>WAAD01014108.1:0-21269 GCA_013389945.1 Fregata magnificens
TCTTCCAACCCCTACCATTCTGTGATTCTGTGAGATGTACACAAGGTAAATCAGGCTCCCTGTCGAGTTTGTCACTAGCATGCCTTCCTCTCCTCTGTGCTGGTATTTATTTTAGCAACATTGTTCAGCTCACTACCAGGTTTTGCAATCTAATGCTGAGACAGCTGAAAAGGTCAATTAGAAGAACATATCCTAATATCAAATTCCATTCCATAAAATCACTCATTCATAAAACAGTATGAAAGAGGATGATTGTTATTATAAATCATGTATTCAGCTAATTGTAAATTCCCAGTTGTCAGCTAGGTTTGTGGCTTTGCCAAAATATTTGTGTAGGAAGAGCTGTAGAGGTGCCAGAAGGCAATGTACTGCTTGGAGCACAAATTCCTTCTTGCCCTTCCTGTTTGGCAGACAAGTGCTTGTTTGCCATGGCACAGAGCTCAAAAAACCCTGGTAGAGGAAATCTCTGCTCTACTGGAACAGACAGTTCTATATCACCCACCTCTAACTGGTGAGGCTCTCCAGATCAGCTGAGTCATTGCAGTATCAGTTTGAGGACATCTGATTCTCTAGTAGTTTTGAGACAGGATGTTCTTTCAAGTAGTGTAACCACCTACTTGTAGCTCCCATTTTAGACATTTTCTTTTTTAAGCACTTATTAAATCCCAGCATCCAAAACTCTTCCAAAGACTTGTGGATGGAAGCTAAAATCAAAACTGGCAATCCTTCAGACTTTTGTACCTGGTGCTTCCTGATAACTAGCCTGAATTCAATTGTATTTGTATTCAAAAAACAACACCAACACAAAAAGGATAGTGTGTAACACAATTCAAAAAGACCTGGAGATAGAAGACAAGAGAGTTATCAGAAAGAACTGGGAATTTCAGAGTAATGTGAGAGACTGCCCAAGTCAACTGTGAGGGTCAGTACAAGATGTACAAGTCAAAGACGCCTCCACTCTGGAAAGCAGCTCTTGTTAAGTCAGAGCTTCAACAAGCAGAGACAAACTTCCCCCCCCCCCAGATTGATACTTAACTTCTGCACCCAAGGAGAATAAATACATAGCACAGATGCACACTTTGAATGGCATATAATTACGCAGCCCAAGCCACGCCACTGTCATCACTATAAGAAAGGGGAGGGATCAGGCCTCAACAGGAGCCCTGTCTTGTGAAATGGCCTTTGTGAGAGTATGTCTGAGCTCTGGTAGATCCCCGGGGAAACAGACTCATTAGACAGAAGTTAGAATAGATTCTCTACATAAAGAATAGTCTCAAAGTTACACTGGCATTCATTTAATTGTGGTGTGGGTGTTGTGGGTTTTTTTAAGATAAAATTGATGGATTGTCGTTCTTCCCAAGATAAATTGTTTGGGATATGAATTTCATTGATTAAGTTAATTAAAAGTTCATATAATCAGAGAAGACAGTAATTCTGGCTGCATTTGCACTTTATAAATAGTTGGTAATTTGTTAAACTATGAAAATTGTTTAAAATGCTTGATTTCTTACATTTCCTTACCTTTTTATTCTCCAAGAAACTAGTTACGTATTGAAATTACAAAAAGAATGGTACAGTTAAAATAAGATTTATTATACTGCCCTATGAAATACGTCCAAGAAGTTTACAAATGTCACTCACCCATACAGAATCCAATCCTGCACACATCTGCGCACACGCTTCAATCTTAAACATGTAACAGGTCCAATCCATGTCAACAGATGAGCTTCCATTAAAGAGAAACACATGGGCAAGTGCTTGTAGGAATGGAGCAAAAGTTTCCCAGGCAAAAAACCCCTTTAAGCTACAGCTGGAATGTATAAAATTTATCCTTACTTCCAGGGCAAACTAAGGTACAGGTTTGTTGCCACTGTCCTGAACTTCAAGGGAAGAACAGACAGCAACCCCTGCTTACATTCTTATTTCTATTGCCTATTGTCTGCAGTTACTTCTCTGCCTTCCTGTAGACCAGCCAGATATTCCTTTTTTAACCCAAGAATTGCGGACTACAGGCCTCCTCTGCACTCACTTAGTCTAGGGAGGAGAGGACAATAAAGCAGGTGTGATAACCACACATCAGGTTGTGTATGCCTGTCCTGCAGTTTAATTTTTCAGCAATGACATTGCTCTCTCTGAGCTGGGTTAAGTCCTGCCTTTGCCCCAGCAATGGAGAGGGTTTTCTTCTCCCTCTCTGTGCCTGCTCTTTCTCCTTTAGCAGAAGGCTGAAGAACCACCATGACAGTCAGCCTTTGCTGTTTGGGCCACCTGTAGCTTCTTTTCTGGCCCATACCCTGAAGGATCTAGCACAAAGTTTTAATGGCTGCACATGGCACAGTGGTAAATATTTTCTCCACTTTACCTGGCCAAGTGCTGAAAGAAAGGTGGTCAGAAAAATCATTTTGTCAAGAAAAATCTCTGAAAAATTGGAAGTCTGTTTTCATCCCATGTTTTCTGTGGAATCCTTATAGATGTTAAAGCTTAAAAATCTCAGAAACCTTTTTCTTTATCAGCATTTTCACATAATCTTAAGGATTTTTGTAGTTTGAAAGACTTAGGGCGTATTTGACAGCTGTCCAACTTAGTTACTGAGGTTATTAGACTACACAGAAAAAAACATAAATACAGCTTATTTTTTTTGGCACAGCTAGAGTTTATCATGATTGCAATTCACCATTTACAGAGTTTGGGGGAAAATAAAGGATGATGTTCATTCAGGCAGTATCAACAGTTAACCTGACACTAAAGGTGCTGAATGTACTAACAGCAACTGACTCAGAGTCAGGACAGGAACAATTTTTCTTCCCCAAAGGCTTCCTCATGGTGCAACTTGAATAACCATATACAATTATTCAGGTATGAATTCTATAGTTTCTGGCTATTAACTTGCCTTCCTCCATACACATGCACTCCAGGGAGCGGAAAAGAAAGAAATATTGCTGCAGCAAACTTCAAGGAAAAAAAAGAAATTACACCTTTAAAGAGCATATGGATGAAAGAATGCATGTATATACACACAAGGTGAAGGGAAAGGGGTCTAATGAGTAAGTGTTAAGCTCATCACTGCAAAGCTACAAGAAGTGTTTGTTTGTTTTGTTACAGAAGGATTACTTAGTACAGAGTATATGCTTAGGACTATTCAGGTACACCACTACTTCCCTGGGGGGCTCCTGTTTACTTAGAACAAACTACATGAATCTTCAGCTTTGTACAACACTTGCAGTAGTAAACTTTTTTCACCTTATTGGTATAGGGCTCCAGTTTCAGAACTACTGAATGTAGCAGCCTCCCCACCTGCCCTCTCTCTCTCCAGATGATATTTTGTACAGACCAGCTCCCAAAACAGCTGCACAGCTCTCAAGAAGCAAAATACTTCATAGATAGGGCTTGATCTTTAGCATTGATGAAGAAATAAAACATGATATTAGAGTAATATACTGACACAGTATAGAAAAACAACATTGCCCTTTATGGCCTACAACATCAATACAGGTGCAAACTAAAAGAGTTCTCTTGCGGCTCCAGCAAGAGACCTCAGGTGTGAGGCTGGATGATGTCTAACTCCTGCTCTCCTTCATTTACAACTACCTGCTTGCAGCTCACTTGCTTGATCCTCACAGATCAGACAAAACCCCACATCGGTTTATACAAGTATAGATGAGCTTTTCTGAGCATACATTTTCTGCATGCAGATAGCTCTTGGCATGCTCATATTTTGCACGCATAATTTGAATCTTCTTTCTTAGTGTTTTGTGCACTCAAAAGTCAGATCATAGAGCAAGGAGAGAAAGTGAGCCTACCACTGATTGCCACAAGGCACAGGGAACAATCAGTCCTCCCACTGGTCAGGGTCAGGTTTTGCCCCTAATGAGCCTTAGGCTTTTAACACATCACTCCCTTCCCTACTACTGTTTCCCCATCACAGAGGCCAGTTCTGAGTCATCCCTCACCTGCCTCTTCACAGGCTCCTACCCTCTTCAAACCAAAACTGCCTACTGCAGTCAGAGTGGGAAATCCCTTTTCTTTAAGAGTCCCCCTACGTTAAACAAGCTCAGCTCTTCTTTTTCCTGATTTGAGTATATATTTTTATAGCCATGCTTCATGAGACAGCCAGACCTTTCAGCAGTTTGGCTGCCAGATTAATTTTGTACCTGATACCTCTTTCCTATGAGATAATGAGGGGAGGTCTGACCCTCAGCAGAACCCTTAAAGCAGGCTTTCATTTTGAAGAAAGACTGTAAGAGAACAGAGATGGTCTGTACTTACTGCCGCTAACTTCCCAGATCAAGTGTGGACAGAGGCATTACAGATTCATCTCCAGAATGGAAAGGTCTTTGCTGCAGCTCAGCAAAGAGATGGGGTTTCCCTGTACATAGCAAAATCATCATGAATAAAGGGGTGAAGATTAAAATAAGCATTCAGTGCAGCCCAACAGTTTTTAGTGAGTTTGACTGGAGTAAGTTACTCACAGGAGGCAATTTCCAAAATGTTTATATATGTTTAAATAAAAATCAATAGAAAGCAGAATAAAATAAATGAAAAGCAGAGTGCATCAGAATTTCCAGTTCATTGAAATTTATCTTTGAGTAAGTGCTTGCTCCCCAACTTCCTACAGTAGAAAAACTCCTTCAACAACAGGGGTTTTTTTCCACCTGTTTCTCTTAACTGCTGTCCTTAAATATTTGTGGCTCTAGAAATTCTCCATCTCTTCAGAGGATGTATCAGTTCAGCTTCCACCCTTTTTCCTCTCTGTTTATGTGTCAGAATATTAAAGCCATTCATGACTTTCCAATAAAAAGTCATGCACACCAGGAAACAAGAGAAAACTTAGTTGAAAGGGCATCATATCCTGCCTCTTGTGCTCCAACAGAAGTTCAGCAATCTTACACCATCCCTAAACAACGTGCCTAACCTGTCCTTAGTAATATCTGGTGATTTTGAGTCCGCATTATATACCACTGCTTAAACATATCTACCAATAAAAACTGCTTTTTCTTCCAATTTCTTTAACGTCTATGTCCAAACAATTTATTCTTTTTTGGTTTTTTAAACAACCTTATTCATGTTTCTGTTAGGTTTCCCCTTAGTCTTTAAACAAGCTGAGTTCATTTATTCTTTTCTGATAGATCCTATTTTCTCATTTAGATTTAGAAATTACTCTCATTCACAAATCCAATTAACCCTCTACCAAGTACCTTTACAACCAGCAACACATTGGTAGTTCAGAACAGCAAAAAGTTCGAGAGTTCAGATAATTACATTTACTTCCAAAACACAAAGGTAACATGGCAGCACAAATTGAAATATATACATTGTGCATATATTAGAGGACATTGGGACATCCAGACCACAAGCTAGTGAGTAGGAAAAGTTCCCTGCAGTATTGGTCCCTGAGCTTCTGAAATGAAAGTGTTTATATTTCCATACCAGATCTCTGTTGCTCCAGGATTCAGGCCTGCTCACATCATTCCAGTCTACAGAAAACTCAGCCTCAGACTATTTAGTGCTCTGCTTCTGGTACTGAAGTAGAAGCCCTGCAGATCACTTTACTTTTCTATTCTTGGTAAATCATAACCTGGAAATGACTAGCCATTTCTTCTGAGTGCCAAGAAAACAGCTTCAGTATAAAAATTGTTCAATTCACTCTGTCAAACTGAATTTGAAAGCAGGCTGCCCTGCTGTTGCCTGTTCAGATTCTAGGAGGCTATGCTGTCTGCACATTTTGGGTTTTGTGGCACTTGGCCTTCCTTGCCTTTTCCTATTTCTGCTCCTTCTGAGTCCAACCTGAGAAAATCCGTTGAGACATGTTAACAAAATGGACCCCTTTATATAGCCACTGCCTTAATAACAAGAGAGCATTTCATGAAAAATTATTATGTTTTGTCTATGTCTTAACCCTCCACTTCAATTTCTGGAAAAGCCATGAATTTACCTATACACCTGTAGGTGTATAAGACTTGGCCCTTTATAAAACCTTGCTCTAGAATATACTGAAAATTGATTCCCTAGATGAATAGGAAGTGGCTGCCAGAAAATGTTTTATTTAATAAATCAGATGGTTAACAGCAGGAAATTCATTGAAAAACAATTTTATAAAAATTCTTCTCCAGTCAGAGCAACACAAATCTAATAAAAGGCTACAGTTACGCCAACTTACCTAAAATAAAAAATTACTGTTGTCATCCAACATGATGTAGTAGTTATAACTATTGTCTTTTCTATAGTGATGACTGAAGTTAATGTTTGCACTTTGACTCCCGGCTCAACTTCTGTCATATCAAACAGGCAAACTCTTTGGGAACTTCCCTTCCTCAACTATATGAAGCTAGAAATAAACAGTCTAGGAAAAGGTTGAGTTGACAGCATGACTCTTCGCAACACTAAAACCATGGAGTGAAAAGCAGACATCTCCTTTCAAAGCAGGAGGCAAAGACTGCCAGACGGAAGCTAAATAGTTGTCATCAACATCAATGGTATTTCTGCTGGTTTCAGAGTGCCTTTTTCTGAACCTAGTGAGAAAAGTTCTTGCCTCAAGCAGGCAGACAGTCACACCTCTAGTTTTGCTGTGACTGCTTATAATAACAGTAGTTCTGCTGCAGCCATTTAAGGGGAGAACACTGCTATTAATACAGACAGCATTAGTACTGGACCTTTTAAATGACTGATGCTTAAACGCAGTTCAGAGAACTACCAGCAACCACAGCGGTGGGCATCAACCTCTCCAAAGGAAAGAGCACTTAGGGGTAAAGGTGGTGTGGTAAAAGGAAAGGTCCAGAGAAAGACCAATCTAAGTCTACACAGTGTGAATGAATCACAGAATCACAGAATCGTATAGGCTGGAAAAGACCTTTAAGATCATCAAGTCCAACTATTAGCTTAACACTGCCAGTTCACGACTAAACCATGTCCCTAAGCACCACATCCAAATGCCTTTTAAATACCTCCAGGGATGGTGACTCAACCACTTCCCTGGGCAGCCTGTTCCAATCCCTGACAACCCTTTCTGTGAAGCAATATTTCCTAATATCCAGTCCAAACCTCCCCTGGCGCAACTTGAGGCCATTTCCTCTTGTCCTATCACTCGTTACTTGGGAGAAGAGACTGATCCCCACCTTGCTACAACCTCCTTTCAGGTAGTTGTAGAGAGCAATAAGGTCTCCCCTCAGCCTCTTTTCCTCCAGGCTAAACAACCCCAGTTCCCTCAGCCGCTCCTCATAAGACTTGTTCTCCAGACCCTTGCACCAGTTTCATTGCTCTTCTTTGGACACACTCTAGCACCTCAGTGTCCTTCTTGTAGTGAGGGGCCCAAAACTGAACACAGTATTCGAGGTGTGGCCTCACCAGTGCCCAGTACAGGGGCACGATCACTTCCTGATTCCTATTGGCCACACTATTTCTGACACAAGCCAGGATGCTGTTGGCCTTCTTGGCCAGCTGGACACACTGCTGGCTCATATTCAGCCAGCTGTCAACCAACATCCCCAGGTCCTTTTCTGCCGGGAGCTTTCCAGCCACTCTTCCCCAAGCCTGTAGCGTTGCATGGGGTTGTTGTGACCCAACTGCAGGACCCCAAACTTAGCCTTGTTGAATCCCATACAGTTGGCCTCAGCTCATCGATCCAGCCTGTCCAGATCCCTCTGTAGAGCCTCCCTTCCCTCAAGCAGATCAACACTCCCACACAACTTGGTGTCATGTACAAAATGAAGAATTGCAGAAAGGAACTGTCAGAGCTGTCATGCTGTGCATGATCCATTCAAGCCTTTAAATTTTAACTACAAAATGGACAAAATAGACAGTTTTTGAAACCTTCTGGAGAAACACATCCGTAACATTTTCAAACACCTATTTTGGCTACTGAAGACCTGAAAGGACTGCACAGCACTTACAGCATTAATACATGACATGAATAACATAACAACCGTCAAATATACATCAGAGAGATTTACAGAAACGGAAAATTCAAGACGAAGATATTTGGCTGAGAAAATGCAAGACTGGTTGGAACAGAGGAATATTTTATTAAAGTAGATTGAATTAGCTATTTCAGATAACCTACAAACAACATTAGTATCCAGCAAGGACTCCCAGTGAATCCAGCAGATGTTGGGCAAGTTTTGCATTTCAGAAAGGTCACTCTGACATCTAATGCTACACATACAGGGCAGTCAGGAAAATTCACCATATCAAATTTAAGAAACGAATCCAACATCTACAAGAACTGAGTGTACAGCTCCTGAAGCCTCCAGAGTAGGGAATTGCATAGTTTCCATAGAAAATAAACCTCCTGCAGCAGTAGTTTAAACAAGCAAAGAAAGATTAAGAAGAAAGATCTCATCTCACAACACCGGCATCTATCTCCTCATTTTGGAATCTCTGAGATAGCCAGTACTAAGTTTTCTTCAGTATTTAATGTAAGATTCTATGTCCAGTCTAGCTTCTTTATAAAATGCCAGTGTACCTTTGGCACAGTCTTGGGGGAAGACAGACTGAGGTCTATTTTCAAAGACCCCACTCCAAGCCATGAACGTGTCAGGGTTATAGTCAGATAAGAGGAATCGCAGTGGCTACACCAGGCAGCCATGAAAAAACATCCTCAAGGTGGTCTAAAGACATCAGAGACAGAGAAAAGGTCCTTATTAGGATAACACAAATATGGTTTCATATCATTCTATTTTCCTTATTTCTGCTGGTTGAAGATCCACGTGTGCCTCTTAGAGGTGCCTTACATAATCTCACCCATAATTCTCTGGAAATTTTTTTTACCAGAGTCCTGAGGATATAGCCTGACAGGTTAGTAAAAGAGAAACTGTACTGAATCATCCCCAAGCTGGCTATCTTAGCCATCATTGTAAGCAGACTGAAATTTAAAATCCATTTGCTTTTCTACATGGAAAATACCAGCTATTCCTACATTATTTTAATGCTGAAAACAGTCATCTGCTCTAGTTGATGAAAGCAGAGAAATCGGCAATTTTAGGGCCTTTGCAGAAATACTCTGACAAGTGTTTCTGTCAAAACTCAAGTTAGTGTTAGCATATAATCCATATGAATGGCCTTTGTGGCAAAGATTAATTGGTGTGGTTTCTTTGGAAAGATGGCACTGTGCAAAGTGTATTCAAAATATTCCCTGATGGATTTAAACATAAGATGCCTAGTAACCCAAAGTAGCAAGGCAAACCACATAAGAGAGAAAGGAAGCCCAGAAACCTCACTTTTGGATAAATAAAGCAGGGCCCAGAAAGAGAGAGAATTGCAATGCACAAAGTCACACCTCTGCTACAGCCGTTTCTCTGGGAATGAACACTCTTGGGTGTGCTTTGCCCTACTATCAACTTCCTTCCTCAGCTGGGAAGTCTGCTGGCCAAATCCCACGTACTGACAATTAACAGATCTCTTCTTTGAGTAGAGGGAATAACTCTAAGCCTCAAAGAGGTTCATCCATAAGCCGCCTTTAAAATTTCTGTTGTTCGCACAACGGGATTTTTATCCCCCTTAGACGCTTGTGACCACATTCACAGAATCCCACTTCTGTCTTAAGTCATCCCTTGCACAGGGCACCCGACCAGGACAGAGCCAGAGCTCTGTGCCCAGCTCTGCAACTACTGCTAAAACGTCTTAAGCAAGTTGCTGGACTGTCAGTTTCATGTGTCTGTACAATGATGGGATATTCATCTTCTTGGTTAAGTGTTTCAAGAGCTGATATGAAAAGTGATGTGTAAGAGCTTGGTAACTCCAACATTTGTGCACAATTAAGAACTAAAACTGGTGAAGAGCAGAACTGCACAGCACTCTTCCCATCAAGAGGGTCTCTTCAGCTACACTCTTCACAATACAAGAAAAAAAAATTAAAAGCACCTCTCATGAACAATGGTGCAGAGGTAACCACTGACATTACAGATGAGGTTCCAAAATAACACAAACCCAAGTTAGTAAATTCTAAAGCCACATACAATATTGAAACAGATTTTCCTTTCTGGTATGTTATTCATTAGTCCTGTAATCCTTCTGAGGAGCATGACTGATTCTTGGAAGTATACCTAATACTACCTTCCTTAAGATGTTATTGGACGTATAGTTACTGAACAGGATTGGGGCTGCCTTAGGATCAATTCCTGAAAGCACACCTATTATTGTAACAGCCTCTCAATGCCTGGCTACTAACAGGCTGGATGTTCTCATGGGAAAGCATGTTGATTAATTATCTTAGAAAAGGCAACGCAGTGGAAATTTGATTTCACTCTCCCCCATGCTCAGACTGCAACAGGGAATAAGAATTTTCTAAAATGATCCTGCAGTGTGCCATTCTTGAATCTTTATCCATGCTCCAACTCCATCCATACTTTAGATTATACTTTTTTCTTTTCTTTTTTAAGATAGCTGAAAAAACTGATGTTGAGAAAATATGAGAGACAGTGGAACTGTCGCCACTGCAAACAGTAGTACAACACTTTCCCATTATTTCAGTTTGTAGCTTTTTAGATTGTTACTGTCTTTAGGGATATATTCCAATATAATGTTCTTCATCTCCCAAAATGGGCTAATTCTCCTAATGAAGAAGGGAACTCTTGCAGTCTGCTACCCTGAGCAAATGAGGAAAAAAAAGGGGTGATGGTAGGGAACAATTTAGCTCTATTCTTTGGCATAATTTTCTCTCCTGAAGCATACAAGAAAATCAGCCCAGCTGCCTAAATACTTTGAAATATGTAAATATATATTTAGATGTATAGCAAAAATACTGCAGGTGTCCAGACGCCAAGCCTTCCAACAAAAGCATGGTCCCACAGGTACAGATGGAGGAGGATTACACGGGGCTGTATTTTGCAGGATCTTGTATGGGTTCAAACACATGTAGATGCTTTCATCGGTGCGGCACTGCCATATTGGCTCAATCTGAAAATACATCTGATACCTATTGCCTAGTTTATGGCTTTGCACTTTCTCAGTCCTCTACTCTGGCAGACTCATGTTGCACAGAACATCATGGGAGAGGTTAGAGATGTCATAAAATCTCCCCATCTTCTGTTCAACCTCTCCCTGAATCTCACAGCAAACTGCTTAACTACCTTTACCAGGCACAAAAATAGGAGTTTAATTTAAAGCATCTTCTCACCTGCAAAGGGCTGTGTTCTGTCAGATGGAGACTGTATAGGAATAGGGTTGATGGGCTTTAGTAGATGAATCCATAGCCACAGGAGAATAATATATAGAACAATTTCATTAAAATATTAACAAAAAAAATACAACAGTCAAAACACGGTAGGAGGATCAGCAAAGAGCAACAACCTAGAGAAGCTATGCCTGGCCTGATATGTTACATTGTCCCTCAAAGCAAGCAACTCAAAGCTACTATCTTCTGACAGCTCTGCTATAGCAAGGAGCAGAGAAGGTGTAACAAATGAGCAAAACTATCTTCTTATACCATCTCCCCATCCACTGAGCTGATGAAAAAGTAGACTGAGTCAATTGCGGGGGTGAAAGAGACAATTAGAGGAATTCCACCTCTGGTAAAAAAAAAAAAAAAAAAAAAGGAAAAAAACCCCTGCACTGCCTAACTTCATCAACAGTTTCCCACTCAATAATCTCCCTGGGGTATTAGCTCAGGAGCTTTNTCCCCCCCTGGTAAAAAAAAAAAAAAAAAAAAAGGAAAAACACCCCTGCACTGCCTAACTTCATCAACAGTTTCCCACTCAATAATCTCCCTGGGGTATTAGCTCAGGAGCTTTTCTTGCAAATAAGTTTCTTGATCTCACAGAATATCCTGGTTTAACTCTTGTTTTCAAGAGGATCAGCTGCAATATTCAAAGTGTTGTGAGTGACGCACGTTGTGCCAAAGATAAAAATGTGATGCATTACAATTACAAAGGCCATGCTCAGTGTGAAGTACTGATCAGCTGGGATCTACTGGCAACCTATTAGCACAGAGAGCCTTCTGTCTGAAGGCAGAAAATTTTAAGAGTTTCTCATGAAAGGATTCAGACTGCCACTCTCGTGACTGGTAACTGGCATAAGCCGTCCAGTGAGGAGCAAAGAACATGTTCTCCCATAGAACAGGGAAGGAACAGAAAGACCCCTCTCCTTCTCTTCCACTGGAAAGGGCACCCTACCTACTTGCAAGAATACTGTTTCCAGTAGCAATTCATTACTGGAAAACATGACATTTATGCACTATGTTGGCACAAGTTGACTCACACATTCTGAACCAATGTGACGCACTGTGTGGTAGTACCAGGGCTTTATATCATCACATCACTGATGAGTTTCATAGAGAATGGAAGGGACCTCTCACAGCTGAGATTCCCCACCCAAAGTTTAAAAAAAAAAAAAAAAGAACAAAGTTATGGACCAAGTCTCCAAGCCTTGGGTTTTACTAAGAAACCTCTAAAGGAGTGGGAAATTATTTTCTGACATCCGCCTCCCTCCTAGACACCTCCATATGAAAATACTAAATGCTGAAGTGCTGCTTGAAACCCTGGAAAACAAAAAAGAACTTTGTAATTTGAGGGAGATTTGGCTTTTTTCCCCATATTAAGAATAAAGAATGTCCTACTTGTTCTGAAGGTGTTGATCCACAAGGGTATCAAGATCTCCCCAAGAGTATCAAGATTTTATAGAACAAATAATTTCTGCATCAAACTGAACAGGCTCTGGAATATAGAACAAATTACTCCCAAATGTAACAGAACTCAGATGTGTCATGCTTCTCCCAATTAAACCTTACTGAAATGTAGGCATAGTTAAAAATTAAGACAGTTTAGAATTACTGCCATTTTTGCCCCAATTACTTAGGAGTGGACATTACTTCATAGTAGGAACTGATAAAAAGTGCTTTACTGTACAGTATTTCATGATGAATTGCTCTTTTATAATGCAGTTTCTTACGGTTTTTAACGGTATTGTGGTCACAGCCCTCCACTGCACTGATACAAGGAGAGACAGAGGAAAAGAGGAAGGAAGGAGGGCACAAAAAGTACTTTATAACATTTTGATAGAAGATCACAAGCACTAAGTAGCTGGAATTCAAACTTCAGTAGCTGGGGAGTACTGAAATGACAGGGTTTAGGAAATCTGAGTACTCCAACTCTGCATTTAAAAAAATTAGTATGTGTGGACATTTTGAATTTGGTATATAAATGTCCTGCACAAGAATGAGAACTTGGAGGAAAATTGCATCATATCTCCATAAAAAGACACTTAAATGTCACATTATGCACAACTGTCCTAAGAACCCGATAAAATCCTTCATATCTTTGAGACAATGCAGAAACTCCCTACAATTAATATGAAGAACTGACAATGTCCTTATACTGTGCTGTACTCTGAATTTTTTTGGAGAAAGGTTTAGGGACTTTGAGGCTGCGTTGGTAGAACATGTATCTGAGTTTCTAAAATTCTCCCCTTGCACTTGTATTGTAGAATTATTTGAAAGCAACTGGTGTTTCTGGTACCTTGTCCACTCCAGTATGCCTTACACTAATGTAAATGGCAGAGACATTGTTAGTACAACTGAACTGAGTGCACAAAGGTGAAAAATTAGCAGTGTTGCAAGATCCACTCCTGCTCTGAAACAATCCTACTCCTGCAGTGTAGTATTGTCCATACTCACAATAGGATATGTTGAACTTGTGTCAGGTGAAATCCCACAGCAATTCTTTTGTGAAATGTACATACAAATTACAACATACTCTTTCATACTTGGATCCCTAACCAGACGCCTGGCTACAGAGCGATACAGCAATACAGATGCTAAATAGCTGCCAAGGAGGGGAAAGGGAGAAAAAGAGACTAAGCCAGAAAGCCGTTTGTGGTGGTTTGACCCCGGCTGGACACCGGGTGCCACCGAGCCGCTCTATCGCTCCCCTCCTTGGCAGGGCAGGGGGAGAAAATGAGGTGGAAAGAAACCTCCTGGGTCAGGACAAAAGCAGTTTAATAAAACAAAGACCACGTGCGGAAACAAAAGGGAAAGGACAGCACAGACCCCCCTCCCCTCCGCTCCCCACCCTCCCCACAGCGACGCCCGGCCCCCGCCCGGGCAGCGGGGCCCAGCACGTGCCGCGGCTGCTCCCCAGGACACAGACACACGTCCCAAACCACGAGCGCCCCCCGCTTCCTCCTCCCTCCCAGCTTTTATCCCTGAGCAGGCGTCACACGGTACGGAATGGCCCCGCTCAGCCCGGGCCGGCTGTCCTGGCCGCCCCCTCCCAGGATTCCGCCCACAGCGGGGGTGGGGGGGGGAGAGAGGGACAGCCCCGGGGCTGGGCAGGCACCGCCCGGCCACAGCCAAAGGCTGGTGCCGCCTCCGGCCACCGACACAGAGCACAGCAGGCTGGCGTGGGGAAAACCAGCTCCCCCTCAGCCAGACCCGGTACATTGTTGCACTTTATCTCTTTTTCCTGTGGATTCCCAAGAGGTAGTTACATACCCCTATGCTATCAAAAGCAACTGATGCAACTTGAAGTTTTCTGCTCCCACCAGTCCTTTGTGACAGAGAACTGCAGGAGGGTAGGATACTGCTGTACATCAAGACAGAAACCAGTGCATCCAAATTATGGCAGTCCTATCCTGACTAACACAAGCATGTAAATCCAGATCCCATGAATAACTGAAATGGACTCATTCCAGGGCACAGCTCCTCATCATTTCTAAATCCTAACTAATGAATAACTAATATAATATGAATCCTGCTGTGGTATCTTGCAATGTATTGTTTGTGTTGTATAAAATATGGTGAATAGGATTATCTGACTGTTGCTTTCCTGGGTCTCTCACAAAAATGATGTTTTTCAAGAGGCTCTTTCAAATAGTCACATTTCCAATAATGCACAAAAGAAGATGAAGCTACAAGGTTTTTCCCTCAAATGACTATCAGCATATCTGTGCTACTCCATCAGACATCAATGCAAAGGATGTATGAACAAATGCTGTTTGAACTGATCCTCCTCCTCACCTCGCTTCGATCAGGAGAAAGCAGAGACAGTTAAATTTGCACTCTGTTGCGAAGTCTTATATCTCTGCCCTTCACAGTGGCACTGTTGCTTCCTCAGCAGCAGCCTCTTTCCTCCACCTATCCTGCCAGAAAGTTCTAGAAGATGTTCCCAGTTAAAGGGAGCAAGGCAGGAACCAGAAGCTTTGCAGGAAACCACTGGAACACTTGGCATTGTCCTGAGTCAGAAGGTGGGAAAGGCAAATTTACAACGGGATGGCAGCCAAACAACAAGAAACTACAAATGAAAACTGAGAAAATGAAATGTCACCTGTTGTAAATATCCCCCCCACCTCCAGTACCTCGTCTTAGTACCACAGCTCAAACAGCACAACCATGTAACAGGTAGATTACAGTCCAGGGCACAAAAGCTTTTGTCCATCTGATGATGGCAATCCCTGCTTTCCAGCTACTGCTAAGCACTAGAAGTAATTACATCAAACACTTTTCTAAAAGTAACTTTGCCAATTACTGTACCTTTCACAAGAAGATGAGAGAAATGTAAGGCAGCAGTGAGGCAGGCTACCTGGTCACATTTAAAGAGTGCCTACAATAGAGAACCATGCTATTACTATACACACTGAAAAAGACTCTTTTCCCTACCAGAAACTTGTATCCCTCAATCACTTTCATATCTTGTTTTATTTTAAAAACTGATTATTTCCCTATAAGGGGAAACTGGAAAATTAATGAATACAGCATGATCAACTTGTGATCTCTCTAGCTTAACAACAAAGCTATTCTTAATATATCAAGTTCTTTTTGCTGGACACTAATTGTCTGTCATTCCTTCAAGCAATCATACTCATGTTGTTTACAAGCATCTTCAACAACTGGGCATATGTTTGATTTCTCATTCTGCTATACAGCTGATTTACATATTCCTTTCTTCTGCTAACTTAAATCCTTACTGCAAAAGAACTTTAGATGGCACGTATAAACACCCTGTGATTATCATGGAGACTCAAATAACAATCTCTGAACTATATTTCAATGCCTTGAAAAATCGTTACTAATGAGTAACTTCACTATTTTCTCCAATACAGTTCAAAAAGTGCATGAACATGATGCAATAAGACACAAAGTCACAGGCAGGTTTCAGTAACTGAGACAAACCAAATCCTCCCATCAGCTGCAACCTCTGACTGCAGCTGCAGAGCAAAAAGGCTGACTAGCATTGTTGAAAGGCTTTAATCTGTGACACAGATGATTAACATTCACTATTATACATACATAATTATAATATAAATGTACAAATAGCTGCAACACAAGGAGATACATACAAATGTGACCATAACAAAGGAAAAAGGTATATTTCTGTTTATTTGGATTTGGCAAATTTATGTAAGGCATACTGATTTTGCAGGATGTTTGTATAATAGTCCCCTGCAGATTCTACTGCTGATCTCTGAAATTAGTAACAAGCCGCTATTGCTAAATTTAGGAGCAGGGACCCATATTTCTGTGACATATTTTGTCAATAACCCAGAGAAGAGACCTATTTATAGCTGTGTATTTCAGGCAAGTTCATAATTTAAATCAAAACTGACAAAAACACAGACTAACACTTTGTCAGTAAAGAACACTATCATTTTTGAGCAAGGAAGATAGACAGGCACAAAGGAAGCCGTCTTTATTTAGGTATCTGTAGGCACACTGTGTTTCAATCACAAGAAAAGCAGAATTTAAGTATTTGTCCTCAGAACATTTTTTGGTGTTATATTCAGGTCCTATTCCACAGGTTATCCAACCTGATGCAGTTCGGAGACCTCGCAGAAGACAATGACATACTGTAAGTGAAAGATTGACGGCACTGAACACATGCATTGGTTAGCTATTCCCCTGCAGCAGGTCCCCTGGAAAAGGACATGACTTTCTCCTACTCTGACCAGAGAGCAAAATCTGTTATACAATAGTGTCCTGCATTGGAAGGTTAGAGGAGAATACATTTTGACTTATTCAGTCAAACTGTGTGAAAGGGAATTTAGGGAAAAGAGCTGCTGTGTATGAACATCTATCTTCTGTCACTAGCATTTAAAGATGAAGATTTCAGCAAGTACACAAACCATGAATTGCCTGAGGTCCAAATAATCTGTTTCTAAAGTCTAGTTGTGCATGGTAACAGTTGATCCATAAGCAGCATTTGTATTCAAGATTTTTTTTCTTATTCACAAAGTGACATATTAACACAGGCTGCATTCCAGTTCTGATTGTATCTAATCTGGAAGTATATTAGAAATAATTTTGGGTTGTGCTTCTGAAGTTTCTATTACTTCTGGTAATAAATGTCATTGTCCTTGTCTTTACTACAATGCCCACACATGACAAATGAACACAGATTGTTCAGAGAGATTTGTGAGCCCTGAGCTTTCACACCTGCTCACCTCTCAGTTCCCTAATTTGCTGCACACATTGGAAAGAACTGTTCTGGATGGGTGGGGATATAGGGGAGAAGGTTGTCAAGCAGGAGCTCTGAACAAGGGAGCAATGACACAGCTAACTCAGGTGGTGCCCACCTCCACCGCCAGCACAGGTGGCTCTCTTATCTCTGGATAAGGGAGGAGAGGTGCTGCCCCAACATACCTGTCACCTATCTAGGAGTCATGGCAATGCTCCAAGCAAAAGAAAAGCTACAATTCTTACCCTGAAAGCAGACTATGAAGCAAAAAAAGATCTTTCAACATCATCACCAACACCTCAAAACATCCACAACCTCACTAATGTTGCAGCCTCTAGTTTGGGAACTGTTGTCTTAAGGTACTTGAGACAAGGGACTTGCTTAGCATTTGCTGCTGGTTTGGAAGAGAGGTGCAGGGTCACAACATCACTCTGTTGAGCCATTCCCATGGCCATCTCTGTCCAACTATTAGAGTTGCTGGCACCTACAAGGTCCCACGTCACAGGTAGCCAGGCTCTACATTGCTTTTACTAGCCTGCTTTGCAGACACCAACTCCTCCTTGATTGCAATGGCAATTTGGTGTCCATTTCTTTCCACTGCCTCGTTCTTTTCAGGATACAGTGTGCTGTCAACCTTGTTCAGCATACTCATAAGTGATTTGAAAACAAAGTGAATAATGGTGAAATCTGGTGATGATACAAAGCTATCTGGGATATTAAAGATAAAAGACCAAATGTTGCAAAAGGACCTTCCAAGACTGAACAAATATGAAAACAATTAGGAAACTAAATTATATGTAATGAAACATGAAGTCGTACACATGGCAGAAAACAATCTTAACTCTACATACATGATTAAGGACTCAGAGTCACTACCACCTCTTAGAACCTTTAAGTAATCAGATTAAATTAGCAAAAGGCAAACTCAAAACCAAACAAAGCAGGCTTCCCTCCTTGAACACTGTCAAGTATAGAATTCCCTGCTACAGGACATTGCAAATGCCATAAAGCTTACAAGGGTTCAAAACTAATTGAGTATATCAACAGAAAAGCAATCTAATGTGGATTATAAAATGAAATACCATCTCTGGTTCAGGAAGACCCTGAGCTTGAAACTGCTGGAGGCTGGGAGCCTATTCAGTGAAAGTCTGAATAGTGCATCATGGGCATGTTTTCACATTATCTTATAGACTTCAACCACTGGCCATAGCCAGGGATAAAGTATCGGGTGAGACAGACTTTGGCCCAACCTCCTACAGCCACTTATATCTCTACCCTGAGTAGTCCTGCTGAACAAACCTCTCTTCCTCCCTCTTCCCTCCTGTATGTCTTCCCATCTTTCCACAGTTTAAGCCTCACTGTACAAGGCACATGTCCAACAGGTTCTGGCCAAGGAAGTTTCCAAATGATTTACAAATCCTAACCAATAAAAAACATTAAATGTATAAGGCTCTTTCACAGCCACTCCTCTCCTCTCCTTGCATGAGGTTTTGTAAATGTGTCTGTAAAGCCACCTTTCCTATTTTGCTTAGTTACACAAAGAAGGTATAGCAATCTTTCATTTTCATTTCCCAATTGTCTATTTTCTGCGGCCTGTTAAAAGCTCTAATAAGACACATTCAGCCAAGAACATCTAGTTAATACATGGATGCAAGTTTTAAAACTGGCATTGCTGTAACTGGTATTTCACAGGCACTGCTCATCCAAGCAGAGGCATACAAAAAGAGCAGGCTTACCCTTAAACTATGGCTGCTTCATCAAGAAAAAGTAATTTGAACACTTAAAAATTAGTGTTAGTTTTCAAAAGATAACTGGGATAGCAAAAGGCAAGTTCTTAAAGGAGTAGGTGGAAATTTAGCTATGCATTTCCTGCTGTCATTAGCACAAGTCATGTGGTTGAATCCCTGAATAATGCTTTGAAAATACAGCTGTTAACATGCTTCTATAGAAAAGATGTAATGATAGAAGTGGATCTCATAGCCAGCTGTCACATTTCTCAAAGACTGAAGGAATCAGTTAATGATCAAGCTCCACCCTGAGCCGCAAAAAAGGCAGAAAATTGACTCTTATCACAGTAGGTCTAGACCAACTTTTGAGACCGATCTTTTAGTTCTACTTTTAACAGCCAAATCAGAGTTACAGTTCCTGAGAAGAGTTTGTCAGACTAATGAAACTGTGTTGATTAGGGCTAAATAATGTTTTTTATGTTCCATTGCTAAGGAGAGGTCACTGCAGAGGCAATACATCTCTTCGATGTACACATTCTCTAACTCCCTGTTCCACTCTGCACAAAGATCATCCCAGGGCTCCATGATTTGAATCAAGAGGGGTTATTCTGCTTCATCTGCAAAGGCAGCCCCCTTTAGCAGGCCAGTGAGGAACAGTAGGACTGCAATCACTTGTTGTTAGCCCTGTCCTTTGATGAGGAACCTCATAAGAAATGGAGAAAAGAGCTTGTGGCAAGCAATGAAAAGGTAATATTTTTGAAGCAACCCTTGAATTTCTCTTGTGTCTGCTGCAGGAATAATCAGTCCTGTGACACAAATGGGACATGCCTACTATGCTCCAAGCCATTACCCTGGCATGGAAAGGCACAGTAATCCCTTCCAAAGCCTAACAATGCAGACCAAGAGTGTAGCAGCCACATTTGACAGAATACTGCTGCCCATTCTCCAATGGTCAGTTGGCTTTTAAGTGACGAAGCAATATAAAATAACAAATATCATGGAGTACCTCTGAAACTATTGTAACTGTGTTTAATAGGATAACCTAAGTTAGTGTGCAGTCATTATCTTAATTAATACTACCAGAAATTCAAAACAAAGGGAAATAAATGTAGCTAGTTAAGCTCTGTCTTGCTACAAGCCCACTGCAGGAATACAAAGGATGCAGCAAACACAAGAACAGATACTCAGGGTCTGACTATGGATTTATCTGACCTTGTAAACTTTACTTTTCAGTGGCTAAGAGCAATTTTTTACTTACTCTTTCCTTAAGGAAAACTCCTTATAAGATGTTTATTTCCCTGCTATTTCATCCTCCCTATACACTCCAGGAATCAGCGGCTGAGGGATTTCTAGAAGCTGTGTCCGGACCCTCAGGTTTCTTGTCACTGATGGAAACTCTCATCCCTGAACTTGTCAGTTATTTTTCTAAATCCATTTCCAGCCTCCTCTATAGCCTCTGGCAACACTCCACAACTATTACTATGCAATATGTGAAGAAATATCTCCTCTTGGTTTGTTTCGAACATGGTCATATTATTGCATCATAGGCACTTTCTGATTTCTGTACTGTAAGAAAAAATCTCCCCCTTCACTTTCTCCACAGCACTTGTGACAATGGAGACCTCTGTCCTAACTTCATCCCCACACTTCTTCAGCTGTCTCTGTCTATACAGCCTCTCCTAAAACATACCGTGTTCTATGTTTCTGATGAGGCCTTTCATAGAATCATAGAATCATTAAGGTTGGAAAAGACCTCTAAGATCATCAAGTCCAACCATCAACTAACACCACCATGACTCCTAAACCAGGCCCTGGAGTGCCACGTCTACACCTTTTTTGAACGCCTCCAGGGTTGACGACTCCACCACCTCTCTGGGCAGCCTGTTCCAATGCCTAACCACTCTTTCGGTAAAGAAATTCTTCCTGATGTCCAATCTAAACCTCCCCTGACGCAACTTGAGGCCATTTCCTCTCATCCTATTGCTAGTTTCTTGGGAGAAGAGGCCAACACCCGCTTCACTACAACCTCCTTTCAGGTAGTTGTAGAGAGCGAGAAGGTCTCCCCTCAGCCTTCTCTTCTCCAAGCTAAACAACCCCAGTTCCCTCAGCCACTCCTCATAAGGCTTGTTTTCCAGATGCTTCACCAGCCTCGTTGCCCTTCTCTGGA
>WAAD01014110.1:4063-18966 GCA_013389945.1 Fregata magnificens
TGGAAAATGCTTGAAGAGTATTAGAGTGAATTAGAATGGCCCACTTCTCACTGCGTAAGTGGGGGTGTGTACAGGGGTACTTCTAATGGAAAATATTCTCATTCGGAAGCAGTGGATGAAAATAATTGCTGATTACTTTTAACTGTTTTCTTTCCATGCACATTTGTATGCAGGTTTCCTGTGTCTGTCTTTTATTTTAGTACTTGTTGTGGTTTAACCCCAGCCATCAACTAAGCACCACACAGCTGCTTGCTCAGTCCCCCCCAGTGGGATGGGGGAGAGAATTGGAAGAGTAAAAGTGAGAAAAGCCGTGGGTTGAGATAAGAACAGTTTAATAGGTAAAGCAAAGCTGCGTGCGAAAGCAAAGCAAAACAAGGAATTCATTCACTACTTCCCTTTGGCAGGCAGGTGTTCAGCCATCTCCAGGAAAGCAGGGCTCCATCATGCATTACGTTTACTTGGGAAGTCAAACGCCATCAGTCCGAACATCGCCCCCTTCCTTCTTCTTCCCCCAGCTTTATATGCTGAGCATGATGTCATATGGTATGGAATATCCCTTTGGTCAGTTGGGGTCAGCTGTCCCAGCTGTGTCCCCTCCCGACTCCTTGTGCACCTGGCGGAGCATGGGAAGCTGAAAAAGTCCTTGACTAGTGTAAGCACTGCTCAGCAGTAACTAAACCATCCCTGTGTTATCAACACTGTTTTCAGCACAAATCCAAAACATAGCCCCATTCTAGCTTCTACGAAGAAAGTTAACTCTATCCCAACCAAAACCGGCACAGTACTATTTACTATCAAGATTATTGTTTATTACTCTGTATGAATTAAGCTTGATTTGCATTCTATATATATTTTTTAAAGTATGTTTATATGTATATACTTTATGCACACATACCTACGCACATTTATACACCCATTTATGTGTATACACAGACATGCTTATACATACACAGAAATATATATATACACGCATACAGATACAGAATTATGTTTTAGAATGCAACAGGAAAAAATGAAACCTGCTAAACCTATGCAAAGAGATAGACTCTTCCACTTTTTCCCCTCTTGCAAAATGTCTGGAACTTATGAAAACTGGAATATAAATCTCCACTTTATTCAAGTGCTACAGCTTACTTGAGTAAGTAGAATTGAGTCTGGGAATAAAGTGCCTAGAAAAAAAAGCAAGCCTTTTAATCTTCCTCACAGTTGTTAATCAAAATAGAGAAATTAACAGTACTTGTTATAACAGTTCTTGAAATAAGTATGGCATATATTTATAAATTTTAAAGGTGCATGGAGCTTTCTAAATCATTTAGGATTATGTGTTATTATATAGAAAAACACAACCTTTTTTCAGTTCAGAATTTTGGTGAAACTTGAGGGCATTTTATTCAGGGAAAGTGTTTTTCTCTGTGCAGCAGAAAGAGGTTTTTGTTTTGTTTTCAGGTAACAAAACGTTGCCATGTGTCAAATGAGCAGCTATCTGTGAAAATGTCACCTTTTACATGCAAATACTGTCTCTCAAATAGATAATTTGAGGTTTCCACAGCTTTCTACATATGAAATCATCATTTGGTTCTTTCCAAGCAACCTAAGTCCTGCAAACAGAATCAAAGAAGCACAAGAAAAAGTTGCCTGAAACACATATTGAAGTGGAAGTGGTTTGGGGTTTGCTAGGGAAAGAAAGTAATTATCAGCCAAGAGAGTCTTGTTTATTGGCATAAATCTCAGGCTTTTTGATTTGAGATGTTGTTAGTTCACCTGCAGTGACTTATTGGTTAGCTGTCAGTGCATAAGGCTTCTATTTTCATACCTGTTATTAGCCGTGTTTATTGAGCTTGCACTCTCAAAAGACATTCCGATGTGAAAATGCAGTTGAATTTTACCTTCATAATTCATTTGCCAGTATGTGGGATTATGAAAGACCTACTACTGCTCTGTTAAGAGGCAAACTTATTATGTCTTCCTATATAAAATTGAAAGCAGATACTTTTTTTTGAAAAAACTGTCCCCAAATAAAACTTTTAGAAACTTCTGTTTACTTGCATAACAACTCTTTTGTATATAATGGCTGCTGTCCCGCAGCATGATTCCTTTTAAATCACACAAGACTGGTAACAATACTGAAAATTATTGAATGTTTAATTCTACTTGCAACTGTCATACTGCTCTGATTGAAGTGTTACTCCTGTGTAATCCCTTGCCTGATCATGTACAAACACACACAGTTAACATTAATCCTTCCTTATAGATGCAGCTGATAAGAACTGTAATAAATGTGCTGCTCCGTGTCCCTTCCCAAGGTTAGAGCCAACTTGAGCTTTTTTCGGTTAATAGACCTATATGTGTAAAAAGAACTGATTTTTTTCAAACTCATTGACAATGGCCTGGGTACTCCTAGATCAGCTTTTTTGTTCAGCAGAGGAAAGCATTTTCTTTGGCCTCAGGAGAGAGAGGTGTTCTCCATCAAAATAGTAATTTTTCCCTCCTCTTCTCAATTGAAAAGTACCTCTCAGTATAAAAGTACCTCTTGTAACTCCAGAGTAGGAAAGTACCTCTCATAAGTCCAAAGAGGAGTCTTTACTTCATTGCATGCTCTTGGATAACAAAGTGATAGGATAAAGAGCTGAACAGAGACAGCATGTACTGAGAAGGGAAGTGTTCAGACAGTTTTTTAAATTTCTCTTGACGCTACTGACTGTGTTAGTTGTAGCAAGGGATGACAAATACTCGCCATCTATTTACAATGTAATGGATGTAGGACTTTATTCTTAATTGTTAAAGAAACAATAGAAGTGATTGTTTTCACTATTAATGTTAATACTATTTAGCTAAGGATGCATTTCAGCGCTCATGTTTGTGCTAAAAATGTTAGTCATTGATCACACATGAGCTGTTAGTCCTTCTGGAGGTACTAAAATGCTCATAAAAGCCATTGGTTTCAGAGACTACTTCTGAGGCAAAGCATACAATGGCAGAAAAAGTTGGATGATCTGATCTGAACCCAAAATTTCATCTCAGAGCTGCTTGTGTCATTCTCCTGAGAGAAGGCAGAAATTCTGTGCAAAGAGCTGTGCTCCGAAAGCTGCTTGTGGATCAAAATGGTTTGAGTCCTACAGAACTGACAGACAATTATGTATTATCTTCATCATCATTGCAAGGCATTATTGTTCATTAGCTGCTGATATATGCTCTATTCCTATATAGTTATGAGTACTCATATGCAATTGGATTTTGATTCATACAGTAGAGAAGAAATAGATTTTTTTTTAATTGCTGATTTGATTTTTTTGTAAAATTCTGAATTTAGTAAGGGCAGAGCAGTGCAGAGATTTGCTCTTATGTAGACAGTGCAAGGTCTTTCTAAACTATTTTGCTTATGATCATGGCACAAAACAATTTCTGACATCATATGCAAATCCCAATCTCATCTCCAGTCATTGAGGATATTATCTGGATTTGCAATGGTACACAGAAAAATATGGTTCTTTCTAAATGCTGTTGGCAGGTTTTGACAGACTTAATCCTGATCTCGTCCAGTATGTTTCATGCTGTTGACAAGGAAACTATTCATTTTCTTTCTATTCGTATACCTGTAGCATAAATTTGAAATGTTCTGAAGTATTTGTCTTATTATGAATTCCCATTTTAAATGTATGCAAAGATTAGCTTGGCATCACCATTTGAAATTTTCCACTTCGGGGAGAAGAAAAGCAAAGAGTTTCTTTTAATTACAATATTATATGCTTAAGAAAATGTAGTAAAAAGAAGGTTGTGTCCCCCCTTTTCTTCACTGACCCCTTTCCCTGCCTAAGTTGGTGTGAGGTTATATCCAGTCATTGTTCCTGTGATGTAAAAAAAAAAAAAAACCCCTCGTGTTGCGGGCAACTAGAGAGGAGACGGGTTTCTGTGCACAGTGTGCTCTTACTCTTTCCCTATGACACCCCAGAGTTAGAGGAGATCAGGGTATTAAGAGGACTCAACCCTGTCCTTTCTCAAATACTTGCTACGACCTGCAAGTCAAGGTCATGAATTTGGAGCAATGATTTCACAAAATCAGGGAGACATCTCTCAACTTTCGTCACACACAATTGTATGGAGACTCATTTAAGACTTCATGACAGTGCCTGCGAGACCCATTGTGGAAATGCTTTTGCTTTTCATGTTACCAGATACCTTAGCAGGAGAACCATGTTATACTGCATATACCCCATGCTGTAGCGTGGACCTCATCTGTAAAGTTACAGGGCTTGTTAAGTATTATGTTTTGCTCTATAAAAGTACTCCTATTCTGCTATTTTATCTTTAGAATTTTGTACAAAACCGATCCTTCCTTGTGAAGAGGCTTTCAGAATTTTTGGTAGGCTGCCCATCTCTCATAGAAATGGAAGAAATGTTGCATGCAGGCTTCTTCTAGCCACATGGTACTTTTCATTCACCTGGCATATGCTTAGGAGTTCAGGATATCACGTGTTTTGCTTTGGAACAACTACTCTTGGTGAGAGTAAATATGGCTTGATGGAGATAATTGAACAGAGGAGTTGCATCTGGTTGATTTATGAAATTTTGTAGAAATATATTCCAGCATAATTTATTGTGAAATACTTCATAGTTTATCAACTACTGAGATTCTGACATTTTCAGCACAAACCATAAATTCTTCTTACCCAGGAAGATAATGGATAGAGTTGATCTGTTAAGTGGAGGCATTCTTCCCCAGAACAATGGAGGAAGAAGCTGGATCACGGAGCTTACAGCCTGTAAAGGCCTGGGTCTGGGCAAGTTGGGAACAATTTTTACTTTAAATTTAGACATTTCTTCTTCCTTTGACTAACCCATAGGTGGACTTTAATACTTGCAAATACATTTCTTGGAAATTTTTTGCAGGCTGTTCACTATAGAGTTGCTGTATATTCAGGCTGGAATTGATCGTGTCCAGCAGGAGGATACAGATTCTGCAGCCATAAGGGCCAGGTGCTCATTTTGTCCAAGACTATACAAAGCTGTTCAGCAAAAGATGTGCTTTCAGAACCTTTTTCTTTTCTAATGTGAAATGATGTGACTCTTACTCTTCTTTAAATGCTAGGCTGTGTGCATAGGTGCAAAAGGTGATTTTTGATTGTTTGGTATGAGAATGCCTTGAGTGCATGACGTGTTTTGTGATGTGTCCGGGTGACCTGTGGATGGGTACCTTGTGTCCCACGGTTGGCCAGAGGCTGTTGTACTGGCTCTGGTCTGCAGATCGTGCCCTTGAGCAGGATTTCCCGGGGGAAGAGGCAATGCCAGGTGCCATACCCTTGTATCTTACATCACAACTTCTTGCACTGGGTCCAGTTAAGGCAGGACAGAAACTGGCTCACTGCCCCACAAATTCACATTTGGTTTTGAGGGTGGGAAGCAGAAAATTGAGGCCTTGTGCCAGTAGTACAAGTCTTGGCAGACTTGATGTTCACTGTCCCTCGTGGGTTATTAAAAGTAAGGTAGATGGTCATCTTACAAGTCAGACACAGCCATTCTATCATTGACTGTTGTCTCTGTCATGTGTTTGGATAACCACAGATTGATGTGAGATATTTAGATTGATTTGCAATTCTATTGCTAGTCTAGAAAATACAACTTCGATCAAAAATAAGGGGAATATGAAAGCGAATGAAAATTTTTATTCTCCTCATGAGTGTTCAGAATCTGTTATTTTGATATAAAGCTGTCTCAGTCTGTTAAATAACTGCACAAAGTTTGTGACATCTTGTACATTAGATTCTGCACACTAAGCAATAAACACATTGAGGAGGCACCAAATAATGCAGGATGAGCAACTAATGATGGTAACTGTATAATAGTGTGAACCTTTTGCTCTCCCATGCAGACAAACTGTAAGTCCAGTAGAGTTTTGCATTCTCTATTTAATATTTCGGTTCTTGGGTAACTCCTGTGCCTAAATTGATGCAGTGGGAGTAAGAATTTAGCTGGGGCTTTATCCATCACATATATTGATTCTGTGAAGTGTGAAAGTGTATCTGAAGAGCCTGTAATTGTACTTAATTCAAGTCGCTGTAGCAGTTTGTGTTCAAATCTGTTCTTCAGGAAAATGTAGAAAAAAGATAGCTAGAGACTGTTGATCACAGCTTGAACTGAATAATAGCCTTACCAAATATTCCAGTAACATTTGAAAATGCACTTCAGCATATCATCCTTTTTACTTTCTTGTTGTCTAATGAAAGGACTGTGGAGTCACGAAAAAGGGTTTCTGAGGTTTTATCCCTCCTTGCTCGTCTTTGTGTTTGTTCTTATATTATGTGACACAATCACAGCTATGCAGCCATCCAGAGTTGGATTTGATTGTCTGCCTGTGGTATGTGAACTAAATCAAGGCAAAAGGACATTAGTCATTTTTATTACAGTTGGTAGATTTTGCTAGAAGCGATAAGTAAAAAAATTGGCATGTAAACGCAAATGGGGATTATTCTTTTAAAATAATGAATTTGAATGGGAGTCCCTTTTGGTGAAGTCAGAAGTATATTTTAATGGGATAATGAAGCATTCCAAATGTCATTTATTTCCATTTTTACATTGATACACCATTGTATTCCTCCCTGGCACCCAAAGCAGTGGGTCATCTTTGTCCATATTTTGATTGACGGAAATGTAACATTTAACCAAAATAAATGAAGTATAATCTTCAGTTGATGAAGAAGGCAGCCCAGTTTATAGTTGGAGATGTAGGGTAATACTCATCCATTTTTGAAATGCCTGCAAAATAAAGGTAACAAGCAACATTTGTGTCACATGAATTTGGGTTGGTGAATAGAAGCATTATCTCATTTATGTTAAGTATTAACAGAGTTACTTTCCCTGTTAAAAATGGCACTAGCTCATATACATGTAATGAATGCTGAAAATTGGTTTGCTTGTAGAGGACTTCTTTACTAGCGGGGGCGGGGAACCTTTTGCTTTTATTGAGTTGAGCATAATAGTCCTGATGGCAGGGCCATTGCTGTCAACTCTTTTGGTGGAGCTTTGGTACAATTATGCTACAGGGGAAATAGGTGAATTCTCTTTCTGTGCTGCAATATGTAGTCCAGAGAATAATTTGGGAGAACCTATGTATTGGTACCTCAGTTTTAATAAGGATCTGTCTGTCCGCTTTTCTTGAGCAAATTAAGGTATGTTCAAAGATGAACCGTGATAAAGCAAAGATACATCTGGCTGGAAAATGAATGTCCAGGAGTCATTGTAAGCAGTTTTCTTTTACACCGAGACCAATATCCTGATCTAGTTCTAATGTTTTATTTTTATATTTATTTTAATGGCAATAATGAAGCTTAGCATTTGTGAATGATGCCAATGTGGAAGGAGTTGTAAACATTTTTGGTTATGGGATAATAATTTTGACAAATTGAAAGGACAGTCCATGAAAATGCGAAATAATATAATTGGGAAGGTGAACTCTAAGTAGTGTTGAGTAGTAAAATTGTTCTTACTATTTTATGTCTGACTCTCCTAACTAAGTTAATAATGTGATACTTGGAAAATAAAGTAACTGTAATATAAGGATCTATTGACAGAACTCCAGTTTGCATTTAGCTAGAAGGCTTTGTCCAGGTTTTGAGCCCCTTTTTTAAAGAAAAATCTGTAAGTTGAATAGAATCCATTGAAGACCAAGAAGAGCAACAGGCGACTTAAATGAAGTAATGCATAAGGAGACATTAAAGGATTGCATTTGTTTTGTCTTATATAAAAGAAGACTCCACAGAGTATGAGCAGAACTTCAAAAATGCAGAATAGTCTTGTAAAGTGATTGATTGTTCTCCAAGGAGGCTGTGTGTGGGAGGGGAAGAAATTGTCTGTTTGCACTAGCTCAGATGTTTGGATATTAGGAGAAGATTCACCATCAGAAAATTACTAAAAAAAGTAAGACAATTCCCTTGTGTTTGAGATTTTAAGGTAGTCGCTCAAATATCAGGCATAGGATCGATATGGTTGATCGCTCATGATCCTTTTCCAGTACTAAACAGTGTATAAAGGGATGTATTTCTGGTGATTAGTCACACATTCCTTTTTTTGCCTTTAGCTTCTTTCATGATATTATTTTCTCTTTTTCAATTATGGTTGTCAGCATTACATAATGCTAATGTTATTTAATGTTAGCATTAACGTTAGTCCAAGCTCCCTGAAAAGCAATAGCAGTGGTGTATGATTTTGGGCTTGGTTTAGGGGGTTTTTGTTCATTTTGTGTTAAGATTTTATGCAGTGATATTTTTGGATAGGTGAAAAAATAATTTCTATAAAAAATAGTGCAGCCATATAATTTGTCAATTCAGAAACATAACTAGAAAAGAACAATGTGTCTTAAATGATAATATGCTTAATTTATAAAGTCATTGTTACAGTAACGATTGTGATATTTAGCTGTCATTTTTTGTATATGCTGTTGCTGTGGAAGATGCTATCTTCTGTATAGTATAGGTTTTCTTAATCGGTTTATGAAAGAATTGAATCTATTGTAGTCTACTCATTCTGTTGTTAAACCAGGCAGACCTCTAGAGGGAACAGTCTGACAGCTCATGATCATCACATTTATAATCAATTAGCAATACTCAGTGAAGCAGTTTAAGGGAATCAGTTTAACCAGCTAACATTGCAGGAGACCATAGTTACATCCACTATAGGTCACAAATAGTATACACAAACATATATCCTACAAAAGCTAATCAACAGTAATCATCTGCAGAGGAGCAGCTAAGTAGTAAATGTTAGGGCTCAAGCAAAAAAATCTGAGTGCTGTGCTACATGAGTACTCCTAATGATTCATGAAAATGGAAAGGATTTCTCAGTAGGGTCTGAAAACATAACAGATACCTTCTTAAAAGCACCAGACCTAAACCTTTCTTTGTCAGGTGGATTGGATGTATTCCTCACTGTGGATGTCATTTGCACCTGAGATGTGGACTTCAACACAGAGAAGATAAATAAAATTAAATTAACTGCGATAATACTGTGATATATAAAGCTATTATATAAATTGTCTGTGTGACTTTGGTAACTGACTTACTGAGTTGAGAATGCAGAAGGTAAAAGGCTACCCAGGAATGTTTCAACGATTCTGGCAGATTATATATATACTTTTTTTTTGCAGTAGGCACTTACTGTGAGCATATTTCTTTCAGGAACTTCTTTAGCTTCTAGATGAGATTAAAAGAGGGAGAAAGCTTGATTCACCTCAAAAGTAATTTGGGGAGATGTGAATTAACTTTTCAGATTCAGGAAGTAAAAGTCTTACTGTGTGAACCACATCTGGCATCATAACTTTCTTTCAATTATAAAAAGGTGTGCTCAAGAGCAGTCTCAAGCCCTCGAGTAACATTAGAAAACTAGAATAGCAGGGCAGTGACTGTGGCGTACACCTCTCAGTTGCTAGATGGGACTCCTAATCGCTGTGGTCATGTCTTTTTGCAAGAGTGAGGTGGGTCTCTCCAGTCTCCTGGTTGTTTTGTCATTATAGCTAGAGATGTGAAAGATATCAGTTACAGCCTGCTGGAATGAGAACAGTTTCTGAAACCTCACAAGTTTCCTGGGGGCCTTATTTTCATACGGATTTCGGTATATTTTCCAGTAGCATCACTGTCAGTGGAGACTTGTTTATTCTGAGAGCTTTTCTATGAGTAAAGGGAAGCCTTTGTGAGACAGCTTACAGGTGTGACCTGAGCTCAGTAACAAGTAGCACAAAGCTTTTATTTCTTTGTTCGATCCCATACCAGCATTGTCTAAGGATTGCAGGTTCGCATTCTTACGTACATGCCCTTGAAAATTTTAACGGGAAATATTTTTAATTCATAGAATATGAATATGTTAATGGGTGTTATCAAATAAATGCAATTGTCTCCAACATCCTACTAAGGACTTTGAGGATGTAGCAGTTGTATTAATTTAGTTAATTTCTCTGTTGTATCTGAGCTATTTCTTATTTTATGATTTTAAAATATCTTGCGTCTGACATACTTGACCTTTCTCATCCACTTACCACTCAAAACTAAATCTGTTCAGTAGAGCTCTTGAAGTATCCAGATTGAAGACTCCAACAATCTTACACTGGAAAGAAACAGCACTCTGTCTTTATAATTGGTATCTTAGGAAGAAGCAGACCACTTGAAGACCCATATGACAGAAGAATCCTGATGAGTATTCTTACCTCTTTTAATAAAGATGATGGTAAGGATTAGGAATCCTCTAACACAGGATCTCTCTACAAAATCTAAGGAGCTCTGCAGGACTCTTGGAGAAAGACTTTATACAAAACCTTTTCCCTGTTTTTGTCAGAAGCCTCCCGTTTTATTGCATCTTGGCTCAAGTGCTATCCCTCATTCCTGGCAATTCTTTTGTCTTTCATACTTCCCTTGGCTATTAAAAACTTGACTGTTTGCTTTAATCTACTGCAGTGACCTTGCAATGAGTGACATAACGTACATATTTGAACGAAATGATTTGAATGAACGGTATGATTTGTGAGCTCTTGCAGGATTGAAATACGAATCTCAAAATGCTTAGCTATACATTTATGACTTTTGAGTTTTTATGATTGCATGAAATGTAGTTAAGTATATCACAGTTGCATGAAAGCCTCGGACACCAATGGCTAAAACTGTTGCATTTTTACACAAAATTAAGTCTCTTTCTTAAAAACCTGATCCTCCCAACGAGACATCAGATATACCACACACTCATTTATTTCTCTTTTGGAAGACAACTGCTGTACAGGTCTGCTGGGAGGATCTCACTGCAAATTTCTGAAGACCAAAATAAAACTGCTTCTAATAAAAGTCATTGACTATTACAGAGGTGAAAAATATTTAGGCAGTGTATTCTTTGGAATGGGGCGGGATCTCCTGTGTGTGGAGTAACTCGGTAGGTTTATGTCAGTTATGCAGCCTAAGAACTTTTTCTTTGTAAATTGCTGTGCAAAGAGCAATAGATGTTTTTTTAGCACCATACTTTGTTTTGTAAATTTAGCTTTAAAACAAATTAATTTTAAAGGAAAATTCCATTTGTATTTAGGCCAATGTCCTCATCCAAGGAGAGATAATTTGCAGTGCAAGGTCCTGTTCTTTGTGGCTGAAAAGAGGCCTTAAAAAGAACTTAAAGTAGCAGAAAATCTAGAATTATACTGGCTCTCATACTGCCTAGTCTAGTTCTGACCATTGTGGGCTATGAATATTAGTTCGTTCATTTGTTTTCCAGAGAGAAAAGGTGCCATGCTTTGTGTTCAGAAAGCTTTGTTTAAATAATGAAAAATATTGCCAGGTATTATGAAGGAAATGCCAAAGTGGGGTGAGGTTTGGCCTCAACTATCAAATTCAAGTCCTGAACTCCAAGTCTGTGATCAGACTTCTGTGCTATTAGATTTGTAGCGAAAAGGCCTATCCCATTTTTAAAGTAATAGAGAGTCAATTCTATCACTGAATAAGCTGGCAGAAATGAAATAATTTTCACTGAATATCCAGGTCTCATGATTCTGGAAACTTTTTGTGACTCTTACCTTATATCTGTTAAAATCCATTTTTTTTTTTTTATTGCAACAGTAGTAAACTTGTTCATAATATTATTTTGCACCATTCTTCTCTAAATGTCATGTATAAATTCACAGCAGGAGATAGCGTAGAGGAGATCACAGTCTAAACAGATAGCACAGGGTGAAAAGGAAGCTGAAGCTCTGTATTACTGAAATGGGGGGGCGGCGGGGCATGTCACATACTGGGATCCAGGAGTGGAGCTTACTCCTCCTGAGTGAATGCTCCTTTTCCCTTGAATCTTAGCTGAGGAACCAGCCAAGTCCTCGGTTCTTTTAGTTCTGCTTCCAGAGTTCATGAAGCTGCCAAAGCAGATTTTGCAAATGGTCCTAATATCTCATTTCTGATGCATCTAATGTCCCTAGCTAGTAGGAGTGCTTTAAAAATAAACCCCTCATACTAGTGAAGAATGCTAGCACAGGCTCTAGGCAGTGGGTGAAGAGAATTCAAACAATAGGCGGAATGGGGTCCCCAAAGAGCAATGTTGCTGGAAATAAAACACTTGACAAGAAGAGGTTTTTTGCATTGCCTAGGTTTTGTTCAGAAAACAACTTTTTCACTTAAAACTGCTATTAATACAAATTTTGCTTATATCCTGACTTCCTTATGGCCAGAAACGTAAAATTGCTGCAGTCCAACATTTCCTAAAGGATGGAGGCAGCCACTCGTGTGTCACCGTCTGACTTTGCCCTCAGGTTTGCAGAAAGATCCCAGAGACCTCAGGGTTGCATATGGTGTCTCCGCCCAAGGATCGTGCAAAAGGTGTCTTGAAGGTGTTGCACATTATTTGCATTAGTTGTTCTGTCTCTGGGAAAATTCTCCCCAAAATCAGAATAGTCTGTCCCACAATCATCTTTAAATTTGTGACACATTTGAGATGTTACTTTTTAAAATCTTATACATACATCTTTGGTGTTACTTCTTAAAATCTGTTTTTGGAAAATATAACTTCCCTAATTAATTCTGACTAGGTCTAAATTAATGTATAGAACTAGCCTTAGAATTTAAAATGCTGTGCCTGTTTTAGTATGTATATGAGACATATACACTTCTATGCACTGGCATTTAACATAAATTCTCTATTCGCCAAATTACATTACACTGTGTTTAAATTACTATTCAAGCTACCACTTACTTTGACTAATCAGGTTAACGGATTTGAAAATCAGCTTCAAAGTTGACAGGTAGGTGGAACAGAAACATCAGACTGCTACTTAAATCCAAATAAAAAGTGTGTAAAAGAAAAAAGGCCAGAATATGAGAGTCAGATTTTCTTGTGTGGTAATCTGACAGTTTGAGTGTCTCTGGTACGTATCTTTAGTATGAGTTCTCTAAAATTTTAATCTTTCTGCATGTTTTAGAAAAGGAACAGACAAAATTAAACATCGACATCACACATTTGTATTTAATAATTCTAGCTATACATAATTGTAGCAGATGATTACTGCTTATTACTGGAGGAAGATTATTTGGAAAAACACTTGAAATTCTATTATATTTGAGTTCTGATTAGATTAATTTATCATCTTTGTAGACAAAGTGTATGATTCCATGAAAAGGGGAAAAAAAAAAATCTTCCTACTTGTGTGGTTTTTAGACCATTTGTGATTCATAATTAAGGGCCCTTTAGAATTTGGTACACCTGTAGTAGCTACATCAGGATTTGGAAATCTGTGACTCCAGATGTCAGTGATTTGAAGGTGATGCTAGATATTCTAGTGCCTTCTTAAAGGTCTGGGTAATTACCTATCCCATGAAAGTTCTAATTGATTAATATATTATTCATTACTTTTGCTGGCAGAGCTACTTTCCTCTATCTTAAATGCACTAGCAGTTTCAGGAATGCATCTGGAAGAACTCTCTAGGACTAATGCAGTGAACACATGATACAACCATGCTGCTGAAATTAAATCTCTCTAGACACAGAAGAGCTTTAGCCTGATACTCTTCAATCCCCTAAATGTCAATGTGGAACACTTGGCTTATGTCAGCACTTTGATATATTTTCAGTGCCCTGGAAATGCTTCCTCACTGGTTCAGGACAAAAATGCATGAGGAACCACTATGCCACTTGAAGCTCAGAGAACAAAGGTGCAGAAATGCTGCAAGCTCCGCATTTTTAATAACCTTGTTTTCCCTGAATTTAGGCAGCACCCTGAAGACAGAATCCATCCATACGAAAACCAAAAATTTAGTTACGTAGTCACCATAGTCTCACCATCATATTCATCAGTCTCCACTGTGTTTATACTCACGAAACCTGTCTGTGGCTGAGCCACTGAAGTTGCTCAAATCTTACTAGTGAAGATGAAGAAATGACTTGCAGGCTTTGGAAAGGCTGTAGTCTTTGCAGATACATGCCTGTTTGGGTTTTTGAAAGAATCCAAGTGGTTCAGGCATCCAGATGGTAACTTTTTAAAGAATGAAAACGTGAACCCATACATATTCCCTCTGTTCTTTAATGGTACACTTCTGTATTTCATCACTGGGCTCAGTCCTGCAAACTGGTTTCAGCTAGAACCTCATGCAGGCGGAGAAACGTGCTCTCTCTCATTTCTTCAGACTCTTGTTTGTTCTTAAGTGCCTGACTCATCTACTGCCTTGTAATACAAACTGATTCAGAGTTCTTAGCCCTTGAGAGAGCAGAAAAGTACTAAAGCAGAAACTGCAGGGAGGAATTACTCTAAGTTTCAGTTATGCATATAATATATGGTACAGATGTGAATCTAGATATCTTATTTAACACTGGGATGGCCTTGGGGAGTCAAATCTTGTATCAAAGACTTATTTTCATGGGCGTAGTATAAATTCAGGGAAAAAAAGGCAGCGCTCCAGAGACACTGTAATAATCCTATTGGTAGATTCATTTTCACATGCACAAACAGCCCTACCTTCTCCTTTGTATTTCAAAAGGAGCTGGACCAGCAGTTTCAACTTTTTAAAAGATGCAAAAAAATATGCATTGGATAATAAGTAGTATAGATATTCTGCAGATACCATTGTTTTTACTTGTCTCCTACATACAATGTGGAAAACAGAGGAGGTATATTAACAGCTAAAAGAGAGCCAAGGAGAATCTCCATCCTTTATTGGATGCGAAGGGGAACACTGCCACCAAGGATGAGGAAAAGGCTGAGGTACTTAATGCCTTCTTTGCCTCGGTCTTTAATAGTCAGACCAGTTATCCCCAGGGTATTCAGCCCTGAGGTGGAAGACAGGGACCGAGAGCAGAATAAACCCTCCATAATCCAGGAGGAAGCAGTCAACAACCTGCTGCGCCACCTGGACGCTCACAAGTCTATGGGGCCAGATGGGATCCGCCCAAGAGTACTGAGGGAG
>WAAD01014110.1:32711-73207 GCA_013389945.1 Fregata magnificens
TGCACTCACCAATTTTCAGGCTCAGTTACACCTAAATTACAAAGTACAATTCTGTTATGACATTTGAATTTATTCCTATTATACGTATTCCAGATTTGCATTTGTATTTTGCTATGTCCTTGCATAAAATACCTCACTGTGATGCTCTGATTAATTGATTAATTCACTTTGTAAAGCTCTTTGACATCCTTAGTGAAAGTTGCTATAGAATTTTTAAGTTCAATTTATCAATTTAAGGGAAATCAGGTAGGAAAAAAGCAGTAAAGGGACAGTAATTAAGGTATGATTTACATGGCTGTTAATGTCAGGATTTCGCAGAATAATGATCAGCCAAATGCAGTAGATTGTGTGTTGTCCTGCAGTGAGTTTCTATATTAATTTGCTTTTCAGTTAAGTACCCCACTTAAACTCTAGCACCAATTTTCACTGTTTACTAATCTGTCGAGTTAAATGTTAATCATAGTAATATGGTGTTACTGAAATTTTTTTTTACTGCTAATAATGAATTCATCGTCATCATAGTTGAGGCAATAATTAGCACAGAATAGACCTTTGTGTGCAAGAATTTCTAATAGAAACTAACTTCAGCATTCAAGGTCTGTCTTTATCTCTCTGACTCTGACAGACACTGTTGTGTGAAGTTGAAGATATGTTTCTGACTCCCTCTAAAACTTCCGAGCTAGAAAATGATTGAATCAAAGCGAGTCTGGGACCTGAGCTTCAGACCATACTTTTAATCCTTAGGGCTGGAGACTAAATATCCCAATTTCTTAAAGACAATTCTTAAATGGTCATTTACAGCTAGCTTAGTCAAGTCATTAAATTTGACCCATGCGATTATCTGTATTCCAGTAAGGTGGAATTCCCATTTTTAACTCTGATCTCCTTTGTGTGTCAATTATAAATTAGCTTTTCTCCGATAAGATTTTGCCAAAGTAATTGAAGATGCATTTCTTTCTCCCAAATTAGAAATAAAGTAGCCCAAATCTTATTTTCTGAGAAGTAAGGTTTTCTTTTCAGACGTGTTTGGCTATGTAAGGTCTTCAAATGTGAAACAAAGTAAATGTTAAAGAAAAATTGTAGAGAAAGTCTAGTATACACAATGATCAGAGCACATTCAATTGGCATCGCTTCTAGGAACCCCTTCTGGAAATAATAAATACTCCAAGTGATCTGTCTGCATCAGCAGCACTGTAGTGGAGGCAGAACAGGTCAAACTGAAGCATGCACTATATTTCCTTGCTAACATGGTGGTGGAAGACATGGCTTTTGCTACAGCAAGCTGCAGTTTGCTGGTCTCAAAATAGTTGTTAATTCTCATGGCAGAAGCAGGTAAAATAAGCCCTAGGTAGAAGTGTAATGTCTAGAATGTTGTAGTGCTGTGTTTTAGGGAACTGGTCTCATCTGGGCTTTTCTTAGCTCCTGTTACAGCAGCGTTATAGTTAGCAGGTGTGTTTTGAACAGGGATGAAGGCTGTTTCACGCACAGCCATGGTCTGCATTCTCTTTAGGGTTACCGCGCCGTACGTCAGTATTGATCTGCTGAAGTAAACCTTGGTCGGATACAAGCTCAGGTAGCCACGGACTTTGCCCCAAATAAATTGTGTCCAATCACTAAAACAATATAAACTGCAGAAAGAGTGTTTATTTCTCCTTATTATGGGCAGGTGTTACACAAATGACTAAAACATAGCTACTACCTCTGTCCTCAAAGAACAATGGCTATGAAAATACTCTACGTCATCTGCTCTGTAAAAACAGACCATTTCCTGCTGAACTTTAAAGAATTTTTTTCATTATTTCCCTAATACAGGAGGAGAAAACGTTTGGATTATAACAACAAAAAAGAACAGAAAAAAACATGCAACATGAAACTTCGTAGCATTAATCTAAGGTGCTTGCTGAACTTCACGTGACTTGTTTTTCAAACTACAGTCGCTTAATAGCAGTTGTATGAAACTTAAATCTTTAAAATACATTTTGGAAATGTGTGTGATGGAAAGAGGGATAAACGGTGTGGAGGCTGCTCATTTCAGTTACTTACAAAGTCATTATGTTCCTTTGAATACTATTAAAGCAAAACACTCAAGGCTTTCCGGTGTTCTTTCAATAGTCCACAGGTCTTTCCATTTCTTTTTTGTCAATTGTTTACAGTCACTAACATATCTGCTCTGTGAAAAATGATGCTTAGATTCAAGGTAAGTCAGTTAAATCATAAACATAGGCACAGGGTGAGGTCTGTCTGGCAGAGAGAAGTTTGAGAGAGGATGTTGGCTGACTGAATACTAGGAGCAATAAATCACAGATGTGTGATGGTGCCTTTGGTTAGTGCTGCTCCCTGGCCAAGTGCAAGGTTGAACTAATCAAAACAGATTCGAAAGAAGTGTAGTAACTGGCAGGACCTAGTGAAAAGAGACTTCAATCAGGAGAGACAGGCCTAGTTGGAGTGCATCTCAGATCTCTGGAGACAGATGAGGTCCCGCGCTGTGCTTAACCATAGTTATCTGAGCATCTTGTCGTGGTTAGACTTCTACATCTTCTGGATGTGCTGTGGCACTGCAGTGACGTGGAGGAAATCTGAATTTATTATAACTTGATATTCATAGTAACTCTCACTACTGAGTTATTGCATCAAAATTCTGTATAGTATCTATGCATGCCTGAAAAAATGGTGTGCGGCAGTGATGGAAAGGGAATTGCAAATTGAGCTTGCTAACTACTCAGTTACAGAACTGAAAATAGGTCACGTTTCCAGTCATTGTTTGATGAATTGAATGTCCTAGAAAGAAATGATTTCCAAAACAAGAAAGAAGTGGCTTAAAGTGGATATTATGGTTTCTAGATGTGTTTTAGCCCACCCCCTCAATTACTTTTTAGTCTGTATCCAAACTCCCAAGCACCCTACTAATTTGTAGTGGTGTTATTAGCAGGTCACTGCCAGCAAGCAAATTCTAAGCCATAAAAAAAAAAAAATGTTGTCGTTGACTGAAACAGCCCCACAGAGACATATTCATCAGAAACCTGAAGGCAGATTTAGTCACTTGAAACATATGGTCTATTGCATTTGCCTGACCCAGGCAACAAAAGAGGACTTACTTAGTTAAAGATTTACTTTGTTTTTTCTTCATTCACTTTGTCTTTCCATTTTGTTCCTTCAACAACAGAGAGGTCAAGGCTGAAATCTTAATGAAATCTCTCACAGAGCAAAAAAGAAAATCTCTGTTTTGCTTGGCATTGCTCATAGTTCAGGTTCTTAATCATGTAGGGTTACACTAAAAGATTTCAATGTTACGTTATTTCATTCACGATCTGGCCAAATAAAGCATGGGCTTTTCAGTCCTGTGCTTGCTTCAATTTTTCGTTCGTTGAGTTGGCTGGGGGCGGGGTGGGGGCACGTCAGGTATGTGATTCCAGTGTTGTTCATACGTGACGTGTATATCGTTCATACATGCATTTTTTGTTCAATTAACGGATTGTTCTCTCTGGGTAATATTTGCATTTGGATAAGGTTAGCAGTAGACTTATTCTGTGGAATAACTCCTTTTCTGAGTGACAAGTAGGGCTTAAGTGATGAGTATTTCACAAAATGTTCCTCTGAGTACAGTTGGATTTGATCAACTGTGTTTTCACCTGACTCACTTTTTCCTGTTAGAGTGATACAGGCATGGAATCTATTAAAATTTGACATTATGCTATTCAATGTCGCCACATCTTCAGTTAAAAACCTTTTCTTCTTTTGTCCCAATGGGATCGACAGCATTGAGTGTTCTTAAAAGAAAAAGAGAAAAGATTCCTCTTTTAGAAAATTAAGCTGCATTGTATCAACCAAATACAATAACCTGGCTGAACTGAGGCAGCAACTCAAAAACATGGCTATAAATGAGCCTTGATTTTTGTCAGCAGGAATGCAGTAGGAGGTTAATAAAATCAATAATGATGGCAGTTGATGCAAATCACAGAATTAAGTTAGAGCCGATTTTTTTTTTTTTTTTTTTTTTTTTTAAGGGGGAAAAAAAAAAAGTTTANTTTTTTTTTTTTTTTAGTCAAGGTGGAAAAAAGATGTAGTAAGGCGGGAACATCATAATTTGGAAAACCAAAGCCTATTTACTTTTTGTGTGTCATGTAATTATATAATGTCTCTTATATTGGTTGATTTCTAACATTGCTTATATGATGTCCTATTAAAAAAAAAAAAAAATCACATTCCTGACTTAAACAGTACAGTACTTTTTCTTAGGCCTGTCAGCAAGATCAGTAGGATTTAGAGGAGCTTCTGGGCTGCTGTAAACATGCTGTTAGAGTAGGTTTTCTGCTGAAGCTCCCCCAAGGAGCAGATTTGCCATAGCAGAGCTTCAATGCATGAAGAACCTGTCCCCTCATCAGCCTGTTGCCCCACGTTTCTATCCCCCAGAGCAGAGTGTGGAGTTACGGTGCTGCACCGAGCGTGCCCACGCTGAATTCATGCTCTTGTACTCTCGCCAGTCACCAGTGCCATCTGAAATTATCTGAAAAACGGAGCGCTTGGCCAAATGCTTTCTCTGATTATTTTGTGTTTGTTTCTTTAGCAAATGAACAAGATGCAACTGGCTAATAAAACCAGTTGTGGCTAGCACCAAGCAGATGATGTGTGTCAGTTCCCCACGCGTTAGCCATGATTGTCAGCCTGGCGCCACGAGCGGGAGGTGGAAGTCCGTGCTTCTCGTGGTACCAGCACAGTGCTGAGCTCTTCCCGGGAATATAAAATGGAAAAAAAGGTTGTTGAGATACTGTAAATAGTGTTGAACAGAGAACGGATCTTGGTGTCGAAAGTATTTATAATAACAGCAAATTTGCCTTGGGATTCCCAAGCTTCCCCTGACTTACAGCTGTGCCACCACTCTGCGTTTGGGCTGAGTTCATGTGTCTCGTTTTCACTCTCGCTTATAGTCGGGTTTATTTTGATGTCCACCAGGTTTTGAGTTCATGCCAAAAGAGTAAGTTTAGTTTTGGAACACTGGAACATTGTTGTTAAGAGACACATCTCATAGTTGTTTTAATGGCAGTTTTTCAAGACTTTTAATATCTGTTTATTATTTTCATGTAGGTAACTCTAAAAAACCAAAAAGTTTTATTGAAACAGCTATTTTGTAAAAGCCTAATTTAGATTTTTTTCAAAAATTCTAAATAATGAAGAAGAATGTAAAAATAATAAGATACTGGATATATTTGGACAATAAATGATCACATGAAAAATGTGCCTTTGTGTTTCAGCTTAGAAAGAAAAATCCAAGAATTGTGATGTGGCACAAATACAGTTTTTGAATGAAATTAAAATACTTACAAGTGGTCATACAGCACAGTCAAAAATTTTGGTTTTTGTTAACAACTAACTCCTTAGCTTGAGCTAAGAAATAAGAAAGGCACCTAGCAGAACTAGCAATATTGCTCCATAAGGTATTACATGCTCAGGTTATGAGATTGTAAATAAGAAGGATTTGGGGAACTACTAATTAAATTTTCCAAATCTTATGTAACTTTCTTGAGCTTTCATGAGAAAAATAAGATCTAAGATGGATCGATTTATATGGGACATATCTTGTTTTGTTATATCCCTACAATGCAAGTTTAATCCAACATAGTCATAGCTGTGCAATAGCAATTAGGATATTTAATCCAGTATATGTCACTTTTTCATTTTATGGAATGTCAGCAAGGAAGGGATTTAAACCTAGACAGAAGCATATTCTCTTACATGTCCATCAAAAGAGGTGTCTGTTGGGATTAAAGGGCTCAGAAATTCCTCTGCAGCAAAGTTAGGCAAGTAACAGCAAGGGCTCCGTAGGAGCCAGGCTATTCTTGTTTTCGTAGGAAAATCTTGAGCTTTGTTATGTGGAATGGGTAGGAAGAAGAAAGCTTTCCTGCAATCAGTGGTCTTAAACTCTGTATTTTGAAAATGTATTTCCTACCCTCTGGAAACTTAACTCATTTTGCATGGTAACAGTGAAGGGAATGAGAAACACGAGTCCGTAGAGTCGCTTGATGCTGAAGCACTGAGCATGGAAGCAGTTTTTGTGTTCTGGTGGAGGTAGGTAGGCTGTGGGACCTATCTACATTCAGAAAACTTGTGCTGGTATTGATTTCTAAATATAGGTATTTTTGAACGCAAAAGAAGCTATTGCATGAAAGATTGTTTTTGCTTAGGTTTTACTACCTCCGTGTTCAGAGTTCACAGTTGTGGAACTTATGTAGATAACGTCACGATTCTTTTTGGTTTTAATGAGCGTGGTCCTCAATACTTCTCAGCTAAAAAAAAAAAAAGATCTTTATCTACCTGCAGTTCAAAATATTGGAAAGTGGCTTCTCATTGATTGCTGCCTGTCTGTGTTGCAAGGGATTCCTTTTTTGTTCTTTTTTCTGTAAAGTTCAGATTTTATTTCCTTGTACTTTCATTTCTCCTTCTTATGTATTTTTCACCACCTCATTTAATTTCCCTGACAGAGATTCAAAGACAATTTTCCTCCTTTTTATTAACTTAACACCCTTGTTTCCAGTCCCTATTCGCTGCTAAGGTTTGTGCCTCCTCATGTGCGCTTAATTCAAAACCTGTCCTTCTCTCTCCGACTTTCCCTACTCTCATTGAAGCTGATTATTTCAGCTTTTCCTTCCCCAGACTGTAAAATGTCACAGAGCCATTCTTTTTGTCATTTGATGCAAAACCTGATTTAATCTGTCAGAAAGCTGACATGTGAATGTTAACCTTTTCCTTCTGTATTTTAACAGAACTGAATTTACCAAAAACATACAGAAAATATCAATGTGCCTAAGGATCTTTAAGTAAATCATCTTACATTAGTCTGCTCTTTGAATTTATATGCACACAGGAAAGCAATTTATTTTGAAGATATGGGACTATTTCACAGTATTGAAGTATATTTTCAGCTTTCATTGACCTGACAGATCAGTAGTGATCGACTGAACACTGGCTTTTCTTATTAACAGGTTAGGCGGTTTTGATTCTTTGACTCATACTCTTGAAATTTCTCCACATTATATTTCACTCTCTTTCAGGGTAAGATTTCCTTCCTTATGGAATCAGCTGCTCTAGAGGTAGCCGGTGACAGTTTTTGTCTCTGTAAAATTCTTGTCTAAGGGCATTGACAACTAAAACTTTAATTATAACCCTTTTGTGCTTATTTTCTGTAATGTCCTCAAAGTGTGATAATTAACAAAGCTGATTATTTTTCAACAATTTCTGCCAGCCCAGAAAGAAGGAATAATTCTGATTTGCAGTAACTACCAATTGCATACCACTGTGTCCAGTGCTGCGCCAAGAGCGTACTTCTTCTGTTTCTCTAATAGACTGTAAAGACACGGATCTGTTAAATTTAGTATGCCGAAAAATTGGGATTAGTGTTACCCAAAGTATGTGTTTAATTGTTTAAAGTTTAATTTAAGCATAGGTATTTTGTTGGATTAAGACCCATTTTTTTCCTATTTCCATTATAAAAAGACATCTATCTAAGCAGTTCTGTCTTACATAGTGTTTGAAAATAAGTAACAAATAGGAAAATTGAGTGTAGCCGTCAAATTATATGGAGAGAATCAGGAAAATTCCGAAGCCAAGCAAGCTCTGTTCTCCCAGTTTCAAAGAATCCTACCGCTCTGCTGTAAGGCTTCCCCAAGTTCACTAGTGATAGAGGCTCAGCACCTGAGGAGTCATTTCCAAAATTGTACAAATAATGTTAGTATTTCTTCCTAGAGGGTAAATTAGGGAAAAGCAACTTTAAGGCAGCATTTTATGTCAGTTAGGTATTATTACAATACTAACCCTCAACTACTAAGTCCATTCTGTATTTGAAATTAAACGAGATGAAATATGTCTAACTTATATAGTCTTCTGGAGTGTGGAATTCATGTGAAGTTCAATCTGTATTACAGGATAAGATGAAGCAATGACTGTTAAAATTAAACATTGTCAAATTAATTGCATGTTGTTTTTTTAGATTACTGTCTGTGGAGATCCTTGAACCATGACTTTTACATTTTAAAAGTACTACGTGTGCTAAAAAGCTACATTAGAAAGGGTTTTCCATTAAAAGATCAAAATAAACTTTAAGCAGACTTAGACACTAAACTGATATAAATTTAAACCTGCTTGCAACTACAACCAAATGTTTGACTAAAATATAATTTAAATCCACTAACTGGACACGTTAAAAAAAACTGGTGGTGCTTGAGCATTTATGCTTTTTTAAATCATCTGTGTAGGAAAGAGTATCATGCATATGATTTTTCGCATTTGATATAAGGTCATGTAATGTATTTATTCCGATTTGCATTTTGTGAATCAGATGAGGTAGATTTTAAACTTCCTCACTGACATGAATTGGGAGTTCCTGTCAGTAGTGGTTCCTGAACGGAAACAAACTGCAAGAAGAGTAATCCAGAATTCGAATAAGGTGCAAGTAAACGTCTTTTAAATATTTGTGTAACTGTAAACAATGGTAGCTAAACTGCAGTGAGATTTATTTTATTTTACATAGCAGTAGATTATTTTCAACATTTCTATATAACATAAAATTATTTTTTTGTCTTGTAAACCTTGTACCAATTTTATGAACCATTTATGCAATTCAGAACTTAGAGAAACTTGATGGAAAGAAGAGACTGATTCCCTTTGTAGTTTTGCCATTATTTTCTACATGATTTTATGCAAGTGATTTCTTTCTTTTTCCAGTATAATAGTTTCAATGTAGAGAGCAGGGTTTTTTGATACTATTCTTTTCTCCTTCAGAGCTATAAAAGGATTTATTAATCAGAATTGAGTTTTATTATTATAAATAAATTTTATTATTTACTAATCAGAACTTTTTTTCCAAATTGAAATTTGTTAAAATATTATTGTTCAATCAGAATTTAATTTTATTATTTAGTATTAGCCCAGATCCAGTTTCCTTCTAAGTCACCTACTTCATTCTGCCATGCTCATCTTTCATCATGAAAGTTTTGGGTATTATTTGTATTTTTTTTTTTTTAAAGAAACCCCCTTTTTTTTCCCCAAGAAGCTCAACAAATATGAGCCACCCAGCCAATCAAGGTGGAAGACCTGAGTAATTTTACTTACTAAGGTCTGAGAGGGAGCTCTTAATTAATCTAACATATGAGTACTTACTTCCACATAATGAAAGTTTTAATCAGTATGTCAGGTGCTATTACGTAAAATACTTTGCAGAAATCCAGATATACAATAACCTTTATTAAATAGATCTGTAATATTGAAAGGGATTATCCTGCCAGGATGCAGGCTCTTCTGTCAAAAAAATGTAGCTTCTGAGTCTGTGTTAATATCATTGAAATGTAAAGAAGTTTGAATACTCATTTCATCTGAGAACATTTTTATTTTTCTGATCAAGTGCATGGACAGTAAAATGGGGTATTCATTCCCACTTCAGGATATTGTTGCTCTGACTATAAGATCTATTCTCTGCATGATTACAGCACTTTCTGAGCATGGGGAATTGTATTTTTCAGTTCACCCAATCTGTCCTCTTAATGCAGGTTGTGGTGGGAGGTTCGGAAAAATACACTCCTATGGTTCACAGCTGGAGAAAGGGTGTTAACTAATGCCATGTAAATTACTCACCAGGCATTGGCAACTTTATCGTCAGTACCATTTGTGTACTAAATGGTAATCGGAAGCTAAGAGAAATAAGGTTTTTCTAGGCCTTCCCATTCTGAGGCTAATCGATACCTTTGTGTTGTATGAAATGTCTGTGTATAGGTAGGCGATGAATAAACTGTGAGGCCATGAAGATACAACAATGCGTAATATGCCTCTCTTAAATTAACATTTAAAAGTAGCAAACACATGATTTTAATTTCTTATTGCTGTACACTGATAAAAAGGCGACTGTTCTAGGGTAGGGATGTATATATGTGAAAGCAACAGGATGTTTTGTTATAAACAGGCTTTAGTATCCATACACACTTTTTTTTCATTTGTGTGTGCTCTTAGATGAGAGATTTTCCCAAGGAACAAAATTCCCCAAATTGCTATTGGCTAATAATGCTGTTGTAGTTAGGAACACGGATCCATTTCGTATCTACAACATTGGGTGTGAAAATGTGCAGAATGAGGGAAGTTCAGGCTCCTGAACTTAGGGCTAACGTTCAGTCAGAGCTGTGAAAAACCTCATTGCGCATAGCTGAAATGCTTGTTTTATTTTCAATTAGCATGCATTATATCCCTGAATGCACCGCATATGGAAGTAATGCTTTAGCTAGTGTTTCATGATAAAACCACAGAAGTTTAACAACGGCTATAAAATCAGCAATGCGTTTTATTGATACTTTTAAGTGATAATCAATAGAAATTGATAAAAGCAGCAATGGGAAAACCACCAAATATTTATATGGAATGTATCATTGCCAAATACCTGTTTATTTCAGATTTAAAATGAGAATGTTTTGGATGTTCTAAATTTCTGTGGATCTGTGCGTTCTCAGTGAAGAAAGAGGTTATTCATGCATGTCTTTAGGATTAAATAATTATCCTGAAATCATTGTTGCTTTTTATTGGTGTCACGTTGCAAAGATGCCAAAATGAAATCAACCTATGTGTAGTGACAAGGATTTGACATCATGAAATCTTTTGTTTCTTTTATGTTTCTGGGAGCTGATGGAAAATCATCTTTTGGAAAATCAAACAAATAATAAAACAACAGGGACTGGGAGGTGATCCTCAGGGTAGGCTAAGATTGACATAAAACTCCCATTACTTGCTAGCAAATCTGAGTCTCTGCTTTCTGTCTGAGGGCTATGAGCACGTTCAATTGAACACTTGTTCTACCAAACGTAATCATTTAATTTTCTCATAAGTAAACTATGAATAGCTGTCTACCACCAGCCTTAGACAAATCAATTAAGCACAGTTCTATCAGCATGTTTTGTTGTTTGATCCTATAGTTCCTTTAATAAAATTTAGAGAGGAGACGTTGTTGGCCATTTCGTTTTGCAGAGTAAATTGTGAGTGCTTTTTCCCTATCCAGTGTTTTCTTCAAGTAGAAGGAATACAGTACAGGATGAAGTATTTTTACGTTTTCTTAAAGAAAATGATAGTGTAAGATTTTTCGGTTCCTTGTATTTTTTTCTGGTTGTTGTGTATGTAAACCTACCCACTTGCTGTAGAATAGCAGAAGTCTTTAAATCGTTTACAGCCACTTTGATGGCTTGCAAGCCAGAGACCTGTTAGCCTTTTACACAAGGGATTTTTTTTTTCCTCTCCCAATCTTTGTGATATATATAAAAACAATACGTAATTTCAATATGTAGTGTATATATATGTGAATATATATAAATATATATGACAGGTAGTTGTAAATTTCACTTAGAACTGCTGATGAAAAAGGTACTGCTTTTACCATGGGAAAAACACCAATTTATTATTAACTGTTCAGCCCATCTGTATTTGGTACAATTGCCATATAATTGTCATCATATTCAAGCACGCAAAGCTCTGCTATATTCCACAGGAGTCTTAGTTGCCTTGGGTCTGCGGTGAAATTCTAGGGAGCTCTTGGAAAAATGGGAGTTCTCATCTGATTGCTGGGTTTCAGTCTTCCATTGTTGCCAGTTTGATTTGGATTCAATTTTCATTTAAATTTACCTCTAGTCAGAAAAAATATGGCACAGTGAAATATAGAGAAATTAAATTTTGCCCAAACAAGCTTCCTACTTTTACTTTCTTTCATACAGCACAAGTATTGTTTTGAAAAGAGCAAGCAAATAATAATTTTAAAATGCCCAGAGACGAGTATGAATACAACATTTTATTTTCTGTTTCTTATTAATGGTAGAATTTAGGGCATATCTACCAGGTATTTTCTTAAGTGAATGGAGTTCAAGTTAGGTACGTGATTTCTTTCCAAGGCCTGTGTATCCATCTGGAAATTACATTGATATAGTGGTCTTATCCTCTACGTAGAAATGTCTGTGTCATTTGAATAATTGGCTTGCTATCCCGCTGACTATCACTGTATACAAGTAATACAATTATTGGGGCTGTTACGTTGTCACAGAACTTAAAAGAAAACAAAAACCCAAAGCTGAAGAAAATCACTGAAATAGGTAAAACTGGCATTCAAACACCTAAATCAGGAAAACAGCTACTAAAAAAAAGAGAGAGAGAAAAGGTGATGATGGCTCTCATGACTACGTCAGTCCTTGCTACCGGCGGCATTTGCCTGTCATCTCCAGTGAGGCAATTCTTTTCTTTCTCTTCTGCTATCCAGATTGATAACTTCAGGCTTTCAAGAATCCATAAAATCAGCCTGTTTGCTGGTGTCTTATTTTATGACGCTATGCAATTCTTTTAGGACAAGAATGTAGTTAAATTCATAATTTGCCTGGGGAAAAAATTGAGAGGTTGAAAAAAAATTGAAAGTTTGTTCCCCAATATCTAGATGAAACTTCTGAGTTTGAGGCTTCTGATTTAAAAACTTTGTAAGAGAACTGTGAGGCACATAAAACCATTTATTGTAGACATTTTTCTCTGAGAAAGCATTTTAAAATATGAATATTGTTCCTAAAACAGGGTCTTGGAAAAAGGGAGTAAAAGACAAAGTATATTTTCTTTATATAAAAAAAGATTACTGACTAAGCACTAGAAAGTGGCTGAGGTTAGACTACAAAGATGATGAGTCTCTGTTTTACTTGTGCAAGGTAAACTGAATATAAAAATAAAATGCATAACAAGCATTAGAAGCATGGGTTATTTCCTCTTATTCTTCTAAAAGAAAATTCAGAAATATGTAAGGAAGTAACTATGAACTACAATCCACTTTAGTCTTAGATTAAGGACTTAGATTACAGTCCACGTAAATCCTAGATTAAGTCGAAGTCCTAGATTTACGACTTGAACTGTACTGAGGCTTCATTATTAATATTAGTCTTGTGAGGCTTCTCTGAAGCAGTGGGAACCTCCCTGTCTGTAGAAATGTGTACGATGCACTTCTCGAGATGAATGGATGCTGGGCACTTTTTCATCAAGTCTTGAGAATTTGAGAATTTTTTTTTTTAAATGTGTGTTTAAAAGCTTTAATTTCCTTTCCAGAAATGTTGATTCCTTTGGACTTTTATCAGGATTCCCCACCCCCCCCGGGGAAGCCTTTTTTGTCCAGCAGAGGGTTGGGAGAGGGTTTAAAATTGGGAAATGTTTTGTGATATAAGGGAAGTTACCCACCTAACCTTTCAAAAAATCACTGAAACTTCAGGTGTGTGAGTGCTCCCATTGAAACTTCACACTGGAAATTAAACGTGGTTAAGTGCTTCTTTGGAGCAAGGAAATAAGCTCAGAGGCTGACAGGATCAGCCTCGGGGGCCAAGTGCCAGTTCCGTTGACTGTTAGACCCCCATATATCTGAGCTCTGAAAATAAGGACTAATTATTCAGATGCTTAAAAAGGGGTTTTTTTGGTGTTTTAAATAAACAGTTTTGAAACCATCATTTTGGGACCTTCAGTGACACTGCATATTTGAAAAAGATATTTATGTAATTCCTGTAGGCTCTGTCACTAAGGAAGAGTATTTAAAGGATAATGAAAAATTCAGATAGACTATAGGATATCCACATCACTGCAAAAATTCAGTTTTCAGCCTCGGAACACTTATAGGATTTAAAAAAAAACATAGTGGAATTTTATGAATGTCTTGGAAAAATTATCTCATCTTACTCGTCTGAAGTTATTTGTTATCTTGTGCAGTCTAACATCTGTTCAGAGTTTTAAAATAGTTAGAAGTGACAGCAGTCCTCTTCTGCTAGAGCATCCACAAGTGTATTGAAGTGCCACAGGATCTGCGTTTACAGAACGTAGGTGCCTAAAAGGCAGAAGATTAGGAAAACACAGAGGGCGATGAAACTGTAGACAGCAACATATTTCATGTATGTTTTATTTATAGTTGTGAAACCTGTGTTTACCGAGAGCTGAAGTAGGTGCATAAGCAGGCAAGCAAAACTGTTTTTTCTTCTCTTTTTATGTGAGCACTCTGCTGGTTACTTTGTATTTTATCAATCAGGAGCCTTTTGTTCTCTCACCAGTTGTAGGTGACTTTCTTAAACTTGTTATTTTGCTTACGGAGAGGGCTCTGACTCACATCAAGGAGGAAGGGAGCCTGTCCACCCTGCAGCACATGAGGAAATCTAATATAATTAACAAGAGAGTTCTGAGTGGTGTGAGTGCTTAGCCTCATAACATGGTGTACAGGCTGTAGGAGAAGGTATTAAAATCAGATGATAACTCTGGTGAATCCATCTCAATCTTTGCATTTTTATTGGATTCTAAAAACTTGATGTTCCCATAAGAGGTGTGCGTTCACACTATGCTTTAAATTTTAGACTTCGTTCCACCTAGAGATACTTGCCCGTTTGAGCTGCAGGCTTTCTAAGTTAAATACAGTTGTCTTGGCATGCCAAAAAGTCAAGGCAGCCATGGCATGGATTCTGCTTCGGAGTAGCCTGAGTGGCTGTAGCCTGAGTTTCTGCCTCTCAGGAAGGTCTTGCCAGGCTGCTTGGCAAGAAAGCTCCCAGAGTGAAGAACTGGTCTCACTCAGGAGGCATCGTACTGGTAAGTATGTGCGGCTCAGCTGGGCATATTTTCTCTCTGCCAGAGCAAGGAAGCTTTATCGTCTCACCAGATGGCCAGAAATCTTGAAACATTGATTTAATTAACTGAAATCCCACCACCAGATAGCAGCTTTTGTGGCTATATCAGTAAGTAGAACAGAATGCTTTAGGGGCAATATTGTCCTTCTAAAATTGAATTAGGCAAATGTTGGGTCATGGGGGGGTTACTTAAACATCTGTGGTGGGTTGGGGAGGGAAGAGTAGGTGCTGAACTGAGAAGGGGATTAGAGTGCAGAAAGCCTTTAGAGAGTGCTGATGTTTGTCCTCCTGAAGAGAGGCGAGGCTGTGCCGAGTTGTTGAGTAGTATCAGTTGTGGTGGCTGGAAGTCTGTGTGTGTGTGTGTGTGTGTGTGTCTGTGAATTTTGGAAGTGTGGTAGGGAGTTGGGCGTGAAAAATAGCTTCTGTGCTTAGTGCGCTGCAGGTAACATGTGAGGAGACTTGCATTATGTTAACACTTGACTGCTAGGCAAGCTTCAATTTAGTGGAAAAGAGCTGTAATTATTCCAATTGCCTTTTAGTCCAGCTGGAGCTAGGTGAGCAGAATGGTATGATACCAGACAAAACCAGGATGTTATCACATACTGTCCACATCTATTCACATACCCTCTCCCTGTGAAAACCTGTGAATGGAAGGGCAAAGGATAGTACAGAGGTATCCTTTCCTACTGGGAATACAGGAGCAGTAGAAAGGCTATCCAATAAATTTGATTCTCCATGTATGATTAAGATGATGTTGGGTACTGGTTGGACATTAAGGTGGTGGGGAAAAAAATTGAGGCTCTACTTTGGAACAGAAGTTCCGTGACTAACTCCTATTTCAATTTCCACTTCCTCTGAGAAACCTTTGTGCTGTGTCCATGTTCCTTCTTTCCAAGGAAGATATAAGGCTTGGATGAGCTCAGTAATACACAGTGAACTTCAGAACGGGTTTTGCTTTACTCTCATTCTAATCTAACTAGTGCTGCTTTACTTTTATGAATCATTAAAGGCTCTCCTTTCTCTGAAATCTGCAGCTCCATATACTGAGATAGCGGGAACATACAGAAAGGAGTCATGGGTGATTGTTGAAATAAGTGTCTCTTGGGGAAAAAATTCAGTAAGCCTCTGACAGGTGGTTGAAAAAATAGGTGCAATGTTTTACAAATGCTTGTATTGTACTGATATTTTTGGTAGTTGCTTTCCAATAGTGAATTAGTACAGATAGCGTCAGCTAGACTTCAGAAAAATGTCTTGTTTTTTATAACCATCTGCTTTGCTGTAAAGTGCTTTCTCCAAGCTGTACGCAGTCTTTTGCTTTGCCTCTGTCTCTGATTTAGCTCTTGCTTCCTCTTTTTTGTCTCCCCAGGGTGCAATTTACTGTATCAATCAGAATAGGATAAAAAGGTCAAAAGTCTTCAAATTTTTTTATAAAAGGGGGAAAAAATGAAACTGTAATATAATCAGCTTACACATGGCATTTCATTTATGTCATTTATTCTTTGTATTATAGCTCTAAGTGAGGTGAGTTACTTTTAAAGCAAAGATGATGAAACCAGACCTCCAGCTTTGGGGCGTGGGGAGGAGAAAACAATGTCTATGTATAGATCCTAGGTCTTTCTTTAGTAAGTAAAGAAGCCTGTATGATTGATTTCCATGACTCATGAGCACTTGATTTAGAAAGCAGGGAATGGTGTTTTCAGATATGGAAATCTGTTTTCCTCTCATCTGTCTCTCATGATGCTGAATGATTGTTAACAATTATACTGGGCTTTAGGAAATATGCTGGGCTCTAGGTAAATTTTGCTTCGCTAGAAAAGATTGCATTTGTGGAGATTTTGTTGCAGGGGGGTTGTGTGTGTGGGGGGGTTGTTTGGTTTGGGTTTTGGTGGGGTTTTTTTGGTTTTGTGTTTTTACCGTGGGAACTCTTGTAATGCTTGGACAAATGATCTTTTCGGTTATCACAGAATCATTAAGGTAGGAAGGCACCTGCAGATCTACTACAACCCCTTCTCAAACAGGGTCAGCTACAGCAGGTTGTTCATGACTGTCCACTTGAGTTCCGAATACCTCAAAGGATGGATACTCCGGGCAACCTGCTCCAGTGTTTTGCTGCCCTCACAGTAAAATAGAGGGGGTTTTAATGTTCAAGTGGAGTCTCCTGTATTTCAATGTGCTCCCATTGTATCTTGTCTTTTCACTGGGTATCACTGAGAAGAGTCTGGCTCTGTCCTCTTCAGTCCCCCCACCTGGCATTTGTGCACATCAATAACAACCCCCTTGAGCCTTGTCTTCAAGATCAACAATGCCAGCGCTCTCAGCCTCTCCTCGTGCCAGACTCGTCGATCCTTTAATCACCATACAGCTGCTTCTGTGCCATATTGACTTTGTCAATGGAATTTCATATGTGGTATTCTTCCAAGAGAGCATCCTTCAGAGTCGAAATCCTGGGTCAGTCTAGGCTATGTAGGTGATCAGGACGCTTCAGAGGATATTTTGCTTTTGAGGCAGGTTGTTAAACCTGTAGAATAGAGGAGGATAAGAATGAATCCAGTTTGCAAGAAATAAAGGGGGGGGAAGAGTTCCAAACCTGCCACCAGGGATTCTCTTTTCCCGAGTGTAAGAACTGGTGAAAGGTAACTACAGAAAGCTGGAAGGAAAGGGGGAGGCAGAAAGGCCTCGGTCATCCAAAAGCAAACTCCAGGAAGGTGCTGAAGGAAGCAGTTCTTTCCTGTGACTCCTATATTGTTTATTCATTTAATTGATTCCCTTCCGTAGCACTCTGGGACTCAGGTTATTAACATTGATAGATATGCAAAACTCTGCTAATTACTTTAAACTTTTTTCCTGACTCTGGTAGAATTTGAAGTAAAGTGAAAAAGAAAAACATTTTTCAGGATTGATGGATTTAATTTTCCGTGATATGGCTCTAGAGACGGAAGCCTTTATATTAAGTTGTAAATCTTTGCAGGTTGAGTTTGTTTAAATAAGGCATAATTTTATGTTTCATATCTGGGAAAACCATTGTTTATGAAACAAAGAACATGTTTTTGTAGATGATGTAGATGACCAATTTTCTTGTGTTTCTGATTACCATCGAAAGACGAGACTCATGAAAAGAATTATTTGGAATACACAAAAATATCCGTACCTGTTTGACTTCTAAAATTAATGCAGATATGCTTATTAATATTATTTTTGTGAAGTGTAGTACCCACATGCTTTGGAATGCGTGGAATGTATTCTAAAATTAAGGGAATAATGCCTATTTCTTACATATTAGAAGCCAAGATGGGTTTAGGGGTTTTGGTGACATTTTTTTTTTTTTTTTTTGAGCATTCAGCTTGTAATTAGACTGTGTAAATTGAATTATGAAGTCAGGAGTTGCCGTGGCAAAATGACTAAGAAGAAACCTAAGTACTTAATTTTATGCATCGTATTAGATTATGTTAACCTGGGGGTTTAAAACGCTGGTTTCTAGCTCAGGTTTAACTTGGCTTTTGCCCCCAGTATATCTGGTTTCGTTCCTGTTGTTTTGTTCTAACTCCAGAGGAACACTAGAATCAAAGCAAATTAATGAGAACATGAATTTAAAAAACATGGATTTAAATCAATAGTGCAATCTTTAAGAAGTTCATTAAGTGTATAAAAGGAAAGGACAGCAGTATGTATCTTCCTTAATGTTATTTCAAATGATTAATCCTTGTGCTAGCTGTAAGTTGGTAACTCTGCTGTATCAGTCTGTTGCATTGGGGTACCTTTTTTTAGTATTATATCAAATCAAATGAAACCATTTCACTGTAAATCCCATGCAAATGCTTACTGATTGTTTAGCACAAAATAGATTGAAAGGTACACCAGGTTTAAGTGCAATTGATGTTTCTTGCCTTATAAATCTTGAACTCACATTCCTGTGAGGTAAATTAAAAGAGTATTTTAAACTGCAAGTATATGGATTCGCCCACTTGCTTTAAGTTAGTTATCTTTTTAGTTTCTTTAAAATAATATTCATAGTCGTATATTTTGAGAAGTTCTCTTCCCCACTAAGCACTCGGTAGGAACATACTGGGGCTGGAGAACTGTGGGGTTTTAGCTCTTCAGGTGGACATAATAAGGCATTAGTATGTTACCAAATCTTATCTTTTCTCTGCAGGAATGGAGTAGCATAGCTCTAAAACTAGTTTTATTATTTTTCCATATTTCAAAACATAAGCATTGTTTTGTATGCAAAATATATTATCAATCATCTTTAACAGGATAGAATCCAAAGTAAATTTGCCATGTAGATCATTTAAATAGTGGTGGTGGAGGGGAGTAAAGGGGCGGATACTCCTAATAGGAAGAGCTAACATATTTGGGCAATAAGCACAACATGATGAGGATATTTTTCAGAGGGGTTGTCTTCTGTTTAGAAACACACGTAGTTGGTAAAAATAAATAAAATTAATGAGCATCTCATTTCTAATAGATTTGAAAGGCAGTAAAGACAACCAAAAAGGGAAAGGCTATTTGGTATTTTTGGAAAAAGCAAGCCGGGTCATTTTTTATTTTCTGATCTGTGTACTGACGTTTAAAGGAACTTACTAGATACTTACCACGGAGGAAAAAAAATCCACCTCATTAGAGGCATGGGTAAACTTATAATGATGATGAGTTTGTAGAGTAATGACTCCAGTCATAATTGATATATGAAAAGATTTGTATTCCATGCACAAAAGTGGGATAAACATGTTTCACTGCAGGGCTTGTCTGGCTTTTGAATAATCAATTTATATATAAGTGCAGCTATTTAGTTGTTCAGTTATAAGGGGAGAAATACCAGTAAATAACAATGGTGTGAAAATATCAAGGATGGCAATACGTTATTTAGAATAGTCTGTAACAAAGGGACTGAAGAAATGTCTGAGCTAACCTTAAATTAGCTAATTCAATTACTCCTAATAAAATAATTGCTGCATCATGGAACACAACTCTGGCTGCCAAACTCTACCAAAAAGCTCAGTAAATACATGGGTAGTAATCTGTGTTGAGCTGTATGCTACTGTCATGATGTAAACAGTATTTGAATAAATCAGTATAATGTTACACTTAAACAACAAAATCATCAGTTTCTGAGATGTTTATAGAATTGAACAAGGTCTCAAGAGAGGTAGAAGGATGAGATTGAAGTGGGTTGTCACAGTGGTTATCCTGTCAGTAAAATATAACTGATTTGTAATTTATGAAGGTACTAGTGCCATCTCTGACGTGTGGAAGACTGGATCAGATGCAGAACTGTCTTGGCTTCAGACTGCTTTTTGGGCACCCAGAGCGGACAACTGGCCACTGTACCTGCAGGAGCCCCAGGCTGTGCTGTTTGCAGTTATGTTGCTGGGTTGCTCTGCTCAAGAGGCAGCCCCTGAAAGTTGCTCTGGTTTGCTGAGTACTTCCATCCTGGTCTGCCCAGGTGGAAAATAGAGGTGGGGGGTGGGGAGGTGGAGGGGGTATTGCAGGGAGCAGGCTTCTTCCAGCGACACCTGTTTCTCTCCAGATTTGCTCCAGATTGATCTGGAGAGTCTTGCCTCTGAATCTCTCTGGGTCTACTAGTATGAAGACCCTAACAAAGGAGGAAGAATGGTAAAAGTCTTGAAGCTGAAATTGTAAAGGTACGCGTGTCTAAGATAACGCACCTGTGCTGGCCTTGGCATGCGTATGGTTTAGCTGATACCCACAATGTCTGCATTCATCTTCCAGCTTTCAGAGGACATTCAGACAAGGCTTTCCTCCCTTCTTACTGTTCTGTGCTCCAAATTACGAGGAGCCTTTATACGCTGTTTCTAGAAAGGCGCTCATATCCTGCATGAAAGTGGATGGGAATGCCAAGCTATGCTTTGTTGTTACTTGACATATTAATATTTTAGAAGTTGAATTTTAAAAAGGGAATGAGAATATCCTAATTTTCCTTATAACCAATGTTTAATGCATGTTTAATGTAGCTTCATTTTTTTAAAATTTTAAAAATATTTTTTCTCTGAAGAAAAACATGCTTAATGAATGAGTGAGCTTGATAAAGCAAGATTTCTTCTTTCTGCAGAAAATGACAGAGCTACATTTATTTTATTACCTGTATAGCTTTGATGCTTACATTACCACCATTATTGCATGTTTTTTGATAATTTCTCCTCACAAAGTTCCAGCTGAGGGGAAGGCTGTGCTGATCCTACTATACTGCTATTACAGGAGCGTTGTGAGTGGTAATGCTGTTAAGTGACTGGCTGAAGGTCACACAGGAGGAAAGCGGTGTGGCTGCTGGAGCAGAGCTGCGGAGCAGACATCCTCTGCTTTCTTCCCCATAAAGGCTTTAGTCTTCAGTATTTATTTCCTTTGAAATAAGAATGAATAAGATCAGAATGACCTGTTCTGCTCTTTTTGTGTGGATGTGATGAGAAAAATTTGGTAGCACTGTCTAGAGGCAGTATGAGCTGTGCCACTTTTCTTTCACCTGAATTCAGAAGAGAATTATCAGAAACACGTCGCTGAGTTCAGTTGATTTATGATTAGGAATTCAAGAGAAGCAAATGTATTCCTCAAATTTCATAGGGATGTCTTGTCAGAGACTAATTCTAATCTGCAAAATGATCTTAAATGGGACATAATGACTTTCCTGATTATCGCCCTCAGCTGCCGTTATTTTGAAAATGGAATCGAGCAAGAGTCTTGTATGTATGACCAGTATTTTCTGGCAGCAGGCACGTCAGATCAGTGCTCCCTGTTGGAGTTACCATTATTTAGTAATATTCCAATTCTCAAAGTTTTCTTTTTTGTTGGGTTTGGCAGGTGATGGCAGAACATGGGTGACTTCATGCAACTGCCTACTTCTAAAAAAAGTATTGAGAAGAGATGCAAATTGTCAACTGGAATGTGGCAGGTCTTTTTGTGAATGCTGTTCTCTTCAACGCATAATTACTTTTTATGTAGCGTCCATTTATTTGCTTGAATTTAAGCCCTTTATATACCTTAATGTAAGAGAGTGTGGTGTTTTGCCGAGCTGAACTGCTAGGAAGGACTTAATCCTCTCAGTAGTGTTAACCTGGGTGTAAATATTGACACAATTCTTGGGAGCTCCCTTGCCTCTAATAATGTTTCTGTTTCTGCTGCTCTTACAGAAGCTGCAGGAAAGCCAGTAAATTAAAATATCCTGGTTATACTACTTTCTGCCCACAAGTAACCACAAAATAACATGTTTTGGATTCCTGTGCGTTAGCACATAGCTGGTAGTGAGAATTGTGTCAGCCAGAGAGCTGCTTTGCGTGTTGGGCAAGTATTAATATGGACATAGAGCAACATAAATTTGCCCCTGCTTGCTGCGTATCAAGTATTTTGGGTAGCTAATCTACTTGGGGGTAATGTATTAAAAATAGCTTTCAAAATATTGGAATCGGAAATAAATACCATGCTTTCATCTCTGCTATAAATTTTTTAAAACCACTCGCCACCCTTGTTAGGAATGTTTTCTATTAACAATATTTATTATATTGGGTCATTCTTAGTCTTAAACTAAGGTGTACATTTCTTCAAAATAATGCATAGCTTGTGTTCATCAGCATGTCTCCAAATATTTCAGTGATTTTTGTGTTAATCAAGACTTGCCAGGTAACTGAATTATTATTTTTAAATGCAATCTGAGCAAACAAACTTTATCCTGATTTTTTTTTTTTGTTAGCATCATGACATCCTTGGGCTTTGGTGTGGTTCAGTTCTTCACTCTGAAGAAAAATCTACATTTTAAAAAGCTTGTAAATTTTATCCTGTATAGAAAATAACTGCATTCAAGTACACTGTTACAATACTTGGTATCATGTAAACAAACCCTCTACAATTGATGGGCAGTGGTGAAGTACCAAACGTGTTCACAAGAAGTAATGAAAAAATTAAAATTGTAAAAGATTCTTGAACAGATCTGCAAAAAATGGAGCTTGAGCTGAATTCATAACCTAGAATTGTGTTACTATTTACAGTTAATAAATTGACATTCCTTGTTTTCCATTGGAAAACTTTCCATTTTCCAAAAGTAAAGAATGATGTCACTAATGGGTCAGGTACTGTCAATAGTCAAATGAGATTTCTTGCAGTTGATAAACATCCTGTAGTCTGAAACATACTCATCCAAACCCTACTAAATTACAAATACATTGGCTGGTGAAACTTAATAAACTTGCATTAATAACTTGTGGACAAAATTCCTTGAATCACTAGTACCTTTTAATGATGTGGGTTCTTTTAACTCACAAGCAAGAAACTAATTAAGAAGACTGCAGGTCAAGATTTCACAGTGGAACAAAGAGGGGAGTTTTTTCCTTGTTCTAATAAAATTTTGTGTAAAACATATGGGTTTTTTACATTAGACGTGTCATTTCAGCTTCAATTAATTTTCCTGCTTATTTAGTGGCGTAAGGGTCTTGCCATATTGCTCCTGTGGAAGTCCACCTGCATTTTACGTGGATGATAAGGTAATTGGGTTTTTTCTTTTGGGTGGCGCTGTTCCTGTTGCAGGTTTGTGCTTCTCCAACATTAGCTCCTACAAACTTTTTCTTTAGCCACCGAACTAAGGAGAGGGCAGAGTAAACTCAGAACGACTTTGGGCTGGAGTCTTCATTGCATGTTTTGAAGCTTTAAGCCAGTGGGTTGCCAGCTGCAGTAGGTGCTGTAATGTGACGAAGGCTGCAGCTTCCTGCCTTCTGTAGGAGTTAAACTTGCTAAGTTTAGTCAACTGACACCAACACTTTTTGCTGACTGGTAAGTTGGTTGATCCATTAGCAGGAGAGCTTTAGCTGCTAGTTTTATGCTAAATCTATATACTGATACGTATGCCATAATGTCATTACAATACATATAGTTGTCTCTTCTGAAAAAAATTATTCTACACAAGCCTTGTTACTAAATCTTTCTGTATAATGGGGCAACTTTAAAGATTTGGAGTTTTTCAGTTAGCAACTTTAAATATCTCCAGAAAATGGCTTGCTTGAATTTTAACACCACTCATTTTCTGGGTTCTGAATTATACTTAATATGCTAAGGAAGAGTTATTTTGGAAAATGTTTCTCTATTTGAACTTTGCTAGGCAATTACATTACATGTCAAATTGTTCTTATCTGTAAAATGCGATGTGTGCTGATCATATAAAATACAGTAGCAGAGGCATGTTGATTTCCTGCCATAAAGTGAGAGGGCGTCATTTGTGTAGACCATCTGTTAGTAGTTAATATTTTAACTGGCACCTCCAGAGTGGCTTCAATTATTCTTTCCAAACCAGGTATAAAAACAGGTACAAAACAAAATACCTCCCTGAATTACTGAGGGGTTTTGAGTGTCTGGCAGAGGCACTTTGTCTCTGTGGATAAGCATTGGCTTGATGTGGCCTTGGGCTGTTTAGGAGAGGAGTCTGTGACAAGCATTGTTCCATATAGATATCATTACTAGACAAGCATCTGAGTTCTTATGAGTATTTTAAAATTTGTTAAAAAAAATTAATTAGAAAGTTTTGCTGAAATTTGAAAAATGTTTTTGAATCTGCAGGGCTAGACTGGAAATCTTGCATGACTTTTTCATTATAAAACAAAGGATCCATTGTACTTCTAGCTTGGACTTGAAACAGAGAATTTCATTTCTCTGAGTATTTTTGGCTCTATTTTTGAATTGGGAAATACTCAGTGAAACAAAATTAAAAACATATTTAAAAGTTTTTGAAAAAAAGTCTAGGGGTGTTGCTTTCGTTGAGTAGCTGGAAGCAAAAGACTTTAATGTTGAGTTTGTAATATGTGTGAGGAGGAAACTGGGACAAGAAACACATCCATACTACTACGCTACTTACTAGTGAGTTTGCACCTCTCTTTAGAATTGCCTCACTTATTCTTATAATTGCCATCTTTAACAAATGGCCACTTGAAGGTGAGGTAGGTTCCTACCAAACACCATGAAAGTATCTATAAATCTTACATCTTTTAGTCCTTTCTTTATTGATTTTCAGACATCTTTTCTTCCTACCTAAGTCCAGTCCCTGAAAGATGTTTTCAAGAAGAGTTTTGAAGGGCTTTTATAAAGATGGTAATCTTGGGCAGACATAATATAAAGCAAAAGTCTTATTTTCATTTGTTTTTTCAAGTATTGAATGTGGCTTTCATCTGTGCCTTAGCTGCATGAGGCTTTGAATATGATATGAAATCACTTTCCATTTATTCAAAAGCTTTCCCATAGCTGATGAATGCCATACATAATGAAAGACTATATTCGTCATCCATAGTAAATCATTTATCACACAGCAGAGGTATATTGTGGAAAAACCTAATCAAAGCTTTTCAGTTTTTCTGGTTGGTTAAATCCAAAATAGCAGAGAAATGATTGCTCAGTTAGTTGGTTAAACATTTTGTTTGTTAGATGATATTCGAAGATAGTTTCTAATGCTTTTGTGGTTTACAGATTGAGGATTGTTAAGGAGGAGGGGGGTTTTTTTGTTTTTGTTTTTGTTTTTGTTTTTAATGGTGCAACATGGACTAGGAAAGTCTGTGTTGATCCTTCTGTTGAGTTAAATTCGAAAAATAAAGCACCAGGGTAGGGGTGGTATTATTGCATTTTGCCATACTTAGGGCTGGTCAAAATGCTGCTGTAGGTAAGTTGGTTTGGTATGGATATATAAGGTGAACTTATGCTGAACTACTAGAATGAACAGGCTGTGCCAACTTCCTCCTGGTACAGGTCAGCACTAAAATCTTCCTTCAAAACCCAAAAGAGAATGTAGAAATGGCAGTTCTGAAGTGCAGTCCCTTCCAGGGTTGCTTCTGAAAGGTCCTGTTAAACATTTGCCCACCGCTACTGAATTTAATCTAGCATTTGCAGATCTTAGAGTTAATATTGGCGCTCAGGACTCAATTAATGCAGCGCAGACTATAAGTTTCCTTATTTCAGCACTAATATAAAGTAACAAAAGCTAAACACTAAAAAATTTAAATTCTTAAAATGAAAAATGTTGATTAAACCTATTCAATTTTTATCTTTTCAAAAAGATTTTTCCAGATACTGATATTTTATTGGATTTGAAGTAGTATTTTTTTCATGATCAAGACTTATATCATGAAAAATTGTGTTGCCTGTCCACTGCTGTCTGACCTAGACAAGAGTCGTGAAGTACTGTGGGCACTGTTTAGATGGAATTAGTAGTGCGTATGAACTTTTCGGTAAAAGTTATCACTTGTTGACCTCATAGCATTTGATTTTACTAGAGCACAGCTGTGAAAAATTGAGCTGATACTAAGCACGATTTTCTAGTTGCCATAAGCAAGGACAAGTCTCCTGGGACCATGATTTTAAAAGATTTAGCATAAGGTAAGTGTGGCCTTGTGCTTAACATTGACTGCATGTTCTGGATTACTTTTTCCAGTCTTGTTCCAAATCCACTTTTATTGTGAAAACTAGAAGTTAAAGTGCTCCTCCATACCCTGCTTGAGTAAAGTTTTTGGGGTTTCTATCATTTTGTTTAATAGTAGTCTCAATCTCAGAAGGAAGTGTTGCATCTTTTTTCCTTTCATCTTCCTTGTCCATTGGAATATGTCAAGAGCTACTTCAGAGGGTTTCTTAGATTTCTTCTACAGATGGGTCATTTTTGGCATGTAAATGCTGGTCAGTCTTGGCCCCTCTTTTTTTTTTTTTTTTTTTTTTTGATGACTGCTTCTGCCCAATTCTATCTGTTGTGTGTTTGTATTTCTAGCCATGTTTTTTGCAGCAGAGTAATGCAGTCCTATTGGATTTGAATTTTTCTCCAACACAATAGGCTACTGCTCTGTATTATTGAGCTGAGAATGGAGAGGGAAAGATTTAACTTCTGTTGATGACTGAACAGGCCAGATGATCATCATGATGTCTGTTCTCTAGTCATCCCAGTGAGTTTGGGTTTGATAGTTCCTGAATACAGGGTTACTTAAAGACTGTTCTCCAGCTGAAAGGAAAACAAAGGACGTCAAAACTAGAAATTTTGTTGTTAAAATATATGATGGAAAATGAAGTATAGAGGACAGGAGAGGAAGTCATTTCTTGAAATCATGGAATTTGTCCTAGCTCAATCACAAGTAATAGGTATATTTTTATTTTTTTTCTTTGAAGCTACATAACAAGATTTGACATACATAATAGATGTGGTAGTAGCCCAGAGATGGAGGCTCATGTCAGTTAGGCTTCATTCAGCAATGAAGTTAAGCATCTGTCTGTTTTATATGGATATTTAAATAAAGACATTGATTTTGATTGGACAGGCAGCATAAGTAGGTCTGTCTAGGTCCCAGTGCCTTCTACGTATGTGATTATACACTACTCACTAGGGTTTGAAACATGACTGTATTCTAGCTACCTGTTGCTGACTTGTAACTGTACCCTCTTCAAAATCTCACATGCTTGCTACAATAAAAAACTAAATGCAAAACCTTTTTTCAATCTTGAATCTGATTGTTGAAACTAAATTACAGTCAATTGCTAAGTTGCCACTTCAAATTGTTATGCGTAAGACTTGTATCCAGATATACGTATTATAGAAACAAAAGGAAAAATAATTTCTTAAGGATTTCATTATCCTCAGTGGGTGAAGATAATTCTTACCCCATTAAAAGCCTGAAGCCTGTGTATTAGTGTGACATGTTGACCCGCATGTCGGTATTCCATAAGTAAACCTGATACCAGGTTAACTATCGATAGTACAATAAACTTGTATCTTCGGACACAAAGCCTAACCTGAGTTTTAACAGTGAATACTGTAGTCTAGAACCAGTATGTAACAATTCTGCATGGGCTATATGCATTGCTTAGGTATATGAAAGTTTTTCTGAGAACACCTTCAAATAAAAAAAACTGGTCTGTTGTTGAGGGGAGGGAAATGATTATTAGTTCAGGTGCTACCATAGGTCTGGACGGCTTGAATGGCTTTACTAACACCTCTTGTTAATTTTTATATCTTTTTCTGACCTACCTTTTATGAAAGACAAAGAAGGAAAACCATCCAGATCAGGAGAGGAATGATAATTCAGTAGTTCCTGCATAACTTTGGATGAGGCATTTAAGTCAAATCCACATAACTCGTGTTTAAATGCTAAAAGCCTCATTTAGTTCGATGGTTCCTACAGAGGATTTAGAGAATTCAGATTTTACTAAAGTATCCTCATTTAGTTTCTCCAAGGCTAAAGGCACCTGAAACACTGGAGTCAACAAATTAGTTGAAAGTTTTATTACCTAAATCTGGGCAATGGCTCGGGTTTTTGTAGCTGTGACCTTCAATCTCTATGCCATTTGCACCAAGAGCATAACAGTACTTCCCTATTTCAGAGAGGTGCACTGACAATTTACATCCTGAAAAAATATAGTGAATTATACCAATGATAAGTATGATTTTTAAAAAGTCTGATTCATTTTCTTTATTGCTGTTAGAGAGTTTCAGCTAGCCTGGTTCTAGGGCAAATGATACAGAAAAAAACTTTTCTTACCCTTCTTTGGCTGCCTTTTCAATATCATTTCCTTTGTGTCTCTACTTATTTTTAACAGCTGCAACATTTTAAGAGAAAATGGCAGAAAGGTGATTTTTTTTCCCCCCTTAAAGCTGATATTGTCCATTCTGTAAAAATTGTACTATTTCTTTACACAATAGTCAACCTTATTTCTTTAAGAAAAGAAAAGGAAAAGGCAGATACATATCTTTATTCAATCACATAATAGATTTCAATGTCCTAAAAAAATAAAGTATGCTCAAACCCTGATACGAAACCTTTATTATACAGTAAGTTGCATCTCTGTTATGGAGATTATTTTAGGAAAAAGAAAACAAAACCTAAAAGAAAAAAGAAAAAGAGGAGGGGGGTGAGTATCCTGAGTAAGCATTCTGGCCTTCCCATCTGAAGGGATTCATGTTTGTGTTCAAGAAATACCGTGTCTTTACCCAACTCCTTATTGGGTCTCTAGTTTTGTTCTTTCTAATGCCGTGCATTCATTTTAATTTAATTTTGTTGATTTTATCTGTTTATATTGACTTTAGTTTAATTTTTGTTAGTAGGTTATATTTTGTGCGTAACACAGACCGTAGGGTCTAGAACTTTATGCAAGGAGTGCCCAAGAGTCCGCTGGTCACAGAAGTGCACATATTGCTGCAGTCATAAATCCAGAGAGTTTTAAAGTAAAGACCCACCTGTCTAAACATAATGACTGGTTCCGTTTGCACATTTTTGCACAAAAGGTATCATTTTTGCTTCTTGGTGCTAAAAGCCTCTGGCTCTTTGTATTTGAGGTTACTAAGGGCAGTAAAAAAATCCATGTTTGCTTTTTCTGCTTTGCTTACTGATGGTGTCTCTAAATACTGGGTAACTAGATGGTTCGGCTAGTGAAACTGCTTTACTATAGTGATATAAAGTAGTAGAGGCTACTGGGTTTTTGTGGTCGTATAGGACTTAGACAATTGCATTATGGATTTTAATAAAATCATGACCGAGACCTGAAGGCTGTGTTAGATAGTGAATCCATATGGAAGATCTCACTGGTGCATTTTAAACGTCTGATTACAAAATAGCTACAGCTTGTCGTCTTTGGACAAGGAAGACCGATAGAGCCTGCCAGTGGGAAGCATATTTTAAAAAGTGATTCTCTATAATGGGGTGGAGTGCGATGAGGTAGATGCGCTATGTCACTCATGGAAACAATTGAGGAAAAACTGCATTTTTTTTCATCTAGCTTTGAAGTCCAGTGTTTCATTTCAGGAAGAGATTGAGCTTTATTCAATTATGTATGTTGGGGTGTTAAATAGATCAAGGGAGGACTTAATGAAGGGCAGTTTCCCTTATTGCTATGGTAGGCTTTTGTAACTGGTTTTGTATTGGGGCTGTCACTCTTCCTCATACTCCTCTTCCCATCTCTGCCCTCTGCCCCGCGCGCTTACTGCCAGCAGACCGTGCGCAGTTGGAGCTCTCATGGTCCAACGCCCGCAGTCACTCTCACAATTAAGAAAAGCCTTTTCCTTTAACAGTTTGCTCATAAGTTGTTGGACGATCCTTTTATGAAACAGTACTGGAAAAGTCATATCAACTTGAAAAAGTCTTTCCATTGTGAAACTACAGAAACAGATTTGCAAAGAGAAAAATGTCATCTCTGCCAGCACTGCTCGATATATACCTAGTCTCCTGAGCCCTGCAATTTCTGGAAAAGTCTCCAATAACCATTAGCTGATCTGCAGTTAAAATATTACTTCTGGTTTGTATTTCATTACAAACTCTGTTGGGTGTAAACAATTACCTGATAACAGTGGTAACTCTGTCCAAGACTCAACACGTGACTGTGTCACTCACGCATGATTAGAGCTGTGTTGGAAACTTTTTCATTGTCTTTTTTTTTTTTCCCCCCTAATCTATTTTGAGATGAAATGGAATATCTCTGATTTTTTTTCAAGAACAATACAAGAGCAGTCCTTCCTAGAACAGATAATAATCAAGTGATCAGGATATGTCTGCAATATAGAAAACCTGGGCTCAAGTCTTTAATGCTTCATTTTCACACCAAAAACGGAATGTGAATCTCTTACTTCTCAGGTGAGTGCCTGACCAGCAAACTATTGATTTTTATGAATGGTTTATTTTCTGTCTGGCTTTGAGCATGGTATCCACTGAGAAAAGTTCTAAATTGTGATTCAGTGGTCTAATCTGTTGAATCTAGGAAGCCTGTTTTCTGCTTGTAGTGGCATGCTGCACGTGTTAAATGACAAGACATCCTGTCTGACCCTCGCTGTTAAGATTACTTTTTTCTTCCCTTGTGAATAAAATCTTCACCTCATAACAGTCACAATAATAAATATAAATTTCCATTGATTCCAGTTAAGGTCATTCCAGTTGGAAGCAAAGAAGTCTATATTTAGCTTACCTGCAGAGCAGAGGAATTATTTTTCATTGTTTACAGCATATTTTGGGCTAGATTGTGGGACAGCCCAATGGCCTATACAATACCATGGCTTGCTACTGTATATTTATGGCATAACTGGCTCTCTAACCCAGGATAAAGCGTATTGCATTCTCTGTGTGAAAATAAATACTTGATCAAAATTTTTAGACCATTGGAATATTTTTTTATCGTGATCTCTGATTCCTCCCTTAGAGAATAAATAAGAGATGCAGTATGTACTCTTGTTGGCATCTGATTGTTAGTACAACGGCTGTAATGGTGTCATGAGAAAATAATTTGTAACTGATCCAGTGAAATTATGAGGCGGATCATTCTAATTAATAGCATTTTTGAGATTGTCATTTTGTAGCTTTTACAAGTGGAAGGAAACATGCATTGCTCTGGCTACACTGCAAAAATTAACTTTCATTTTTCATAGGTACTATTAATTCCATCTTTCAAATTGGATTACTCCTGTTTATGAGGCTAGAATCAGATTATAGGTTTATATACATTCATCTTTTGGGCACTGCACTATTAAGACGTTTCTGTTAAATGTCACAAATCACTTTTGGTCTAGGATATGCTTATATTCCTGATATATAGTATTACAGCTTTGTCTTCTGGCATAGTCTGTCACTGAGGTTCCAAATGCCATTTTCAAAATTTCCATTTCAGAGGAACTCATATATCTTATGGTTGCAAAATTCTGGACTTTGTGCAGAGAATCTATTTTCTGCATGCTTCTTCACATGGTCAAAGGCAATGTGATCACCACACTTAAGGAAGAAAAAGAATTATTTCTGTTTCAAACAGATGGGCAAGTATCATAGGGGAAGAGGAAAGAGATGGAGGTTCACGGCATTATTGTCTCTTATAGCCTCTGCAGTCTGCTGGTGTCACTCTCTCTCCTGCCTTCTGTTCATTACCGTCCCTTGAGAACTGAAATTTTTCAGTTTAATAGGGATATGGAGCTCTGTATGGAAGTACTTGGGGAAAATGTAAACTGTGATGGTAATGGCTTCTTGGCCATAAGCTTTATATGTCCTTCCCTAACCCTTCTAAGTAGGTTCTTTGTAATATCTTCCCTTTCTCCTGCTGGCTTTAGATACATTTTATTCTTCAGCTTCGCTTAACGTGCAGTTTGCCACCCCCTGCCTCCATTCACTTTACTTTTTACTAGTGTGTCCCATCTGAAATCTAGGGATTTTTGTGTGCTGTGTATTCCTATGTGTGATGCAGTCATCTGTTTGAAATCTTCCTTGGCTCCATAAGGTTTGAATACACAAGAAACAATTCTGAGAAATTGTCTGTGATCTCTTTGACTAGAATATACATGTATTAATACTATTTAATATTAAAATGGGGACAAAAGGATTGAATAAACGCTCATACTCTGCTTCCTTTTTAATACTTCAGTGCAAATATGCTCGAGTAGAAAGAAAAAAAACCTCACCAGGAATGAGAAATGTGTTTCTGCGGGTATTTTTTCACACAAAGGACATTGTGGGTGACTCCGTGAAGTGCAATGCACAATGCAGTTTGTCTTTGACCTTAAAAAAACATAATCTAGAGAAAGTACATTACCAATGAGAGATGTGAAAACACATGATAAAATAATCTTAGTTAAATTTAGCAGATACCATTTAGGGATGTGCTGTTTGCAAGTGTTTTAGCAGCTGCAGATTAGCTTTACCTGTGATTCTTTTCACACCATTTAATCAGAAGGTTTAAAATCATTCCATTCATACATTTTTGTTGATATTTTTGGTCTAGAGCCTAAACAGATACAGTTATTTTGGTGAAAATCTGAATGCAAAATAGTGAATTCCATTTTCATATTTACTTTGCAAGGAGGCTGTAATTAACACTATTTAGTAGAGCCCTTCACCATGGTCTGCACTTAAGCATGTGCCTGAGCCTGCTCATACAGTGCAGCGCTTCAGCACAGAAGTGATTTCTGGTGCTGGAATGGAGTTTAGACTGCCCTTTCTGTCCTTTGCTGCGGGGGTCCTACGTGCAGAGCAGGGCTTTCGCTTCACTACGACCAATACCTTATCCTAGTTTGATTTTCTTCTTTTTTTTATTTTTAAAGTGTATCTAATTAACATTTGCTTATCATATAATCAAATGATCATTTCTGAGACAATCGCCTGCATCAAAGCATTTCTCAAGATTTCCCTGATTACTCACAACTTTTTTAACACATCCATAAATATGAGTGTGATCATTCACGCTGCGTATGGAAATATTGAGCGACCTCAATTGGACTTTCCTGAACTTCTGTATGTGACACAACAGTGCTGTTTTAATAGGATTTTTTTTTTGTGGGGGTGTGGTTTTTTTTTTTACCTTAGAGGTGCAATGCCAATTAGCAGCATGTGTGCATGTCAGGTATTGTGGGCACAATTATCGCATCTGCCCATTTAGGACTGATGGCAGATGCTTTAGCAAAGATTATAGGACGCCACAACATGATCAGCTTTTATCATATTATAATGTTATAACTATGAAATGTATATTCTACAAGACTTCAATTTCACAAGACAATTACAAAGGTTTAAACTTTGGTGTGATATTAGCAGAGCAGTTATTGCTATTATGTGGTGTCTTACGGATTTCAAAAAACATTTGTTAATGAAACTAGGAGACTTCGTTTTTATCTTCGCTGAAAAAGTTAATATAATATAAAAACCAAACTATGTATGGCCATAGTAGTTGTTATCTTAGTGTAAGATTATGTTATAACATTAAAAGGTTATATTTATTCTTCGATATATCAGCCACCTCTGTACTAAATTTTGAAAGCAGCAAACATAAATTTCTCCTGTGGCATGTTTATCAAAGTGTACAGGTAAGTGAAAATGTTACTTTAGACTTACCCAGGTCAGTCAGCCATTACTGTATGCTCCAGTTTCACAGTGATGGAGACAAACAGCAGTATATATATGATATATGTATGTATATACAAGCAGCAGTATATGTATGATATAGTCAGGATACAAATAATAGTTGGATGTGATAGCCAATACATTTTTAAGAGAAGAAATCCATCCCCATCGTTATCTCCAGATTGCACAGCATAGCTGTGGCAGCGTGCAATTCAGTCAGGTACTAGGGATGCTGAGTTTTACAAGGGAGAAGTTGTAAATCTAAGTGACTCTGTGATATATTCTGTTCCAACCCATTGCTCTTACAAAGTCAGGAGAAGAAAGACATGGAAACACATCTAACTTAGAGTCTTGTACTGGGGTGATACTTTACCAGTTACAGGAGTCTCCCATCAGATTGTTTTTGAAGCCACCAACTTTATCGGCATCTGCTGTATTTGCAAATGATAAAGTGTAACCCTTGCAAACAACATTAAATGGAAGGTGAAAATGTCCACAGCACCTTTTGCCATTTTTGTGAGATACAAAAATATTTTCTGGTATTTGATTTGGACCATGACACAGTTGGAAGGATTGGAGTAGAGACCCCCCAAATCTACCCTAGCAGCGAACAGTAGCAAAACTTCTCTCCTTCAATTCTGGCATGAACAGTTGATTACCTAGACCGCAATTAATTACCTGGACCATCTGACAGGGGAATAAACAGTGCAGATGCTGTTTCTCAGCTGTTAAGTGAAAATAATCTAAGCTTTCTGTTCTGTTACGTGAGGAATGGAGCGGTAAGGAAAGGAAGGCAGCAGAGCTTCTGGCTCACGTACCCTGGTGGCCATCAGAGAGGAAGGGAAGGGGCTGCTCTCGCTGGCTTGAGGGTTCTTGTAGCATTGCTCTGCCTGCCTCTGGCTGATGGGTATTCACACATGCTGATGAGCACTCGGTACAGCTCTTCCAAGAGTTATCGCTCTCTGACTCTTTATCCTCACATGTAGCATCAAAGTTTTCAGTTGTGGAATTAGGCTATGTGATGAAGACTTCTATGACTTGCAGACCAACAGTTTAGCACAGAGAGTTTTAAGCCTGTAATAGGGTAATAGTAAGCGAGGCAGGTACAAATATATGTCAAAAAGTTAATAGAAAATGCTAATGCAAAGACAAGAATATCCCCAACCCATGTAGGTTGTTCTTAAGCTTTGAAATGAAGTCTACCAACTCTTCTCAAGACTGCGAAGAAGAGTTTCTGTTTGATGTGAGGCAACTCCTGATATTTCATAATCAGAGGCAAAAAGTACGTGCAGCAGTGTCTGAGTATGTGGAGACTTCTTCAGTTTTTCTGACTAGTGGACAATTTTAACTGAACATTCTGCATTAAAAAAAGAACATTTTTCCTTGATTGATGACTCGTGACCACTACCATAGGATCTGAATTCAGTTTTTCCTAGTCAGTCATTTTATAGATAGACAAGTACCGATAAGAAGCTGATCTCCAAAGTAGCACTCAGTATCCTTCATGGAGAAAGGCCAAAAGGGAGGTTTTTAAATAATTTTTTTTTTTTTTTTTTTTAAGGTCTTCTTCTTACTGTACCTTTTTACTACCTTTTTGGGCCTGATGGCAATTCTTATAATTTATGTATTTGCTCACAAATGTGCTTTCTAATCCCTGAATCAGTGCTGGTGAGATGTACTTCTCACTGAAGCATTGATTTATTAACCAAAAAAAAAGGCAACTTTTAGAGGAAGCCTGAGTAGAGACATTGTGAAGGAGCAGATAACCTCTCTTCTTGACATTATCATATAATTCAAGCTGTAGTTGTCAATCCTAATGAAGGTGGTGATGCTGATTTGAACATATTGTTTACATGATATGCAAGAGCTTTGGGAGATATGGAGTCCCTGTTGCTATCATTTATAATTAAAGTGTCCATCACTTTTCTCTGAAAAATTGCTTAGCAAATAAATAATTAAAGGCCTGATTCTGATACATTTAGTTGAAATGAGAGAGAAAGGCTTCTGAGAACAGTCCAAATGCAGTAAATGGAATTTCTTCAAAGTAAGGATTCAAGATAAATAATAGTATCAGATTCTCAGTCAATGCCAGTTCGTGTTTTTCAAGGCAGGAGGGTATTCTGGTTTTGTGCTTTAAAATCTAATCCCACAGACATCTAAGACTGTTCACTTACAAACAATGCCTGACATTGTCTATCATGCCTAAACATGTTATTGTTTAAGCACTGTAGAGACTAGTCCTAAAATTAATGCCTAGGTTAAGTGTTCCCTACTTATTCAAACAGCCGAAGATAAACAAGTTGTTAATCTGGTGGCTTGTACAGTACAGCAGCTTTGTAAAGCTTTGTGTTACCTAATGAGTTTATTTTATTGCAAATATGTCTATTTTATAGAGGATATTTCTTTGATTGTTTGGCTGAATTGATATCTAAAAGAAGGGTTGTGCTTAAGTGATGTTTCTTTTCATAGTTTCTGAAATAATCAAAAACGGTTGAGGGGAGTTTTTTGAAATACAAATGATTTTATGTGCTTCCATTGTGTTTCAGTAATAACCTTGCTTCCATAATAGTTGAAATAACTGTAAATATGCAAGTCCCTTGCAGCGTTGGCAGGGAGAATTTCGGTTGATTTTGCTACCTTGAAATTAACCTTTTACTATCGCATGCGTATGTTTGTCATTTATCCCCTTTTTCTCAGGTGCAAAGAGGGCTACCAAGGAGTCCGCTGTGACCAATTTTTGCCGAAAACCGACTCAATCTTGTCAGATCCAAGTACGTCAAATGTTTTTCTTATATTTTTAATCCATGCTGGAGGCTGTTCTTGCCATGCGAGATGACCCTTTGGCTATTGTCAGAAAGCATACTATGGACGACTGCCGTTGTGTGTAGAGAACAGTGTTGCTTTTGTTGGTAGGATAAAAACACATCGTCCAGTTTCTGTTCTTATAAAACATGTTCTGCTGCAGCAGGGCAGGCTATCAGAGAACTTGATTCCTTATGATTTGGAATAATACTGTCCCTGCTTAAAGCCAAAATATTNTGCAGAGATGATAATCTCCTTGGAAATATGTGATGTCGACTTACACAAAACCCAATTTTTTTTCACTTTTACAAGTGAAGTTGCTCTGTATTTGCAGAGTAAGGGTATGCTTTCAGGTAGTAATGTGGAGACAAAGTAACTTTCTATTGCACTGCTCAGTATATGCCAGAATACCATCTGTGTATGTGTTCTCCTACTCCACTGTTGCACTTTTTAAATTGTTTACTAACAAAACTGTGTCAAAAATACTAGCCAAGATGACTTTCTTGGAAGTGAATCCATTTACTAAGTAATGTTATTCCTCTTAAATTTCTAAATGAAGTGACATACAACAAAGGGTCATATCCGATCTCTTGTTTTTGTTCTTATACCTGGAAACTGTAATGTATTCAGTCTTATGGTTTTGGGTGCTCTTTAAAATTTGATTTTGAAGAATAATGCTTATTCTTCCAGTCTTTTTTTGGTGCTTTCTGTTTATTTTCTTGTGCTTTTCCATGTGAAAGCCTCTTGCCAAAGACACGTGTTGTTTTGTAGTTCTCTGTGTTGTATAGCTCCCATTATAGTTTGCTTTGTATTTGGTTTAGCTTTTCCTTTTGCTTGATCTTTAATGGTAAAGTGCAGAGCCTATAATGAATAGGCAGATTTTACCTCTGCCAAGTTGTATGTGCATGTGTAAACATTGAAGTTGTGTATATGTCAAGCAAAAAGGTACTTTGCATCCTAAAAGTAGGGGAAAGGAAAATCAATTAACAACAGGACAGGGTGGTACCTATCCGACTTGGTTTTAACAGGGAACTCTAGCTTTACTCTCTCAAGAGTAGAGGTGAAATTCGTATAGATACAATACAAAGCCCAGAAAAGACTCCCAGATTAAGCTCCATCTGACAAGGCCAAAGCCCTACAGTGTTTGTATACCGCGGAAGGTATTGTTGTTGTTTCTTTGCAACGTTGTGTTGGTTGCACAGACTTGTTTTTCTTTACTTGGGAGATGCTTACTTACCCTGGTTGGTTTCTGACTGCATTATTTCTGCAAAACTGTTTAGCCGCCTGATCCTGCTCAGTAAGCTAAGGTTCTGCTGAAATGTGCTTTTTACACATTCTGACTTCAAAGGCAATTTTATTTTATTTTATTGAGGCTTGCTTTCAAAATTATATCATGTAGAGTATGTAAGAGCAGGGGACCTTGGCTTGATGTTGACGTAGATCCACTGGATATACCTATAGCCCAGGAAGGGCCCCTCTTCCAATATAAATAGAGAAGGTTAATGTGAGTTAGGTGCGTTCCCAGTCACTTTTGAAATTTAACTTATATTTAATCCTCATCTGCGTTCAAAAGAGGAAAAGCATCTGTTCAGGTACATTTCTGTGTGTTGGTATAGTGTAATATATCTCTGTGTATGTACATGCATATGCACTTGTTCTAAGCATGCCTAGCCTGAAAGGGAGATATTAGAAACTTTCTGCTGCAGCTGGACAGTGACAACATGAACATTTTGCTCAGGAGTTAAATCAGTAATGTATTTATCTTCCCTCTGGAGAGGAAAAAATTAATACCACACTGATAATCTGCACTCAGTGGCAGAAATATTTGCTATTTGCAAACCTGAGGAGTGTAAAAAGTATGTGACGCAGTAGTCAAGTGCAATATGATCATCTCCAAAGGCTCTGGTGTTGCTTTGCAAAAACTTAGTTTTGTGGCTGAATGTGTGTTTGGATTAGGAAGAGAACTGCTGAAGGACACTAAAGGGTGAATTTGGAGGTCACTTCAGAAAAAAAGCAATTTTTGAAATGCAAGGTTTAATTTCTAAAAGTTGAACACTGAGATGAGTGCTCTTGTGCCTGGACTGCGCGTACCTAACACTGACTGGTGTCAGTCAAGCTTTATAAACAAGTCCAGCTCATTTGAGTTTTGTGGGATTGCTTGGGGTTCTTGGTAGTAAATGTGTTCAGAACTGCTAATGATGCATCTGATAACAATATTAAGCTTATTTGAAGTGTATGTGCATGAAATACTGAAGCAATATGTTTTTAATCTTACCTCGCCTGTGATAGTGCAGGTTACAGTTTCAGGACTTTCACTTGTCATTAAATGGGAAGTGAGTCTGTACCAGTCGCTCAGAAAATAGCAACACTATTGCCTTAAAACTGTCGGTTATTTACGCGTGCAAGAGCTTTTTTTTAAAAATAGCCTTCTAAAACAAACCAAGCTTGTTCAGCATGGCTACTGGCTGAGGTTGCATAGTGGCAAATAATGTGGTATGGGTCTGCAATGTTTTTAACAATACCAGACCAAACCCAGCTTCTTACTTCATTTTGGGTGTATGTTAGGGAGGTCTTGACTTTACATCACAGATATGGACACAAATTATGTAATACTTAGTATGGATTAATGCATGCTAAATCATATCCATTTTTAGCTTAATTAAACTGAACTGTTAAGATATTTAAGATTCTATTTTCAGGAAACCTCTTGAAACTACCTGATGGTGTTTCAGTGTTCCCGAATTGGCATCCATGGCTTCTTGCAGTCAGATCTGCCAGCTGCTACCTTCCTTCAGGTCAAAGTTAGGATCAAATTCATAAGAAAAACAGTTGTAAGACATACATAGAGCAACATGAAAACACCCCAAACATAGGTCCTTCTGGACCTTCAAGCATCACAGACGTTAACAGCTTCCACTTCCCTTAATTTCCCCACTCTTATCCAGGTTTTCTGGCTATAAGTGAAAGATGATAAAAAAAAGAAAAAAACCCAAACAACAACAAAAAAAACCCCAGCAACGAAAAACGCCAACCCAAACTCAAGTAGTTTGAGAAGTTGTTTGTTAATTTTGGAATATGGGAGAAACCTGCCTAAATCATGGGAGCTGCAGGGAACCTAACAAAACGAATAATGTTGCCAGTAAGGGAAGTGGCTGCATGACAGTGCAACCCATGCTCATGGTCACTATCAAGAGGAGGGAATCTGTCAGCTCTGCTAATACTGGCTAGGACAAGTCACTCAACTCCCTCTCAGTCATTATCTCCTTCATCTATGGAGGAAGTACTAATGGGACAAAGAGAAAAGAAATAGCAGTCGTATGCTGAAAGGAAAGGATAGGAGTATATCTGAAACGTTGCTTCAGCTTTCTCCATCTGGGCTAACTTCTCTATAAATGCAGGTCATGGCAATGGTAGAGCACTTCTATTTTCAACATTATAAATACAACTTTAATATAACTTTATGTTCAAGTCATTTTTCAGGCATGTGTAGTTCTGTGTGTATCTATAGGATTAGGAACTTATGTGCAACATAGATTGTACAAATGTGCTCATGTACTATCCTTTATAGTGTTCTGGAGTAGACCTGCCTGGCCCAACGAGTCTTGAAAGGTAAGTTGTATGTAGGCTGCAGATATTTCTTTTGATCAGTTTTTATACTGAGGCAAAGTATAACCTTTAAAGCTTTGACTGTTCCGTGCAGATATTCCAAGGTGGTGACCAAGGCACCGAGAATGGGTTTGTCACGTTACCCTTTTTTAATCAAATTATGTTGAACTCTGCCTTCAACTATTTGTTCTTAACTTAGCATCGAAAACTGCTTTCCTGTGCAGAAAGTGTATTTCAGTTTTATAATGTGCAGTATTAATTTTATATTTGACATTAACATTTGAGTTGTCCCATTTGACCTCAGAAGCTTAAGTGAAGAGGGATCCCCTGTCAAATACCGGGAATGTTATCTGATCCTTTTTCAAAATAAATGCATTAGTTTCTGAAAGGAGAAAAATAGGATGGAAAGCTTATAGGTCATTAAGCCATGCTTCTGCTGTTGCAGTCAACCCCATGATGTAACTCCTTCCATAAGCTGATCATACTTCGTTTGTAAACCACTTAAAATCAGCGTGAACTACTAGAAACGGGTTTTGTTTATCGTTCCTGCTCGGAGGGTTTCAAGACTTCTCAGCTTCCACGCAAAATTTGTGCGCAGCCCACATTTGTCAATTATGTTCTTTGCTAAAACATG
>WAAD01014111.1:3770-21348 GCA_013389945.1 Fregata magnificens
CAACCTAAGGTGAAAGACAATCTACACTTAGAGCAAAATGGTTAACTATGTCATCAAGTGTCTTCAGAATGAAACACTGGGGCTGCATCTTCTCTGCTACAAAATGGTAACAAATTCATTACATATGTTTAAAAGCATAATAGAAATGGTAAAACTGGCATGAAGAGAGAATGAAGAAGAATATCCAGGTATGGAAATCCTGGAGAAATGAGATACAAATAAGTATTGCAGAAGAATCAAGTTCATGTATGTGGCTTATTTCAATAGACAAACATCTCTACTTTGGAATAGCAACTTTTCCAATCTGAGTAAGAAGCAGCTAAAAATTCAAGGTATGAACTTGATTAATTTGAGTAAAGAACAATGATTCGACCACCTACCAGTCTATCATAACTGATCACTCATCTTAGGCCCTATGTTTCCTTCCACCAATGTCAACAGTAGAACTTCTTTTTATTTGGAGCTTTTTTAATAAGCTTATTGTAAATATATACAATTGCTTGTACTTACATATCTCATAAGACAATTCTGGAATGCTAGCTACAGCATAGAAAGTTCCTATTTTAATGTAAACAGGTTAATTTTATTTAATAGAAAAATTTAGTCTACATAGAATCATATGTAATTAACACAGAATTGTTTAGCTTAATAGAACTGAAAAAGCATTCAATTAGCATGTTCAGATTCTTAAAAAGCTTCACATACATACCCTTGGGTATTTTTTATTTGCTGGGTCATTCTAAGATTATGGATGTTCAGACGAGAATCAGATGTTTGCATAAGAATCAAAGGTATTAGTTCCCCATACAGTATTAAAAAGACTATTGGTTTTGTTTTATTACAGTTGTTAGCTTGAACATAATAATACAGGGACATGCTTTAGCTTGCTGGCTTTGTTTTACTGCTTTCTAAGAATCTGTTTAAAAAATGGGTTTCAAATTATCTCTATTGTCCTCATGCCAGCAGTTCTTCATAATGTACATACATATAATGACAGAAACCAAAATATCTTGCCCTCAGCAGGGATCAAAATATTACAGTACAGAGTTGCAGGTTAAGTATACTTCACAGTTCATAGTTAGCTGCACTGTGGCTTTACTCATATATCTAAACACTGTAAAAATGTTTTGGAAAGAAAGAAAGAAAGAAGTAGAAATAAAAGTATTTTTGTGACTTCAGGGGGGAAAGTCAAGAACAACTTTAAAAATGAACTCTTCTGTTTGGAGATAAACATGTTTGTCTCAAAGAGAGTATGAACTGTATGTTTGAAATCTTCCTCAGGCCTGAGTATCTTATTTCTGCAAACATTTCAATGCAGAATTTTAACACTCCAAGTGACTTATGACTATCCTGGCAAGAGATGTATGAAGTCATTTAAATATGCAGAAGTATAGTTTATAAAGCAGTTGCACAGAGAAACAGATTTCAGGTCTTATCAGACAGCATACACAGATCTTAGTTATTTTTGTTATGTTTGATACCCACTGCCAACATTTCATCTGCAAATATCTCTCAAAGCCTCCAAAAATTGACATACAACACAACAGATGCATCAGCATATCTTTAGATAAACTTATTATGCAGCCAGAACTGTTATTTCACTCTTCTTGATTGTATTGTCACTTACTCACCCAGTTTCTATATGATTTAAAGAATTTATAGCAATAAATTTCATTAGACAGCATGATTTTTAGGTTCCAAACTAATTAAATGGGTTTCTTGCATTGCATCTGTCTATAGTTCTATTTTTTCCAGTATCTCAAGCTATTCTTCCTCTTTTGATACTCATTATATATAACTGCAGAATCAAAACATTATTTTTTTAAGTTCAACATCAGTTATACATTTCAGAAAGCTGAGAAAAAGCCAAAGCACATGTTATGTTTCTATTTAGAGTTTTGTTCTATTAACATCTTCTTTCCCTCACGAGAGAGAGGATTCAAAATTATGAAATTTCTGGGCAAAAAAAAAGAGAGCATTTTTTAAGTACACAAATGCTTGCTTTGATATCTGAAATTGAGATTATCTTAAAGTCTCTAGAATTAGTCAAAATGGATGATAAATAATTTTACAGAAGAGTCAAAATGAAAGAGAAAATTCCAAACTTTCTCACCATAGCTATGATTCACAGGAAATTAAGACCTGTACAATAGAAAGCTAATACAAAACTGGGAGCCAACTGACAAATATTGCTTTCACAGCAATGTCTATAAATAAATTCCTATCAAATAAATGAAATATCATAATTCCAACTTTCAATTCAGTCAGGTTTCCCAGCATTATCTGCATAGAAGATGTCAGTAACAAGGCTGGAGCTGTAAGGATCAGGTTAGTCAAAGCAATGGTCAATGTGATGTAGTTCCCACAGTCAAAACAGTACAAAATCTGTGTACACTACTCCCAGGCAAAGATTTCTAAATTAACTTGAAATTCTCCACATAAAGACGTTGGAACTTCTAAGTACTGAAAGGGATATTTACATCAGCTCTTTAGGATATCAGAGTATAAAAAGGAACCAAACGTAGAAGTGGTCAAAGTGTGTCAAGAACAAATCAGTAAAAATGACACAGTTCAAAAAGTATCAAGAAAGTTGATGACAAAAGACAACAGCAAGGGCATTTCAGCAGCATTCTCAATCCACAGAAAATCAACTAAGATACATTCACTTTTTTGTTGTATGATAGTGTCAAATATCACAACTGTGACTGTTTTCCCTTGAATGAAGCCAGAAGTTTAGATAAAGGAGGCCACACAGAGCTAAGAGAAAGGAAGTAAATAAACCAGAACCAAAATTAGCTCTGCAAAAACATCCGGAATAAAGCAAAAAAAAAAAAAAAACAACAAACCCCAAAACTGTAATGAAACACAGAGCAGATTAAAAAATTGTTGTGGATAATATCATAACATTTAACAGATGAAGCAGCTGTTAAAAGGCACGGTGATAAAAGTTTTTATGGGTTCAGTAAGTTCCAAGTAATTTGTTAAGTTTCCACCACCCAGACGGTCTGCCCAACATAAACAGGTTAAGAAGTTAGTAGAAAACATGCCAAATCAGATAATACTTTCAAGACCAGATAAACAGATAAACATCAGAAAAAGAAATTGTCTCTGACAAATTTATCCCACAGAATTAGGCTCTGTAGTGTACTATAGTACAACCAAAGGTATGAAAGATGCAGTTAAATGATCAAGTTCTGAAAGCTACAGAAAAGAATAAGTTAATAGAAATACACTGAAAATTTACAATACTTCAAGTTACAAAACTCTAAGATTTGAATCGGGAAAGCCTCCAAAACAACGATGAAGTAACATATTTCGAGTGTTAAAATAATGGAATGGTATGTGATTGCAGGACAGCATGAAATATAATTCTCTAAAAGTTTTGTCTAAAATGATGCCTCAAAACACAAGAAATTGTTTGGGAGAAGCTTATTGCAGTCTATCATTAGGACTCAAATAATGATATCTTAAGCAGGTATTACAAGAAAAGTAGGTAGGAAAGTAGAGTTACAAGTAGATAGGAACAAAAATTACTTATGATAAACTTCATGTATTTCAAGACAACATTTCTCCACTTCTATCTCAACTCGGAACCATTTATAATACATATATTAGTCAAAATTTATTTCCATGATGATATGGGGATGGAGGAGCTGAAAAATCAAAACGCTCTGGACAAATCTCAGCACCTTTATGAAGGAAAATACCACAAGCACATTTAGTGTTAAATGGTGATTACTAGCATTCAGCGGAGAAATCAAGTTTCCTTCCTCAAAGATATGCAGAAAAGGAGGAGTCAAGACATCAAAGGTGTCAGCAGTGAGGTTAGGACCCCAGAGTCTCTGCTGCAAGAGGAAAGCCACTGCAGAAACAGAGGAACAGAAGACTGAATATTGAAGGTTCAGTTCAGTGCCATTAACAAGGCATCCTCTTTTCCCTTCTCCATCAACAAAACCAAGTTCAAGTTCTTGTACGTGAACTCAGAAACAACTAAGAGTAACAAGGCTGTAACAAGCCTGTTTATCTGTAGTCAACATCTCTTAAACTAGAAAGGATTCCAAGTCAAACTACAGAATTGTTATTCCACTACATATTTTATACTGTAATAGATATTTTAAAGGAATGGTGATAAAAAAGTTTGCTTTTTCTTGTTGAGACAATACATAGCTTAAGATTAGTATACAAATTACGTTATGCGCAGTGTAACAAATTTACACAGAAAATTCAGTTTGTGGATTTGTAGTGGGTTGTCCCTGGCTGGACGCCAGGTGCCCACCAAAGCCGCTCTATCACTCCCCCTCCTCAACAGGACAGGGGAGAGCAAATATAACAACAGGCTCATGGGTCGAGATAAGGACAAGGAGAGATCACTCAGCAGTTACCGTCACGGGCAAAACAGACTCAACTTGGGGAAATTAGCTTACTTTATTAACAATCAAATCAGAGTAGGGTAATGAGAAATAAAACCAAGCCTTAAAACAGCTTCCCCTCACCCCTCCCTTCTTCCCAGGCTTAACTTCACTCCTGATTATTCTCTACCTCCCCCCTCCGAGCGGCGCAGGGGGACAGGGAATGGGGGTTGCAGTCAGTACATCACACATTGTTTCTGCCGCTCCTTCCTCCTTAGGGGGAGGATGCTTCACACTCTCCCCCTGCTCCAGTGTGGGGTCCCTCCCACAAGACACAGTCCTCCACGAACTTCTCCAACATGGGTCCTTCCCATGGGCTACAGTTCTTCATGAACTGCTCCAGCATGGGTCCTTTCCATGGGGTGCAGTCCTTCACGAACAGACTGCTCCAGCATGGGTCCCCTGTGGGGTCACAAGTCCTGCCAGTAAACCTGCTTTGGTGTGGGCTCCTCTCTCCACGGGTCTGCAAGGTCCTGCCAGGAGCCTGCTCCAGCATGGGCTTCCCACAGGATCACAGCCTCCTTCGGGCATCCACCTGCTCCGGCATGGTGTCCTCCACAGGCTGCAGGTGGATATCTGCTCCACCATGGACCCCCATGGGCTGCAGGGGAATCTCTGCTCTGGTGCCTGGAGCACCTCCTCCCCCACCTTCCTCACTGANTTGCAGAAAGCAGACATTTGAAATACTTCAGATTTCTGAGTACTTGCAAGTCACAGTTTCAACAGCACTTACAACACTTCTCTATGATCCACAGTACTACCAGCAAGCTCTACTTCATTTCACTTTGAAGATTTTCAAGAATATGCAATATCCATCTACAAAAAATTAAGAAAATTTATATAAATATCAGAATAGAACAATAATAGACAGTAAGCACTGGAATTTCACAGATTCCAACAAAAGATTTATAAATTTGCAAAGGTACATTTCTAATCTTGTTATAGGCATTTTTGAAGGACAATCAATATTGTTAAATGTTGTATGAGGAGCTTTTAATCATCTGATAAGCGTTGATTTGAATCTTTGGAAACCCAGACCCCAGCTTTTCCTCCTTTCTTAGCAGCTCTTCAAGATCAGAAAGGATTGTGATCTTTACCCTGTGCTGGGAACAGGCTTCAAGTGCATCTCTGTGTGTTAGTTTAACTGACTCACTTGCAAATCTTATTGGCCTCCAAAACACCATCACCTGTGTTACTCATGTAAAGAGTGAGTTTAATTGTTGCAAAGATCAGATGCCAAACACCAAGTCACAGCTGTTCACTGAACAGATGGGAAAGGTTATGGTATTTGAATATTTCATTATTAGTGAGACAGGTCACATAACAAGCCATAAATCATCCGTTTACAGGCACTTTATTTGGTGCAAAAGATGACTTTTTTTGGTTTTACACCTTGAAAGTTTTCATCACTGACCAAGTCAGCAATCTTCACACTGAAAATAGCACTAGTGTGCAAATTATATCTCACAGCAAACAGACATATGATGCCCGATGCCTACGGTTTTTTTAGACACACACACATAAACCACATATTTACTAATTTTTCTCATATACCATGTAACTAGTATATATGATACCATATGTGAGGGGAATAAAACGTGTTCTTTTTTCTAGAGTGCAAGGGTATGTGGGTCTGCTACAACACCCTGTCCGTAAGAGTTACATGACGCCTTATTAAAGCAATAAAGTATTGTACACAAACTACTTATTTTAATTTTTAGAGAAAACTCACTAAGACTGGTTTCTATTACGCTTTGTAAGACTTTTGTATGAATTTAACAAAGAATAACCAAGGTTGTCAGTTAGTTATAGGCATAACGTCTCTGGTACTTAGTGAGCTGCAGCAAAAGAGACATATACTGTCTGTAAGCAATGAAGCTAGACAGCAAGAAGATATAAATTTGGCAGGAGGAGAAATTTTCCTTGCACCGAAGACAGAGATTGGAAAAACCCCCAAAAGTAATACTATCCTGTATTCTGAAACAGACTTCTGTTCTTGGGGCCCCTTCAACATGCTGACTATGTCCAATCCTTCTCTAATCCCCATCTAGAAGGTAAAGTTAATTGCATTAGGAACTGACCATTTGATTTGTATTTTCACTACATGTGGCTTCATCACCCTATCACCCTCAAGCTGAACAATCCTGTCTTCGCTCATCCTAACTTACACTCACGGGAAGGATAGTAGTAGTATAATATTGCATTATGTGTGGCTCACTCTCGCAAAAGTGTACGTATCCATTTGTATTTTTACTATTGCCTAGGGCTAACACTGGGAAAATGTATTTATGATTTTTGTCCTGTTACTTTTTTTAAACTTTTGAAAGAAAAATAATAATGTTAGTATATCACAGAAAACACATAAAAATTTAACAACATACATACTAGAAAATAAGAAAAATAATGCACAGAGGCTGTTTTCCAAGTGTCAGTTACATAGTAACAGAAGACTGAACTACAGTAGGATCTGAAACAGAAAGGGAATTTAAAACATAGAAAAGCTACAAGCCATGGATACTAAATTTAGGAATATAAACCATTTCCTGTCATTAGCTTAGAGAGATGAGATAAATCAGTTCAGCTCTATCTATCGCTATACCAATGGTTTACAGTTTGATAGCTGTGTTTTCAATCCACTTTCTTGTATTTACTCAGGTTTATTATCCTATTAAAAATAATTACTGTGAAAAATACAAAATGATTACTTCAACTCTGTAAAACCCCAAAGTCTTGAACAATAAATAACCTAAGCTTCATGATAAAAATGTAACGTCAACAATTTTGAGTGAAAAATAGGAATGGGATACAGTGAGAGGAATAACGATGGAAAATGGAAGTTTTGAAGTATGCAATATGTTTCCTCTTCATAAGGAATCACAAACTTAAAAGGGCCTACTTTGAACTTCCTGACCCCTCCGAAATTCTGTGTTGTGATAAAAACTACTAAGGCCTCGATGTCAGAATTGTTTAGCTTGATTTTCAAAAACAACTTCAAGAAAATCCGAAATTAAGTTTCCACAAGTTTTGTTAAAACAGGTGGATGAGACACTGGATTTTCAACACATCTTCCCCTTCTCATCTTGTCAATTTATTTTTCAGTCTGACATAAAGTTCTTCATATTATCACCAAAATACTTCAGGAAGTGAGTGGTGAGGAGAACAAAGGTGAACTCAAGACTAAAAAGCAACCATTTTTCCAGATGATTTAAATATCTGAATCCTGCCAGAGCTCCAAACTCACACTTAGAACCACACTTTTGACTTCCGTAATCCTATATGACATTTATTGGCTTTTTTTTTCATTAATGGCTAATGAATGAGAAACCACAAAATCCCAAAACAGAAGGAAAGAAATGGCATTGCACCCATGTCTCCTTCAGAGTCCTTTAGCATTCTCAGAAGGCATTCGTACAGGACATCACCTTGGGCTCTAGTGATAGGACCCAAATTATCATCCTCATAATAATTTGCCCTGATGTACAAGAGATCACTATAAAAGGAGGCAAAATATTTGGGAAATAAATCAAAAGATGAGCTTCACTTGGTATACAATATAAAGGTTATAGAATATTTCCCAAAATACTTCAATAGCTTAAGATTTCCCCAAGGAAATGCATCCATTTACCAGCTTGTCTCTGTAAAATATTATCTTTTTTTAATATCTGACAGCCATTTGAAAAGAATCTAATGTCTTAGTTTGGAGGCAGCAGAAAACTATTATTTCTGTTAGGAAAGTGAAAAGCATCTCATCTCCTCTTTAAAGGTACTCCACTAAAAGGAATGAACTGGCATAGAACAAAAAGTGATTTACCATTTGTCCTTTAGAGTATAGAAAATGCATCATATTTGCATAGAACATATTGGAATTGCTGACACCATGCCTCAGTTGGTTCACTGTCATATCTAGGACAAACAACATGTCTCAGTAAGAAGTTTTTGAATGTTCTGGTCAAATGTCAGAATTGCTTAGCCTATAAACAGGAATAATTCTGAACCAACTGTTTGTTTTTCTTGTTACCATCATCTTTTCTTCAATATATATCTCCTGTAATACAGACAGTTGAATAGCTCCTTCACCAACAGTATAATTTGAATGAGTGTGTCACATCAGAGTATGTCAAGTAACAGCAAAATTTAGCTAAAGAGAGAATAGTTGTCTAGGTCTCAGATAGTCTTCAGCAAAAGAGAACACCAAGATCTGTTCTCTGGGATATTGCTATTTGCCATTTTGCTAACATACAACATTTAATGCCAAAATTGAAGTGATCAAAACACGCTCTAAAAATCAAATACCATTCTAAGAATATAAAAGGCTGCTCTTCTGACCCACAGAAGAGTAAGGCAAGAGCAACCAGAGATGACTGAAACATTGGAAACAACTGAACGACAAGATTTTTTCGAGACTCCTACATATAACAACATAGCTGCTTGTTCCAGCATCAGATGTACTGTGTGAAAACTGTATCTTTGATGGCAGCAGGTTCCTGCAAGGCAGCTTGGTTTTCACATTTTCCAACAATGAAGAGTTAAATTTTGGTTTGGTAATGCATTTTAAAGTGTGTATAAAGGTTTCTTACCTTCTAAACTTTAAAAAAAAGAACAATGACAGATCACAGAAGCAGAAAATATATTCTATTTCAAAATCAGAACCACCATACATTTTACTAAATGTGTGCATCTTACCCATAAATTTCAAATACAAGTTTATGGAATGCTAGACACCAGATAATATTAATTCCTGGAGAGGAGGAGTTATATCCAGGTGCCGGGTCCTGCACTTGGGTCACAAAAACCCCATGCAACGCTACAGGCTTGGGGAAGAGTGGCTGGAAGGCTGGGTGTTGGTCAACAGCTGGCTGAACATGAGCCGGCAGTGTGCCCAGGTGGCCAAGAAGGCCAACAGCATCCTGGCTTGTATCAGGAATAGTGTGGCCAGCAGGAGCAGGGGAGTGATCGTGCCCCTGTACTCGGCACTGGTGAGGCCGCACCTCGAGTACTGTGTTCAGTTTTGGGCCCCTCAGCACAAGAAGGACACTGAGGTGCTGGAGCGTGTCCAGAGAAGGGCAACGAAGCTGGTGAAGGGTCTAGAAAACAAGTCTTATGAGGAGCGGCTGAGAGAACTGGGGCTGTTTAGTTTGGAGAAGAGGAGGCTGAGGGAAGACCTTATCGTGGTCTACAGCTACCTGAAAGGAGGTTGTAGTGAAGCGGGTGTTGGACTCTTCCCCCAAGAAACTAGCGATAGGACGAGAGGAAACGTCCTCAAGCTGTGTCAGGGGAGGTTTAGATTGGATATCAGGAAAAATTTCTTTACTGAAAGGGTGGTTAGGCATTGGAACAGGCTGCCCAGAGAGGTGGTGGAGTCATCATCCCTGGAGGCGTTCAAAAAACGTATAGACGTGGCACTCTAGGGCCTGGTTTAGGAGGCATGGTGGTGTTGGGTTGATGGTTGGACTTGATGATCTTAGAGGTCTTTTCAAACCTAAATGATTCTATGATTCTATGATTCTATCCTACGTGCGCATTTGAACAAGTTGTCTGGTCAAGTGTGACAGATAAAGTTCAGTAAAACCTTTTTCTACAGCTATATCAGAGCCTCACTTATTTCCCTGAACAAGCATTTCTGCGGAATGATGCTGGAGCTGACAAGCCACACAGTATGGATAAACTTGAACTCTTGGTTACAGGTGGACAGACAAAAGCCATAATCAGTTTATCAGATGATAAATATGTGAATTAAACAATGGAAGTATTGTCATCTTTAATTTCCTCGTAACGTTTTTACTTTCTTTTACTTACCAAATGGAGCAAGACTTATGGTTCTATGCAGTTTAAAAGTATTTATTCTGATAATGAAAATAATGCTTTTTGACTATAGCAATGCGAGCTGAATCAGGATGAATCCTTAATAAAAACTGTTAATATTTGCTTAACTGCAAAATGCTATGTTTTTCCAAACTAACCTATCATCTAGAGAAAACTCAAGGACAAATAAGATGAATAGAGTTAGAGTTTAAAATTATAATGACTTTGCATTTAATTTACTTAAAAAGCTTGTCTCTGGAAATTTGGAAAAAACCAAATTCTTCTTTACCCTTTTGAGTAACACACTATTTTTTAGCCCAAACTTTTAAATAAAAGTCATGTGAATTAAAATAGGACTTTGCAGAATCATATGGAGAAATGTTAACTATATGAATAGAACAATCTAAGCAATAATTTACAAGCCACTCTCTTCTATGTCTTTCAGTTTCTTGCCTGTGAGTTTTGCCTGTGGGTCACTTTTTATATGAAATACTACCAATAACATTATATCAATCAGGATTTCAAGACAAACAATATAAATATTTGCTAACTTCAATGATATTCATTGCAATGATATGCATCATCTTAGCTCATCGATCGTCACAGGCACTCAAAATATATGCAAATACATGTATCTTCATAACGGACTAATATGCTTCTAGCCAGGATGCCTTGCAGCAGTTCCATCTCCTTTTCACTTACTCACTAGACCCATGCTTACTATGATTAATATCATCTTGAATACCAAAATACGCTCACACCATAAAGACAACATTGATATAAAGGAAGCTACTTATTTCCATAAGGTTAAATCCACAAATGAAATACACTCTCTTTAGTATTCTTTTGGGTTTACCGTTTTCTTTCTTCCACAGTCTTTCATTTAAAAAAAGCATACATATATACAGAGATATATACGTATATATAAAAAACTATCAACTGTATTTCCTAGCAGTAAGTGTAAAGCCTTGGGCCCAATGGATGCTACATTTCAGTTTTACCTTCTTAAGGTTTTTTTTCTTTTCTTTGTTCGACTTTTTTCATTTTGTTTTTAAATCTCCAACTTTCCATTTTAATATTTAATTTCTGTTTTAACATTTAATTTTTATTTTCTTTTAAGAAACAGTTATAACTGATCCTGAATGACAGCTATCCTCTTAACCCTTTGACATAAGGTACTCATTACGATATGGAAATATTACACGAATAGAGGTGATTTAGAATTTAAATCCCTTCCTGTTCCAGTGAACAGTTTGAGTTGCAAAAAGTATATAGAGCAATATGCTCCTATACTTAAGTGCATTACCAAGAGAAAAGGCAGAGAACATTAATTGGTAAGGCTGAAGTTAACAATCCTATTAAAACAATAGTATCTACAATGAGAACAGAACTTGTCATTGCCCCATCAAACCCGGGATTTGCTTTACATTTATCCTGTTCCTTTATATTATCTCCAAAGCATTAACTGAAAATGCTTGCACAAACCATGCAGAAAATATGTAAAATGTGCATACTTTTGCACAAAAAAAGTTCTATATAAGTCAGTTTTCACACTCAAAGTAGGTTTTGCCTGCAATCACTACTAACTGCAATTATGTGACTATACACCTATAAATCCATCATAAGCACAGGTTAATGACTCTGGTGTATACTAGCTTCAGTTCAACACTGCTGGTTTGGATTGATCCTTGAAATAACTATGATCTTGTTTTCAAGGCCAACTTGTATATGTAAAGAGCTCTTGCGTGTGCTTTTGAGATAGAGGTACCTGTAGTTAAATAATTCATAGTGTTGTACATAAACTAATTTGTTTGATAAACTCAAGGGCTACAGAAATAATAGCTGATGTATTCTACTAATACTTACACTATTATACATGGTTTTGTAAAACATTTTCACCATCAGATATATTAATCTTAACTGCATACTAAAGGTCACATTAAGGTGTTGTCACGGATGGAGTGAGAGTGCATTTCACTCGCAAAAGAGAAGCAACAAGATATTGATATAGAACAGCAAGTTAACAAAGTTCAATGGTAAATGTGACAGTGCTTTAACAAGATTTGACAGCAAGGTACACTTGATTATTTACTGCATAGAGAACAGGGTCAGGGACACCCCTCCTGTTGAGTCATGAGGTTCAGAAAGGACCCCCTTGCTTTCTAAACTCCTTCTCAGAGAGGAATCTAGGCGCAGGTGAATCCAGACCTACTCCCAGACTTCGTCAACAGTTTAGGTCTAAATGATTATATAGGTGCAATCAATCCCTTATATCACTTACCTAAGATTTCAAAGTTTAACATGCTATTAGTCTCTTACCGAGGACCTGTTGCGGCAAAGAATCTCTCAACTCTGAGGCATGACCTTGAGAGCCATCTCTACTCAAGGGGAGATCCTGGCGTGCAGCCCACTGCTGTGGAGCCCGCTGCCATGCAGCCCGCTGCCATGCACAAGAGCTCAATGGGCCCTGGGCTGTCCACTATTTATGGAGTAAGATGATTGACTTCTAGTCATATTTGCATACCAGCAAGAGGTCTGGGTCACTACGCCAGACAGCCCTTGGCTACTGTGTTGCCATCCATCTCCAAAGTCCAGCATAAGCTGGATGCAGCCCTCATGATCCCCACTGGTGGTTATTGCTTAGGGGGCAGGGAGGCGGGGGGAGAGCACACCACCACAGGTGTGCATGTCATGCTAAGCTGGAACATGCCAGTTGATAGTAGCTCAAAAATTATCAAAACAGGTAAAAAGTCTCAATCTTATTTATTTGTATGAAGTAAAAATTCACTTGCAATACAGTAAGTGGTTAAATAGCATTCACTCTGAAACACATCTGTGTAACTTCAGAAATTATTATACTGTAGTGTTACTGTTTCTTCCTCTATGGTAGCTGCCAACAGGAAGGTGTTATTCGAGAGTAGTAACTCTTTTCTAAGTTCACTTTCTGATTCAATTTTCATGGGAAATAGTAAAACCAAATTAACAGGTCACACTTTAAAGCCAGTACTCCCTGTCCACCCCTCCATTGCTCCTATTTGTGAGATTTTTCACAAAATTGGTTCACCGACACAGGCCTTTCGCGTAAACTATTGAGAAGTTTTCATACAAAAGTATTTATTATGCATTTTCAAAAAAAATCAGAAATAAGACCGCTTATCTTTGCAGTGACATACATATAACATATGCTATTATGAAATTAAAGGGAGTGTTCAGGAGCATCTGCTCCAATATGACCCCTCTGGGAAGAACAGTAGCAATGGAGGGAGGGGTATGTGACCTTTTCTGACCTCTACAACAAAAGCACAGAAGATTGGCGCTGCATTGAGAAAGCCCTGTAAGGAGACTTATTGTCTGTTCTTGACGCATCACTGATAGAAGTGATGTAACAGACAATGAAAGCCTTGCACAGCATATTCGATTTGCAGTGGAAAATGACTGCTTGTATTCACACTGGCAAAGGGCTGGTTTTTGCCACATTGTTTTTACCTACAAACTTTCAGGTCAACATACTTTGCGGCTAAAGTATATTTGGCAAGAGTTTGTCTTTGCTTTACTTCAAGCACTCTTAAAGTTCTGGCATGCTTTTCTATTAATAACACAATAAATGAAAGTGCATATATTACAGAGCAAAATGTGGTTATTTCAAGCCTTATGTACAAGATCAATGAATCTGTGGCTATGCATATTTAAGCAACATGGTCAACAATAATGGACAGTAATAGGCCCCAAAATGATATAATCCAGGATGTTCTAACAGACAGGAGGGGAGGGATGGAGGATTTATAAACTTCTGTCACTGGCAAAAAGGAAGACTATTTAGTCCATTAATCTTACTGACTTTTGAAAGAAACACGTTGAGCTAAAAGACCAACTTCACTTTCCTCAGTTAGATGAGGAAAACTTGTTTTTCTGGCATCTCTCTGAACTGGTCAGGCTTCACTGCATTTCATGTTTACAAACTCATTTCTAATATGTTGATAGACGATCTATTTCTTTTCACACTCTTAGTTAAGCACATGCTTAGCCAGGCTTCTCTGTACAGCTGTCTAGTCTCCATCTATGTGTGCTTCATTCAGTATGGGATTAATAGCATGAACTCTTCATGTAGCAAGTGGGCACCTGAAGATGACCAAAATTAAAGCAGTCTTTTCATTACCTTCTTTGCATTATCTTTATGGGTGTAGTCTAAAGGCATTTGGGACAGGAAGGGAAAATTAAATCTCTACTTATACTGCCACCATTTCCAAGTGTTACACGCTGATCTATTTTTTACAAGCTTCTCCCTAGAGAAAATATTAAAAACTTATCCTTCTCAAGTGCACAATACCATGAAACTTTCAGGAAGATCTGCCCCTCTTTTGCACATTTTTTTCAGAATGAGAAAACAATTTGATCCTCATTTTAGTAGTATTTCATAGCACTGCAAAGCTCTGTCAGTCAGTTATAATGGAAACTGTTAGGATGCCAAATGGAGGATTATCTTATCTTGATTATGATCTCTGAAAGCCGCATGGGTAAAGGAAACTTTAAAAACAAAATACACTGCTTTCTTTCAAAGACCCCAGTATCATTTAAAAAGCAAAATAAAACAAAACAAAAAGCTTTTGAAAGATAATTTTACATCTAGGTCATAACTGATCTAAGTTCTCCATAAAAAAAATGAAAATTTTATGTTATATAACACAACATTCTATAAGCTTTATATGAACAACCCAATTATTTACAAAAGCAAGAGAGGAAATGAAGCCTGTATTTTTTAAGCTAATGCATTTTGTTTATTGTAATCTGAAAGCATCTGGAGGGAACACTTTTGCATTATAGGAAATTTGTTCTAGATTTGTTGGGATTGCAAAAAGCTTTATGCTGTTTATAAATATTTAGCCCTTGACAATGATTACTGGCCTTTATCTAATGTACTCTGAGGACACAAGATTCCAAAGTGCATGTTATAGTGCTGGAATACAGGTGGTTGGAAAATTAAAAGCAATGCACTGCTTTTTTTTGTTCCAGGCATCCCAAAAATATAAACACGCAGCTATGGTGCAGTATTGCAGTCTTGCTCTCATTTTCTTCAAAACAAAAATGAACTAAATACATTACAATAAACAAAACAAGCAAAAGATCGTGATGAGTACCTTCTGCAAACCAAATCCAATTTTTTTTGTCAACTTTTCAAAGCAAGAACAGCCTCGTATACTTTGATATAGCACTTAGCAGTAAGATTTGGTCTGAGATGAGGTTTTCCTGTAACATTCTAGTATAAATAACCAGTGTCATGCTTCAAGAGTATTCTGAAATTGCAACTAGCTGGTAATTACAAAAACTAAGAAAGAGCTGTGTAAACTTGCTGAGATTCTTGCCAGTTGAAAATATCCCTGCAAAAGAATTTAGAGCAATTACATCTGAATCAAAAAGGAGAGCCTGCACTTGTTAATATTTTTGACTGATTTTATATAAAACCCTATGTTAAGATACAGAAATCTTTTTTAATTATAAATTCCTGTAGATCAGAGTTTGCAAACCCACTAGTAACGTTTAGGCTAATACATATTCTATATAACTATAGAAGTATAACAATTCTGCATAAGAATACTAAAGCATGTAATACAAGGATTCAAGGAAATTGAAGAAAAGCTAGAACTTGACTTTAATTGACTGAGCTGTCCATTACTTTGGCAAGCTAAGGCATCCTGTTATAAAACAATGCTAAATTTGCATAGTTAAGAACAGTGAAGAACAATCTATAAAAACATCATATTAGTGGAAAAGATTCTTGAATGTTGTATTGAAGGAGGTAAAAAATGTGGAAGTCTCTACTGTTAAGGAAAGTATCTTTTAGTCAGATCAATATTTGCAGACCAGAATAGATTTTAAGCATTTGCTTCACCTACTGCCTACAGTCATAACTGAAGTAGAGGTATTCACTTTAAAAATTCCCATGTATTTTAACTAAGCATCAAATGGCATTCTCTGGGAAAAAGGCCAAAAAAAGTTTTACTTCCCACAAGAACAATTCAGCCATCTGAATTCTAAGGCCAATACAGCAAGATTACGCAATTCCTATATAATTAATGAGATATTTCTCCTAGTCTCTATGCGCAGAAAGGTGGAGGCACTGAAGTACAACTCAAGAAACAAAAGATGAGAAGCAACGGGCAGTTTAGAAATCCGTATCAGTCTAGGAGTGAATAGCTCTCCTAATACCCTGTGTTATTGATCATATGAAAAACAATGCAGTACGTCAGGAAAAGTCATCTCAGAGTAAGCATGCCAGATATATTGAAAAGATAGAAAAGTATGTTTGAAATGTTTTTGAGTGTAGTCTGCAAACCACAAGAAAAATTGTAGTGTATTTTCATTACACAGAAAGTACAAAAAAGAAGAAAATTATTACTAAAGCCTACAGAGCAAATTTAGGACACTGAACACATTTACAGAAAATCCCAATTTAGTGTTATGATTAAACTAAAATTAATCAGAAAACCAATTTCCCACCTAGCAATATGTATCACAGTTTTGAGATGGTGTCCTCTATGCCTCATACTTAATGAAAAACTTTAACCTTGCCCTGAAGCTCAACACTGTAACTCCTTAAGCAAGAACCTGCATCAGCCATACAGAAAATCGTCAGATGGTCATCGCAGTGACAGCAGACTTCAGATGCACACACACACACTTATACGCATATGAGTGGTAGTTATGTGAATTATACATAGGTATACATGTATATACATCTCCATATATATGGCTTCCATCAGGCTGCTTCCCTGGTGGCGGTGGGGAGAGGCTCCAGTAGGGCTCCCGGCCCCGGCAGCTGCTCCTGGCCGAGGCTCTGCCACAGGGCCCGGCCTGAGCAGTGGCCGCTGCCATGCCACAGCCTGCCTGAGCCTTCACCTCCTACCCGCTGGTCTGCACCCAGCTCTGTCCCCATCCCCAGGGAGGTGACTGATGCCCAGGGGCTGGGGCTGCCCTGGTGCCCCCAGGCTGCCCTGTTTCTGGCTGGGGTGGTGGGACAGGCCCTGGCTGCCAGGCCTTGCCCTGACTCACTGGGGAGCCCCCAGCAATTCCCGAAGAAGTTAAAAATTCAACAAATCCGTTTAATAGATATAATTAGGAATAGCCAGCTTCCTGAATGTAATTTTCCCCCATTCACACTATCAATTTTATAGGTCGCCACTGTCACCGAAATCAGGAGTAAACCTCGTAACACCAATGTAGTGTTAAAAGGCAGGCATTCTTTATTCATGGCGCCAGGAACACGGGGGATAGCTCCTCCCAAGATCGCGTTCGTTCAATCAGTCTAAGAAACAATCTTTTATACATGTACGGATACATAGCCAATACATATTCATTATCCTTCTGTTAAA
>WAAD01014111.1:21436-38367 GCA_013389945.1 Fregata magnificens
TACTGCCTTGTTAAAATTCTCAGGTGTTAGTTTCTACTTCTAACTGTGATCTTTTCTTAATTACTAATAACTACTAATAACTCCTGCACTATTTTATTTCATCCAAGAATAATATATATATATATATATATATACACATTTGAGGTAACAATTATGTCCATCACAAAAGGCACAGTGGAACTTTCTATCTTTCAGCTTTTGTTCAAGGTATCAGCATGCCTTAATTGGGGCCTAGGCAGCTTGTTCTTCCCAAGAATGTGGATATGGGCACAAGCTGCAAGTTTTAACCCTTTGGTTATTTACAACACCACAGCTCCTCAACAAATAGCTGAGAATAAAAATACTTGTGGATGACACCAGGGCGATGGCAAAATCAGTCCTTGGAATCTGAGCCCCTGGGACACAAGCCTCTCTGTACTCTGCAAAGTCAAAGGACCACAATGACGTTCTTTTTTGCCATAGCATCCACAAGGTCTCAAATCAAGTTGAAATATTCTTATTTAAACAAGAACACGGTATAGCTAAACAAGTTTTATTACTGTCAACTGTGTGAGACTGGAGGTTAAACAAATATCATGCCTATCCTTTCCAAAGAAAGAGAAAAATACCAACACTCAATGGATATTAAATTCAGGCAGGAGAGTAGAAAAGGAAGTGGTAAGGGGAACAAAAGCCTTGATTTAGTGGGGTATTAATGACATAGTTCGGGGATAGGTCCCATGCTCCTAATTCCAGGTTTTAGAGAATAACTGTTATGAGAAAAATAGTTGTCAACATATGAAGTTCCAATTCACTAGCATTGTGTAAAAGAGAATGTACCAAATAAGGCTTCCTCTTTTTACTCTTCTGCATATGCACAGTTTACTTTTTGTGTAGCTGTTCTCATGTCCAGTAATTGAACCTGTCTTCTTTAGACAAGCTGTGAATGAACAATGCGAAAAGTCTTTCTGTTATCTATGATTAATTTAGCTACTCACACAATGGAGGTATTTTTTCCTTTACTCACACTGAAGTAATTGATTTATACCAGCAGAGTAAGCAGGAAGACGTGGCTTTATTTCATCTAACTCCACCTTTAAAGTCCTTCAAGATAATTTTCATCTGCTACCTGGTTTACTTCATCAGAAAGTACCTCCAGAACCACTCAAACACTCTCCATCAAATTATGGGTACAGTAAGTCTATAGTCAGCAGAATTCTCACTATTTCTTTAAATTGCTGTAAAAGTAAAATAGTGTGCTAAGAAGGCCACAACAAGAATTAGGGACCTGAGGTTAGGGTTTTCAGTTGCAAAACTCCAAGATCAGATTTCTAAAGAAACATTTAATAGAGAAGTAAGACTTCATACAACTTGAAAATGACTCAGCCTTCAGTGACATCTTCATGGTACCTCATGCTGTAGTAAAGACAGCCCCATGCTTTAGAGACACACTGCAACTCATATGAGCTGTAATGTTGATGGAGTAATAGGACTATCTTTAGAAAATCATGCTATAGATTAGAATGTATTCACCCATATAAAAAAAAAAAAATGTGTAGCTCAAGCTGTATTACATTCCCCTCTTTGTCCTAGTTAATTCATGATAGTAAATGGAAGAATCGGGGCTTATTTAAATTTCCATTTTTCTTGTACAGTTCACCTTCAAGAAACCTATTGAATATTTCTGGTCATGATTCAAGAAGCTGTACAAAAAGAAAAAACACATTTTGTGCATGATCTCATGCATAGCCAAAAGTTTGAGAAGGATGGCAGTTAATATTATGAACAATACTTTGCTTTGGTTAAAAAGCCCATACTTTAAATGCCACATCTCAAAATATATGCCTAACAGACAGTGCACTAAGATGTTATTACACTATAATTAAACCAGGGCATATCGAGATTTTTATTCTCACTCCAGTCATTTATTAGCATGTTTTGTTATCCAGTAAAATCTCCATTATGTTTAAAACTGAACAGTCATTTCCTAGTTTCAGTCATAACAAAGTGTTAGAAATTACTTTTTCAGTCTCTGCTAACTTCTTCAGATCTTCTGAATTTAATGGTTACTCAAAGACTCATACTACAGTCTTGTCCATGAAATTTTAATTAACAAAATGCTGGAAGACTGGCCTTATATTGCTGTAAGTAGGGTACGTATGGAATGGTGAGTGCTGTGATTTACCCATTTGTCTGATAAAAATTAAATCCCTTGTAATGAAATCTGCTTTTTAATGTAATCTTGCTGAGGTCAATTGATATCATACCAAAAAAAAGAAAAGGTAAAATTTAAAAAACCCTAGTCAATAAATGGGCTTAGGGGCCCATAAGTTGTATGTTACAAAATGAACAAAATCCCTCTAAAACAAAATTGTGTTTCCATTGTGGGGAACTACTGCAGGCACAATACCTAGAGAGAACTGTGAAGAAGAGAAAGCTTCAAAGTCTCTCAGATTAAAGTTTACAATAAAAAGCATGAGATGTGCATCTTTCATTTCTTCACACCAAAAGAAAATCAACCACCTTTAAAAAGCTGCTCCAACATTTTTAGAAAAAAATGCAAGACATTTTCTGGAAGACTTATCTGATTCGTGGGCATGTGAGTACTTTCCAGAGAGCTAGACCATTGTCCAACAACATATTTTCAAATATTTTTGAGCTGATTTCCCAATCAAGTAAAATTTTTTCTGGAACTACTTGTTTTCCACCCTAGCCTAGAATTTCTGGTGAACCAAAGGAGAGGGTTGATGGCTGTCTCACCTGATCACTGCCAGCTTTTAAGTGTGACTATTTTCCCTTCTGAAAACAGGAATTTTTCATATCTAAAACACATGGCCATCTACCAATATTTTAAATCAATAATAGTACACAGCATAACATTTAAGTTGTTTAAGGAATTTATGGATGGGACCCCCTGGGAAACTGCCCCCAGGGACAAAGGGGCTGAACAGAGCTGACAGCTCTTTAAGGACATTTTTTTTAGAGAGCAAGCGCTCTCGATTCCAATATATAAGAAATCAGGCAAGGAAGGCAGGAGACCGGCATGGCTCAGTAAGGACCTCCTGGTCAAACTAAAGCATAAGATGGAAATGCACAGGCAGTGGAACCAGGGACGCGTATTCTGGGAAGAATATAGGGACATTTCCTGGATGTGTAGGGATGGGATTAGGAAAGGTAAGGCACAGTTGGAGCTGAATTTGGTGAGGGATGGGAAGAATAACAAGAAAGGCTTTTACAGGTATGTTGGCCAGAAAAGGAAGATTAAAGAAAATGTAACCCCTTGGTAAATAGGACAGGAGAGCTGGTGACGACTGATATGGAGAAGGCAAAGGTACTCACCGAGTTTTTTGGCCTCAGTTTTCAATGGTAATCTGTCTTCCCACATCTCTCAAGCCCCTGAAACTCAAGACAGGGACTAGGGGAATGAAGTCCCTCTCACCGTAGGGTAAGATCAGGTTCAAGACCATCTGAGGAACCTGGACATACACAAGTCCATGGGACCCAACAAGATGCATTCCAGGGTCCTGAGGGAATTGGCTGATGTAGTTGCCAAGCCACTCTCCATCATATTTGAAAATTTGTGGCAATCAAGCAAAGTCTCCAGTGACTGAAAAAGGGAAACATTGCACCCATTTTTAACAAGGGTAGAAAGGAGGACCCTGGGAACTACCTCACCTCTGTGCCTGGTGACATCATTGAGCAGAACCTCCTGGAAGACATGTCAAAGCATGAGGGAAGGGATGCCATTCAGAGGGACCTGGACAGGCTTGAGCAATGGGCCCATGAGAACCTCATGAAGTTCAACAAGGCCAAGTGCGAGATCCTGCACCTGGGTCAGGGCAACCCCCAGTATCACTACAGACTGGGAGATGAAGGAATTGAGAGCAGCCCTGAGGAGAAGAACTTGGGCGTGGTGGTGGATGAAAAGCTGGACATGAGCTGACAATGTGCACTCTCGGCCCAGAAAGCCAACCATATCCTGGGCTGCATCAAAAGAAGTGTGGCCAGCAGGTCAAGGGAGGTGATTCTTCCCCTCTATTCTGCTCTTGTGAGACCCTATCTGGAGTATTGCATGCAGCTCTGGGATCCCCAGTACAAGAAAGACATGGACCTGTTGAAGTGGGTCCAGAGAAATGCCACAAAAATGATCAGAGGGTTGGAACAGCTGTCCTATAAAGGAAGGCTGAGAGAGTTGAGGTTGTTCTGGGGAAGAGAAGGCTCCAAGGAGACCTTATTAGTATTATTAGCCTTTCAGTACTTAAAGGAGGCTTATAAGTTGGAGGGAGACTTTTTACTGAGGCCTGTAGTGACAGAACAAGGGGCAGTGGTTTTAAACTGAAAGAGGGTAGATTTAGATTGGACATAAGGAAGAAATTTTTTATGATGAGGGTGGTGAGACACCGGAACAGGTTGCCCAGAGAAGTTGTGAATGCCTCATCATTAGAAATGTTCAAGGTCAGGTTGGACAGGGCTTTGAGCAACCTGGTCTAGTGGAAGGTGTCCCTGCCCATGGCAGGGGAGTTGGACTAGATGATCTTTAGAGATTCCTTCCAACCCAAACCATTCTATGATTCTGTGATTACTATTTTTTTAATTAGGACTGTAATTACTATCATTTGCTATCCTAAAACATGTTAAAATTAGAATATAGATTATTGAGCAAATCAGGTAAAAGAACAGTTTTTAATGCATCAGCCTTTAAAGGTTAATTTTTAAAATTAAATAATCTAAATAAGTTTAGTGACTAAACTATTTTGGCAGTATTGCCTGAAAAAAAACCTGTCATGTTAACATGTTATTTCCCCCCAAACAAACCCAAAAAGTAACATTTTTTTGCCTTAAAAAGTACATATTAGTAAAGATGTCAAAAGAAAAATAACTTTACAAATGTCCATGCTTTTGTATATCACAGGTTTTAGCTGTCCACCTAAGAAGAATGCAAGTTGCAGGTCAAATCACAGCATATCGTTTCTATGAAGTAGTTCTCTAAATGTCAAGTTATATACACACATACTTCACATCCAAACATGAATCAGGGAAAAAGCTACATTTTCAAACAGAAGATGCATTCATGGAGAACTAAAATCAAATTGTTTGTGATCTAAAAGAATACTTGTGTACACAGGAAGCAATGGTTTTGCCACTTGTGTCTTGATTATATATTGTTGGCAGAATACTATTTCATGTAATGATCTTGAAACATTCCCCTCTCTTTACTAAATTATAAAATTGTTGTGATTATGATCACTGGACAGAATTAAACTGAAATGTCTCTTTACAAGGTATCTTACACAACTACACATGCACGCACACATCTGACCAATTGCAGTTGTAAGGTACCCAAAGTGGGCCAGATTTTCCTCGCCTTTGTCACTGAAGTTTACTAATCTGACAGCTATTGACTAATTCTTTACCTCTGGAGATATTCAGTCAATGCCGAATGACACCAAGTATGGCCAGATCTGTAACAAAATTTAGTAGTTAGAAGGCTATGTTGCTCAAAACCAGAAGTCCACTATTTCTGTGTAAATGTGACTTGTTCTTAATCACTATTGTACTGAAGTTACTTCAGCAATGAAAGAAGCAGATGTGAGGCATGTGGGCAGGAATGATGTACATAAAAAGAGAAATGTAGTGGAGAACACTGAACTGCTTTTAAAGTTTAAAGTTTTAAAGGAGCATAATAAAGAAGACAAAGTACTATAAACCTTATTGTCTCAATACAGAGGATTTTTTCTGATTTTCTCCCCCCTCCCCCCCCCCATTTAGAAAATTTGTTTGAAGCAGGAAGTTTATGGTTTCTTTCTGACCAGGCAAAGCTTTTCTTCTCTAGTGTAATGCCTCTGAACGTAGTTTTCCACTTGACAAAGTATGGCTGCTCTGGAAAAAAACCACTCCTGTCCAAATGTCTGCTGGCTTTACAGCTGCTCAGAAGGCTGTTCCAAACTCTTTTGGACATGTTGAAGGAATCTCAATGAGAAATGTGGCAATATCAATGTATTGAAGCTGCAGTCTTCCTTAAAATAACTGGATGGTCCTATCACAGTAAGTACTAATGGAGTAAATACCGGTATGTTTGAAACAAAAGCTAGAAACAGATAACAGCTTGTAAATATTTGACAACTGGACTTACACACTTTTATTTGCAAAACTTTTGAACAAAAACGGGAACAGAACTACTCATTAACAATCACAAAAAGTGAAATTTCAGACAACTCCTACCTTTGTTTTTGTAAAGAAATAAAATTTTTTGTGACAGCACCATATTAAATGATTGATTAAAGGCAATCATTTACATTCCTTTTATATTTTCCCCTTGCTTACCAGACTTTGATCAAAAATATTACTTTTCATCTTGATAAGTTGGAATGCTTTTATATACTCACACTCTCAAAAAGAATATGCACATGCATACACACACTGAGAAATGAACAAACCTAAAGGGGGAAAGATGGGTGCTGTTTGACCTGGGAAAATTCCTGCTATTTTCATTTATTTTCCTCTACTTACATTTCTTCTTCCTACAAACCAGGCAATGGGTACTAAATTTTAGAAATGAGACATTCTTAGAAGAATTCATCAGAAAGATGTTCCTGAAGGCCTGCCTCTTTTTAATGTCAGATTACTCAACAAAGTCCATGGACTTTGTCCTTAAATTTTTAACAGCATGCATAGAATTTCTTCTATGAGACTTCAACTTAGAATACGGATATCCCTCAAGTGGTATGGAGCGCAAATTACTTGAGTTCCTAGGAAGAGCATGCTGCAACTCACCTTTCAGTTAATCTTCTGTTAAGGTCTCAAAAAAGAGAAAGCAAATACATTGCTTAAGGGGAAATGTTTCACTTTGCAAAATTGGCATATCCTCTGCTGTCCCATCACCATAACACTGCATGACCCTTTCAAGTGAGTCACACAGACATGTTTCTTAAAAGCTTTTAAGACTGACCTTTACAACTTCTGATCATTTTAAGAGTCAGACATACTGCGTTTCCAAATGTGACAGAAGTATCTGTAGCTCTATCAAAATAAACCTCCAATTCCTAGGAAATTCTTTAGGATTTGTACCAATCAAAGAATATAATTTTCATTCAAAATACACTTTTAATGATATTTGCCTAGAGCATTGCTCTCCTGACAAGTCTACAAACGAGAGCATCATATTATTTCTTCCAGCCCATCCTGTCCCTTTCATAAAAGGAAAACCTTTTGGGCCAATTACTCTCCCACAGGATAATTCTCAGATATTCGAAGCCTGCTGGGTTAACAGCAAATAATTACATGCAGGTTCCCAAGAAACCCACTACATTTTCCCCAGCAATACATTTCAGCATAATGATTAAAATGAGGGGAAGAAACTATGTCCTGTAAACTCTTACAAGTTGATGTATTACAAAAAAGCAGACATGCTGGATTTACAGGTTTGGATGACCATGTTTAAATCCATATAATTGTCAAATGCAAGAGGAGCATAATTGACCAAATATGTCAAGTTAGTCCTGACAATTCCACTTCTTAAAGGCAATTCTTTATCTATCTGATGTGGCTAAGAGAAAGAAGAGAAATGTATCAAAAAATTCCAAACGAAGTATTACTGAGATCAAGATTTTACGTGGAGATATATGAAAAGATAAATAAAATAGGGACATACATAGTTATAAACTAGTATATTAGCTTCTAATTCCACTTTAATTTTAAATGCCCTATCCATTGAAAAATATTTTTGTTTTTAGCCCCTTAATTAAGCTTAAAACAGAATAAAAACTAATCACTTCTGAAAAGAAAAAATAACAAGTTTTCCTTAGGGTCTGAGACTCCATACTAGTTCCACAGTATCTCCTAAGTAGTCCATAATATTCAACAGCATGCAGTAGAATTATCAGTTATTCAACAGTATTTCTGGTTGAAGATACTTTTTGGCACATTTATATCCATTTCACAGCACATCATATTCTCTGTTGCTTTACACTTTGTGCAGTCATTGCAGAACTAAGTCAGCAGTCAGACACCATCACACCTGTACCTTACTTTTACTTTACACAGGTAAAGGGCTTCAGAAGATATAAGGTGATGAAGGATCAGACCAGCTGGGCCCAATTATGTATTGTTCCATAATACTCTTCCACAGTTCTGGAAATACAAAGTATGTTTAAACTAGGCCAGATACTATGGAGGAATATCCCAAGCATAAAAGGGTTATCCTCAACAGAATTAAAGCTACATCTTTGCCCCTGTTTTTTCAATCATCTCACCTCCATGGGAACAGGGGTAAAGGCAAGCATAGCCAGAGAACTGTCAAATTCTGACTTTTCTTACTTATTTCACAGCAGATGAATTCAGATTATAAATAAAAATTTATCTGACTTTTACCTTGTTTAGATTACCACCAGATGATCATAAGAACATGAAGGAGCCAAAAGATTTCTGGGTAATAATAAAAATACAATTTATATGCAAGACTGATGGTTTCAATGGCAGCAGGGAATCAGTATGGAGCTGGAAGTTATTGTGATGCACTAGTTTACATCAGCTATAGTAAAAAAAAAAAAAGAGAAAGTAAATCTGAATGGGGTGGAAGATGCCAATATAAAAAGCTTGTTCCAAGTCATTCCTGTTACAGGACACTGACCTTTAAAAAGGCTATGATTTCAAATTACTCAATATTCTCATTCACTACAGCTGTTTGCGATTATGTTCACTGCACATAATAAGGAATGCTAATGATAAACAAAGCATACTGAGCATAGCACAATGTATTTGTGCGATATGGAGGAAGGCAGTTAAGTAGTCTTACTTGATAAGTTTAATAAATAAGGTTGGAACATTTTAAATATGAATCAACTGTCTATTTCAATAATACATGCACATGCAGCAGTTCCAACAGTATTTATCTTTAAATTATAGTTAAAAAATACATTTGATTAGAACAGACAGAGGGGTAAAAACTGAATTAAATACAGCAAAGCATGAAGTAAGCGTAAAATAAACCTCTGGCATTTTACTCAACACCAAGGAGAACAGGGAGGATGAGAAGTTAGGGTCATGAGACACCAGCATCATGAACTACCTCCCATGATGATATGATATGATATGTTATGATATGATATGATATGATAATATACAGCAGGTGCAATTCAAAAGGCAAAAAATCTGAGGCTAAGGCAAAAGTCATTCCTAATAAGATACCTTCAGCTACATTAAAGTGTGGAAAACAAGTCAGTGAACACAATTATGTACATAAATGTGGAGATTTTCTGTTAAACAGATGAAGACATCTCTGCCAAATTCTGTGTGAGCTGACAGTTTGTCCTTTAGGCCAGATAGACTGACATTCTAAGATTCTGTATCTCACACACAGATGCTATTTTAATAAAGCTTTGAATTTTTTTATGGTGTTAATTAATAAAACTTTGAATGTTGTTTACATTGTTGATCATCTTTACAAAATAAAAAATATCAGAGTGTAAAATATACATGTTTTCTCTTTGTGGACTTACATAGTTAGAATAAAAACTGTACCCTTTTTAATGTCCCTATGAGTACAATATGTAACCTCTAACAATTTCTCTGTTCGGGGTTTTTTTTCAGTCTTACTCAAGTAGCAACAAAATCTTTAATATCCAAAGAAGAACTATATTGGCAGGCTGCAAAACTGAGCAGTAATGCAGATTCACTTTACTACAATCCATTCGTCAAAGTTCATTTCAAAAAAACACCTCGCCAGGAACTAAGGTTCTGCTCTTTCTGACTTTAGAGAACATAATATATACTTTCAGCAAAACTTCATAACATGTCAACAGATAAATTAGAAACTTATAAATCAGATTAAAGCCTTGGCTGAGTTGATGACTTCTCCATAGCATCATCTGTAATTTCACCTATTCAACCCATGTTGTTCATCTTTATTTAATAGAGAAGTTCAGTTCAAGTTCAATCTCCCTCATCTGACAGGCACCACTTACACTTTCTTTTGAACATCTCAGACTTTAATAAGTGGAAATTAATAAGTTTATTTGATTCAAAGTTTAAACTTTGTATTATCTTTTTTTCCTAACTCTTAGGGCAAAATTATTAGTGTTGGAGTAATTGAAGTTTAAATATTATGAGAAGGTAAAGGGTGAAAAGAAGAAATGTTTTAGTCATATTTCCATACATGAAAGCAATTACATTTTTCAACCACTGAAAAATAAATTATTTTGTCCTTAGAAATAAGTATGTTAAAAAAAATTCCCCCCTAAGAAAATATATTGATTAAAATTCAAATCAGGCTTTCCTATGCCATACCAATTACATACATTAATGTTTTCTTTTCTGAAAAAAGTTTTGGTATCATAGGATAACTTTGTAGCTCCCCTTTGTAATGATTACTTATTTACATAGCTGTAAAACAACAGTGCTGGAAGAGGCCCTAAGATTCAATTGGTCCATCCCTTCTCTAAGGGAATGTTTTACCATTATTTCTGTCATTCCTGGCAGAGGGCTAGTTCATTTTTAAAAACCCTTGCAACGGAGGACAACCCCTTTTACAACTTATTCCAGTGTGATGCTGTCACTAAGTGGGAAGCTTTCTGAACAGCAAATCTGAAGCCAGCTAATCCATGTGTCGTTCTTTGCAGAGGTGGAAAACAGGCAATACCTCATGTCTGCTTGCAAGTCTACTAGGTATTAAATGGTTGTTTTCTTCCTCTTGGGAGCTACGATTCCAATTTCATTCATCAGTCATACTTCCTGGGCCTTGCATAATTTTCCTGTTTCCTGAACTTCTGCTAAATAGCATAAGTTATAAGGTGCAACACGTCAAAACAGTTCTAATACTCTTAAATTTGCATATAAATGTGTTTAAATAGCTTTTTAATGCTTTTGTGGACTTAAGTCAGTTCAAGATTCTTGTTGGTGTTAATGCTGAGCCTCTAAAGGTTCAGAGGTGACCTCCACTTGGATAATCTTGTGAAAATTTGAATGTTTACACATGGCTATCAAAGCATTTAAATTGATGGAGTTTTTTTTCTTTCCTCTCTTTTTCTCCTCCAGGATGAACTTCAGAAAAATAGGGGATGATGCAAGAGGTATAAGAAAACCCCCAAACCCATAAACTATCAGATCTAAGAGATCGAGATGTAGCAATTCATTTTTCAGTGTATCAGTGTAGTTATGGTGAAAAATATATGACATTGAGTTTACATGGCAAGGTGTGGGCTGATGGGGGCTGCCGGTGCGGCCCCCGTGAGGAGCGGGCGGGGCTGCCCCGCGCCGGCCACNGCGGCTGTTTCCCTGCGGCCCGCGGGAAGGGCCCAGGCTGGAGCAGGGAGAAGCGGGAGGAGGAGGGAGCGGCAGGGAGGAGCCGTTATGGACTGACCACAGCCCCCATTTCCCTTCATCGCTTGGGGGAGGAGGAGATAGAGGAGTCAGGAATGAAGGAGTGAAGTTGAACCTGGGAAGGGGTGGAGGGGAGGAAGGCATTTTTTTTGTCTTTGGATCTCATCATCCTACTCTATTTTTAATCTGTGACAAATTAATTCCCCAAGTTGAATCTGTTTTGCCAGTGATGGTAAGTGGTGAGAGATTTCCCTATCTTTATCTCGACCCATGAGCTTTTTCATCTTTTTTTATCCTCCTCTCTTGCTGGGGAGATGTAATGAGAGAGCAGCTGGGTGGGCACCTGGCAGCCAGCCAAAGTTAACCTACCACATATTAATACACAGCTTCTTATATTATTAATATAAAACTTACTTTAAAAGATCCACATTACAATAAATCTGGTTGATTGCTCTATTCACTTCTACTTGCTTTATTTGTCCACATGAAAACAAAAGTATCAGTTATTTCTTTTTTCAAGGGTGCTTTGTAATTAAACATTGCATAACTTCAAATGCAAGTGCTAATAAAGTAATAAACCCCCCATATTTAATTACTATAAGCTTACTGTAAAATTATATAGCATTATTGAATCAGTTACACAGACTATGGAAGTATGAGATAACATACCAATTTTTCAGTTCTCTAAAAAGAGCAAATGTTGGAATTCTGCTCAATTGTTTCTTTTACAGTCTCTTTGTGATAAAGTTAATTCACCTATAGAAGGTTCCAGTTAAAAAAAAAGCCAAGGGCACCACAGGAAAGACATGGAAAAAACCCCCACACTGATGGAGCCTGGTGTCAGCAAAGACGATTGACCAATACCTGTTCTCTAATTAGTAACTTCTTTTTGACAGAAAATTTGTAATTTCAAATGCTAAGTTGTAAATCTTCCTTTCTAGAGTCTATCCAGTTCCTTCACCTAGTTTAGTGTTCACTTTAAAACACTGCTAATATCATCACATTTTGTCACTCATGTAAAATAAAATACTTTGAGTTCTCTACAGGTTTTTGTATTACCAAGCAATAAAGAATGCTGCACAAGGAATTTTCATTGTCTATTATACATCTTTAATCAAGAATTTAAATGTGAATTTGCATTTACGGTATTAGAAATATGTTAGCTTAGTCTGTGTATAATATCTTTACTCAATATTTTATTGTTTGGTAGGCTAAACAAGTTTGCAATTTTTTTAATCTGCATTGAAGCAGAAAGTACTTAAAATATGTATAAATTACATTAACAATATAAGTTAAAAGCAACATTCCACAAAAATACATAAAATTATTTTTTCTTTATGTAAATGCAGGTATTTGTGTGTATCACTACATTTTTCTACACGTGTTACATGTGTTCTCAAGTATAGATTTTTCATGGTTAAATTGGGACTTAAAATAACTACACAGAAACCAAATGTAACATTTGAGAGACTATTTTATTCCTCACTATATGACAACAAACTGAAAAAAGGCCAAAGAATCTAGATCTAGAAATAAATCCAATTCATTAAAAGTATTGGCAAGTTGCAGTATGTCTCATAAGAAAGGCAGATTATTACCTTTGAGAGCTTGAATCTCAGCTGAAATTTTACCTTGTAAAGATAAAATTCTGTACCTTCTATATGACATTACATTTCAGGACTTTTTCCTATCACGATATTTTAGTGTGTAAGCTGTTAAAAACCAGAAGTTGTTTTAAAGAAAGAGCATTTTCCAGTAGGAAATGAGGCAGTAGACTGGAATTAAGTTTTGAAACTTCAGCTTGACATCTAAAATATAGAAGATACTATAAAAACAATGGAGAAGGCAACTTTTGACTTAAAACAAAATGAGACAGAGTCCTTAGTGATTTGAATGAACCAGATGGAAACAGCTATTAGAAATTAGAAGTCTTTGTAGTTGTTAGAGTGCATAAAGACACTCTTGCTAGACACATTAAGAGGCACAAACCACCTTTGTTCATTATGTTACCAAAGGACAGGAAATGAATGACAGCTTTTGCAATCCTGAATTTTCTGTGATGGAGGGGAAAGAATAGGTGAAAATGAAGAATTTGTCACATTGTAAACTTAATAATGGTTGCCCCAGCAGGTGAGTGTAAAGAGCAAAGCTTCTGCAAGGTATTGCATTCAGATGAAGGAGGATTGCGATTAAAAGCAAAACACACCAGTGCATTTATAAGTGGGTATTAGAACACCTGAAACTATAAAGAATAATAGGGTCAAGCGATCATGTTTTTGAATTCTATGTGACTTGCCTAATTTACAACATTCACCCTTCATTACCATACAAAACAAAACTCTACAGTAACACATTTTAAAAGTGTACTAGGTGATTTTCAAATTTTTTATTAATGTTTTCTGTCCAAACCTTTCTAAAAGACATATTGCCCAATAATTTTTGAAACTCTGAAATTTAATAAAATAAATAGTATCATGAAATAAAACATCAGGATGGCAAAGGTGATTGAGAGATTGGAGCATGTTATATGCTCCATAATAAGTAATAATAAAACAGTTAAAATTGTTACACACAGTTTCTACCCCTTTTCTTGGTATTATGCTCATGCTTTCCCTGCTCAGCTGGGTCCTAAGGTGAGTGGTTTGAACTCATTGGGGACAGGTGTGAGGGTTGTTGTGACAAATTTTCAGGCTCTGTACTTCTTCATAAGGAGGAACATAATGCTGATGGTTGTTTCTTCTTTGACACTACTAACACTGATGGTTTCTTATTCCACACTTCCTGCCCTGTTACTTCCTCCTAAGATACTGAACTTCACCATCTCATGGTCACTGTAGCCAAGGCTTTGACATCTCTGACCAACTGGTTTATAAGTATCAGGTCCAGCAGAGCACCTTTCCTTGGTTCCTCAATTACCTGTGCCAGGAAGCTGTCATCAGTGCACACAAGAAATCTCCTACATTGCTTGAGTCCTGTGGTACTGTCCTTCCAGCAGATATCAGGGTGGTTAAAGCCCCCCTTGAGGATCAGGGCCTGTGAACATGAGGCTTCTTTTCAGTTGTTTGAAGAAGGCCTCATCTACTTCCTGATCAGGGAGTCTATAGCAGATACCCACTACAACAGTACCCATGTTGATCTGCTCACTAATATTGATCCATAAACTCTTTGACTTGCTTCTGACCCATGCCAAGACAGACCTCTGTGCATTCCAGCTGCTCTCTCATACATAGGGCAACTCCCCCTCCTCACCTTCTCAGACTGTCCTTCCTAAATAGCCTGTATCCCTCCATTGCATGCTTCAGTCATGTGAGCCCTCACACTGCATCTCCACAGTCCCAATGAGGTCTTAGCCCAGTAACTGCACACAGACCTCTTAACGCTTCTGTCTGTTGCCCATGCTGTGTGCATCAGTGTAGTGGTATTTCAGAGACATTTCCGTCTTTACATGCCTAAGCTTAGCATGATTGCACTTCAGCTATGTTTTGTTTATTGCTAGGTTTCTTCTGTTCCCACCATCCTGGAACCTTGGCTTGCCTACCATATCCTCCAACTTCCTTACTTGTTTGTTGGGGCAACAACTCCCTCCCCCATTGTTTCTAGTTTAAAGCTCTCCCTGCCAGGTTGACCAGCTTTGCTGTCAAAGATACTTTTGTGCTGTCTAGTCAAATGGACCCCATCTCTTCCAAGAAGCTGTTGACCTTCAAAGAAGGTCCCATGGCCACAGAAACCAAAACCCTGATGCCAACAGCAGCTGCACAACCAGCTGTTAATCTGCAGAATTTGTCAAGTCCTGCTCAGGCTATTCCTCCTCACCAGGAGAGCTGAAGAGAACACCTAACCCTGCATGCCCTTGACCATTGCACCTAGAACCCTACAGTCATGCTTGATGCTTTCTGGATCACTCTGGCAGTATCATTGGCACCTACATGGAAGAATAGCAGGGACAGTAGTTGGAAAGGTGGATGAGCCTTGGCAACCACTCCACAACATCCAGAACATGAGGCCCCAGGAAGCAGAAAACATTCCTAGATGACAAATCAGGTTAGCAGACAGGGGCATCCATCTTCTTTAGTAGTCCCCTACTCCTGTTATTCACTGCTTCCTTCTAGTGGTCCTGAGTATCTCAGACACAGCCCCCAGAGATGCTCCATTTGATGATACTCCAAGCTCCTTATCAGCTACAATAGCAGTAAATCCATTCTGTAATTGCAAGTCATAAGGTGGGGCAAGAGCATTCCTCCTAGTACAGGAAGTCACTGGCTTCCAGCCTTAATCTTGATGGTAGTTTCCACTTTCCAGCTTCATGGGTGCAGGTTCTTTCTTCCCCCTTGCTGCAGGGGAAGTTCAGGTTCTTGAAGCTGCAGGGTCCTGGAAAAGATCCAGTTGATCTTTCTTATCCTCTCTGATGCTGCACAGTATGCTGACCTCCTCCTCACAGCTCTTTCACTATGGCTCCTCAATAGCTGCATACCTCTTGAAGGCTAGAAGACCACATGTCCCGGCATCAACAAGAAGCCTCAGGCACTCCTTATATCCTGAGGCTTGCAGAGCTACATCCTCCTCTGAAGCTCTGTCTGGGTCCCAAAGTCCAACTGCAAAGCAACGGTTTCTCCAGCAGTGCCTGTGGACTGTGCCCTGTGGCGTATGATCACCATATCTAAGGATGTGTACACTGGATACCAAAAATTTACTAGCCCTCCCTCCTCCTCACACACTTCTGTACAAACTGATGTGCTTTAGAAGCTGTACTCTGGATCTGGCTCTTATATAGGCCTCTTCCTAGCATGGACTAAAAGGATGCTTGACACTCCCTAATCAGGGGTCAGCTAGAACAAAGGCTGCAGACACACTTTGATCAAGGACAGCTGAGAAAATTTGTTGGAAGCTGCTAGAGCTACTCTTACCCTATCTTTAGCCTTACTTGGCAGCAGCAGGAACCCTCAGGTTCTTCCAAGGGTTCCAAGGAGTTCCCAGATCCCAGTAAAAGTACCCAGAAGCTCAAGATGATCTCAGGAAGATCCCAGAGTCTGCTGTGCAAACTGCTGCATCAGCTGGGTGTCTCCATCATCTGCTCTGTGACAAAAATAAGCACTGTCAGGGAAGCAAAGCTTGGGACAAAAAACTGAGAACCTTAGCATGAGAAAAACAGGTAGTGCTATTGCAAATCTTTGTAGGACAATTTGCTGAGAAATGCCTCTCTAGTTTGTGCACTGGAAGACCGGCAGGCAAAAGCGCCACAGTCCTTCCCAACAGTTAAGACATGACAGCATTCTCAAGAAACTTCCACATATTTATGTCTAATGCTCTCTGTGCACCTTGATACAGACTTACATAGCTGCCTTTAAAAAAATCTTTAGTCACTGTATGCCTCAACTTTACATATATGTAGGATGTAAGAATTTGCCAAAAGAAAGATGCAATTATGGTAATAGCAACTGTAAGGATGTTCAAAAACAGGAGCTTTTGACATAGAAAGCTGAAATATTTCAGTGGCAAGATGACTGACTTGCCTAAAAATAGCTATGGTACAACTGTTGTTGTTCCATATCTGGTCTCCCAACCATGGATATGCTGGCATTGCAATCCCCAATTATTTTCTGTAGTTTATTTAACTAAGATACAATGAAACATTCTTA
>WAAD01014111.1:48814-79737 GCA_013389945.1 Fregata magnificens
AGGAGGGAGATTCTCCCTGGCTCTCTTTTTACTGTTAATGTATTTGAAAAACCATTTTTTATTATCTCTTACAGCAGTAGCCAGATCGAGCTCTAGCTGGGCTTTTGCCTTCCTAATTTACTCTCTGCATGAACTAACGAGATCCCTGTACTCTTTGTGAGTTGCCTGCCCCTTCTTCCAAGTGTGGTAGATTCTCCTTTTTTTCCTGAGCCCCAGCAAGAGCTCCCTGTTCAGCCAGGCCAGTCGTCTTCCCCGCTGGTTCGTCTTACAGCACACAGGGACAGCCTGCTCCTGCGCCTTTAAGACTTCCTTCTTGAAGAGTGCCCAGCCTTCCTGGACCCCTTTGCCCTTCAGGACTGCCTCCCAAGGGACTCTCTCAACCAGTGTCCTGAACAGGCCAAAGTCTGCCCTCCGAAAGTCCATGGTGGTGGTTTTGCTGCCCCCACTCCTTACTTCACCAGGAATTGAGGACTCTACCATGTCATGGTCGCTAAGCCCAAGATGGCCTCCGATGCCCACATTTCCCACCAGTCCCTCTCTATTTGTAAACAGCAGGTCAATCGAGGCACCTCCCCTGGTAGGCTCGCTCACCAGCTGCGTCAGGAAGTTATCTTCCACACACTCCAAATGAAGGAGGCTCCCCAAACTCAATGGATCCTAACTAGTTATTTTGTGCAACTCAAGTGTTGACTGCTTTGCCTTCAAAAGAAATTTCAAAATTTGATTATTTTTGTGTAGACCAGCAGAAGCTTAATCGAGGTTTAATATAAGATTACAAAAAAAAAAAAAATTACAACGAAACTAAACCCAAAACAAAACATAAAAAACCCTCTATGAAATGTAGGCTACAGCATAATCTCAAAGTCTGAAGATTCAGTCAATAAGCAGTTATAATGATGGTGCTCAGAATCGAGTTTTGTTGCTTTGCATCTGCTTTCATGCAGCAGCAGTCAGTCCAACACATGATGGAACCTCCATTAGAGATCTAAAGCTAAAGGGGCTAAAGAAAACGTTATGAAGTGTTATAACAAGTGCAAGTCAAAACAGTATCAGCCTTTTAAAATCCCTATATACTAGTCCAGTAATCACAGCGAGTTTCCAAATGGATTTGCTGCATGAGCAAATGTAAGTTAATACACAAGCAGATAAAATTCCAATAGGAAGACATAATTCACCATGGCTTTTTGTCAAGAATATTCTGCAGTGGTGCAGCATTCAGATGATGATTTTGGCTACTTCAGCAAACAGCTGAAACACCTGAAAATGAATTTATGTTTGATCGGCCAGAATGTTTCCTAAATATATTGATACTTCCAGTGACATATTTACTCATTGAAGAATTTTAGTATGTGCAATAAATAAAAATCTCAAATTGCTTTTACTCTGATTTCAGAAATGGAACAACAGTTTCAGTTTTTAGTATGCATTCAGTTATTACTGTGACAGTTACTATAGTACTAATGATACCATGATACAGAATTCTACTCTCACTTAACAGAAACAAATGTTTCATTTCATGGTGTTTTTTAAAAAGAGATTGATGAAGCCCTTCAATCATTGCCATGATTTATCAGTAACAGCATTTTACATTGGTATATTTGAATCTTGCAGATATATTCAAATCTAGGTAAGATCAAAACAAGAGCAAATCAGACTTTAAAACTCCAAATAAGTTTCAGCACTCTAAAATATATTTGTTTGCACATTAAGCCCTGAAATTTGGAACTTAAGTATTATTAATGACATCAATGTCTTCAGTGTCAAAATGCAAATAGGGTCTTTGCTTCCCTTGTTTTTTCAGCGTGTTCATTCTAAATACTATGTAAGATAATAGCTGTGATAGAAAAACATGCTAGGAGTCAAGTACCACAATTAATTTCCAGAATAATTTCCCCACTAACATTGGTGCCCATACAATCTAAGAAATTTTCTGCTTCCAAGTGCAAAGAAGATGAACAAACAAAACCATCTTTCCTTCTCTGCTTATCATTTCATCCAGCAACCATGACAACTTGATGCTTTGTGAATATTTTTGTTCAACAAATTAAGAATATATTTCTTTAGAGCTATTTTCTTTAAAACATTGCAATAAAAATGCAGCAGTAGATGTTGCTGCTGTATACAAAGATCTAGTATTTGTATGTTGTGATCAGTATCTGAACCCTGTTTCTTTTGGAGACAGTCCAAATGCAAAAATGAAAAGTTGGAGTGCTTTAAAAATGCAATTCATTGCGGCATTGACTTTCTATATAAATACTTGGAAATATTTACTTAACACATGGGATAGTCCTTCAGCTATACTACCTATTTTATGTCTAAGAGTGGGTGATGTTTTTAGAGCACTGAATTATTACCTTTGTATGGCGTTACAATTGGTCTGTCATGAGTGTTAATAAAGTATTACAGACTCAAAAGATAACTCAGCCTCATTATGCCTAAATATCTGCTTCATGATAGTATTTTCAAAACGTTAAAGTTATCAGTGAATCACTGACATTAGATATGTCCATTGACATTGGATATATGATGAGGCTTGTGGTAGTTGAACAAAGGCTGCTTGAGTTTTGGGGGTATTGGGAGGGGAGTTGTGTTTGGTTGTTTGGGTTTTTTTTTTTTTTTAGTTTTGNTTATTGTCTTTTCACTGGTTTGGAACAGCGTTCCTTTCAGCATACTGTGTGTACTGTACAATGGAAAAGGAATTACCAAGGAGAGGAGCCTCACAGATATATTAGTGGACAGAAGGCAGAATGAAGAGATAGAAAGGGAAATGAATCATAATGATTCTTCCACAGGTAATATCTTCCACTACAGTCTAATCACCCATTTAATGTTATAAGAATTCTTAAGGAATATGGTGAATCATATCTAATGAATAGTGATGAGATTCACCTCATTAATGACCTTAGCAGGTGAAAATGATTTTTAAGCAGAATTGTTATCTTGAGAGATTGATTAAATTGATTCAAATTGCGACTGGTTACATACTAATTTGGTACACATTTTCTTGCAAGTAGTGTGAATTGAATCAGTTTTCAGGGCTGTAGTGGCAACATCAACTAATTTTGGTTCTTCTTTAGTCATTTCTAGATACTTCTCTAAAGAAGTGATATCTCAAGAGGCTTCTTTATGCTGTACTATATAAAAAGGAAGCCAGAAGAGGTTGGGGTTTATTTAACAGTAATTTTGGGAGGGTTCCCTCCCGTTCCTTTTCTGTTTTTGAAATGTCAGAAAATTTTTATTTTCCTTGGTCCCGCCACCACAGGATTGCTTAGGAATCGGAAGTATGAAAGGATGCTTAGATGTCTCAGATTCTACAAAAATGCATGAGTTGATATATATCTTAACTTTTTTTCTAAAAAAAACCCCAAAACTCTTCTTACCCACTCAGATTTTAAAAATCAAATTAAAATTCAGTTTATTCTTTTTTGATACTAGGATTTTGAAAAAAAAAAACTTACATTGCTTCCATATTCATCAGATCTCTCATGATTGGTTTTGTTCTGAGGTTTTTCGTGGTATGAAAATGCAGTATTTAATCCAGGTTTTGTAGCCTTCCCTATAGTTTTGGGGGGGCTAGATGTGTTCAACAAATTTCCCAGTGCTGGACTGGCACTGAAAAGGTGTAATATTTTAATCCTCTTAGTTCACCAGTCAAAAAAAATTTTCTGGAGAAAAGAACAAAGAGCACAAAACCAATCCTGCTTTATACAAAATATAAAATCTCCACCATTTCAAATCTGTTCATATACCATAAAGACTAGAAAGACAATAAATAACACTTTTTTCTCTAAAACCGTTCAGCCACATTTCAGTAAAATCAGTTGAGTGGGTTGTGTCCATTCTATTATTCATCCTTTGATGAACAATAGAAAGTTCATGGTTTTGTAGGACCGATTTCCAATTGAGAAAGAATTAAAGTTGTAAAACATGTTGAATTTGTCAATAACTTAGCTACAAAATATAAACAAATCCCATTTTACCTTCAACAGACAGCTGTACCAGTGTACTTAGGAAATTTCATCTGCAGAAATTCCAGCTAACATGCCACTGATTCCAGTCCTGTTGCCAAGAAACAGCTCTCTTCTGTCTCCCTCGGTGCTAATCTCTACTTTTAGCACGGTTCCCGTATTCTCATTAGTCATGCAATGCTTCCCTTAAATGTTAAAGCTAGTGCTGAACATTTTACCAATTCATATATCTGACAGTCTTGAAAATGTGTATGCTACCTGTGGAACAGCCTGTGCATTGTCTGCCAGGTTACTGCAAGGTGAAACTCAAGTGCACTAACGCGTATATGGTTTTATACATGTATCTACATTTTAAATAATTGTTTAAGAAATGAAAATACTTTTAAAATAGAACAATTTAGATTTCCAAAAAGAAATGCTAGAAACATTGAAGTAACTGAACTAATTCCAGGACAGCTGGAATATTGCCTTTAAGAGTACTTAATCCTGCACAAAATGTGTGTAAGTAAACAAGCCATTGTTAATTCCACATCTGAAAAGAATGCAGTTTCTTTTACATTAGATAAGAGAATAGCAATATAACCCAAATAATGTAGTAGACATTTCAGAAATGAATAAGGGTATTTGCTAGAAGATGTCAGGAAGAAAGTGTCAGTAAAGAAAATCTGTCTCAAAAAAATCTGCCAAATTAAAAATCCAAAACAGAAGGATAAATCAAATGACTAGTCAATTTACAATCTTGCGTTTAGTTAATTAGATTGTACTTATGCATGACTCTTCATTCAATAACCTGGTGGAGCAAAACATTCTTGATTTTAAGAGTACATTGTATGAAAGTATAGATAGAAATGTAAAGACCTTTAGACCTGCTTAAGTTTTTGTTACAAGCTGTAGACAATCCACAAGCTTCAGATTCCTATTTTGAAGCTTAAGACATCAATACATCCTTTCATTTGAAAAGAGCTGCGTTTTTAATACAAGTTTAAGTCTTTTCAATCAATAATATTGCATAAAGAATTTTGTGCACTTATTCAGATCCTTAGATCAGTATTGAAATGTAAACATGCCTACAAAATTAAAATCAGTGCTGCCAATATCAGTTCTATGTGAGCCTCATGGCATTCTGTGCTTTTTTTCAAGTCCTGGTGATTCTCAGCTCTGACTTTTAAAAGAATTCATGAGTTCAGAGAAATGTTTGCTAATGTAAATGCTGGTGGCTCAGAAAAGAAGAAAATAAATTACGGTTTATAATCCAAATCTTTGAAGCTGTGGAGGATGATAGCAAGCAACATACCCGTGGTCTAGAGAAGTGTTAAGACTCCACTTCTGATAATTTTCTAGAAGAGAATGCAATACTGATTTTCCTTACACTCCTCCATGCCTTTCGAAAGAAAAACAGTGTCCCAGTTGTGAATATCCACCACGATAAGTTTTCAAAAACAGCAGTTTGCAAGACACAGTGTAAAGAAACATTGTTTCCCTTTGTTTTGTTTAGCTTTGTAATCAGTGAGCATTGTAAATTCCAGTGTACTTTATCCATGAGCCACAGTATGTACTTTTGTTAGAAAGAAAGCAGATATAGAAGGGGGTTTTGTTTGCTCATTACATAGTTGTTTCCAAAAGGGAAGGCTAAGTAAATCCTTAAATACAGCAAGACTTGCAATGAAATCTGAGTTGAAATTTAAAGGTGAAAAAGAACAATTAACAGTTCTTCCTATGTTAATAAAGTAATTGAAAGTATTTCATTAGTTGCCAGGTGTATGTATGGTTAGTGCCTGCATTTATCACAGATCATTGTTCTGGCTACCAAGTCAGCAGCATTAGCCATTATACTTTGTTAGCTGCCTGCCAAGTCTCCCTGCTGTAGCACAGCTTAACATCCTGAGAATATTAATTATTCATATACATATTTGTCAAAGAATAGCTTTTCAGTATTTCTTTTGATCATCCAAATAAAGTGGATTCATAACATCCCTAATGCAAAACAGTCTTAGGAACAGCAAAATAGTGATCACTGCTCTGCTGGTGACGTCTACTAGCAGAACACAAATGACAGGAAATGCCATCCAGCAGCTCCAGTTCACTGGGTAGAGTAATTTGAATCACAGAATAATTCAGGTTGAAATGGACCTCAGGAGAACTGTAGTCCAGCTTCCTGCTCAAAACAAGATGTCAGAGCAGGTTGCTTAGGGCTTTATCCTTTTGGCTTTTGAAAACCTTGAAGGATGGAGACTGCATGGCCTCTGGACAGCCTCTTCTGCTGCTTGGCTGTCATTAGGGTGAGAAAGTTTTCCTTATATGCTGAATGAAACTGATGTTTCAACTTATGTTCGTTGGCTCATCCTCCCACCATGCACAGCTGAAAGAGCCTGGTTTCATCTTCATGCTTACTTCTTCTCAAGTAGGGGCAGGCTGCGCTAGGTCGCTCCGAGGCAGTCTCTTTCTAGGCTGAACAAGTCCCATTGTCTCAGCTTCTCCTCACAAGGCAAGTCCTCCAGTCCTGACCAGTTTGGCCCTCCATTGGTCTTGTTTCAGTTGCTCAGTGTCTTTCCTATACTAGAGGGCCCAAAACTGAGCAGTGTATCCAGATGGGATATCATGAGTGCTGAGCAGAGGAGGATAGTCCCTCCCTTCAGTGTCCCGGCTGTACCCCCGTGAATACCTCCCAGAGTGCTGCTGGCCATCTCTGCAGCTAGGGCATAGTGCTTGCTTATGCTCAGTTTGTGTCTGCCAAGACCCTCAGGTCTTTTCCTGCAGAGGTGCCCCTAATCAGCCAGGCCCACGCCTGTGTCCTTGCACTGGTGCTTCCTGCATGGGCAGCACTTGGTATTTGTCATTGTTGCATTTCGTGAGGCTTGTGTCTGCCCATTCCTTCAGGTCCCTCTGGATGGCAGCTCTGATTTCCTGCATATTGACTCACCCCGCTAAAGTAGTATCATGTACAAATTTGGTGAGAGTATCCTCCATTGCCTCCTCCAGATCATTGATAAAGAGGTTAAACAGGTCAGGTCCCAATTTAGATCCTTGCAGCACTCCACTTCTCATGGACCTCCACTACTTGTCACAGGTCTCCAGGTAGATTATAACCCATTAACCACAGCCCTCTGAGCCCAACCATGGAGCCAGTGCTTAGCCAGCTAGTTGTCTGCCCATTCAGAGACAGTAGGAGTCAGTGTCAAAAGCCTTTCCGAAGTTGAGGTAGATAACATTTATTGTTATCTACTAAATAATCTGCTACATACTCTAGATAAATTCATCTAAGCTGCTTTTCCCACAAAAGCTTGGACCAGATGATCTTTCAAGGTCCCTTCCAACCTATGATGATTGTGTGATGATTCTATGATGTTATCCTTCACCCACAAATCTAGTTGTTTTGTTGTAGATGACAATCAGGTTGGTTAGTCATGATCTACCCTTGTTGTTGAACCCAGAGTCAAAGAAAGCATTGTGCACCTCAGCATTATCTGCCTTTTGTTGCTTGCCAAATAACCCTTCCCATTGAGCAATGGGGACACATTTTTCTTGTTCAGCCTTTTACTGTTAATGTAGAAGATGCTTAACTTGTTGCCCTCGAATTCACTTGCAAGCGTCAGCTCTTTGGGAGCTTTGGCTTTACTGACATTATTCCTACATACTCTGACAAGGTTTCTAAATTCCTCCTTTGTAGCCTGTCCCTATTTCTACTTCCTGCATATACAGTCTTTTGGCACAGGACTCTCCTTATGAGCCTGGCCTGCTTATCCAGGCTAGTTTTCTGATACATCTGCTTGCCTTTTTGACTGTCAAAATGGACCATTTTTATGCATGAAGGAAGCTGTCCTTGAAGATCTGCCAGCTTCCCTTATCTTCTTTACCCTTCAGAGCTGCCTCCAATGCAGCTCTATCCATTCCTTGAACAAGCTGCAGTCTGTTTGTCTGATGTCCAGGATATATATTCTGCTACTCTCTCAGTATCTTCAGCTTCACAGTCACTTCAGTTTCATGGTCACTACAAAAAAAGCTGTGATTCATTGCCCCATCCAACCAGCTTTTCCCTTGCCAGTGAATAGCAGACCCAGCTGTGCATTACCTCTGTTTGGCCCATTCACTACCTGTATCAAGAAGTTATCCCCAGCACCCTCCAGAAATCTCCATGTTGCCCTTCTAGCAGATGTCAGGGAGGTTCAAGCTTTCCAAGAGCATCAATCTGTGATCCCAAGATTCCTCAAGTCATTTGAAGAAGTCTTTGCCCACTTCTTCACTCTGATCTGGTGGTCTGAAACACAGTCCCATCATGTTATCACCCTCACTGGCCTCTCCTTGATTCCCAAACCACAAGCTGTTAATGAGTCTATTGTCCATCCCACAGAAGAGTCCATACATCCAAGTTTCTCTTTACCATGCAGGGCAACCTTCCCTCTCATCTTCCTTGCTTTTCCTGAAGAGCTTGTTTCCATTCACTGAAGTACTCCATTTGTGCAAGCCGTCCTCACACACCTCAGTTATTCGAACAACATTGTAGTTCTGTGACTGCACATGGAGCTTTTGCTCCTCCTGCTTGTTTCTCAGGCTGTATCCATTTTTGTACACACACTTAAAGCTGTTGTCTTATCACCCTTTCTTTCTTTAGGTGTGTCTGGTTCCTATTACTCTGCTTGCCATTCCATTCATTGCTACCACATTTAACTGCTTGTTGTATTCACCCTCTGCCATCATTCCTTGTTTAAACCTCTCCTCACCAGGTTGGTCATCCTGCTGACAAAGACACTCATCAAACTCTACTACACCCTTCTCGACACCTTACATTTGCCACCAAAAAATTGAGGAAAATGACCCTGTAGAAGGGAACTGGATCTTAAAAAGAAAACTAATTCCCTTCACACTCACTTGCCTAGTCTCACAAGCACCAATACATCCATCTGCAAGAGCTCTGGCTGGGATTCCCTGCAATGGCATAGTTGTTGACCACCCTAGTCCAGCTTGTATTTTGTAGTTTCTTCTTAGGTTGGCTGTTGCGCTGCATTTGGATATGCTTATTGTACCCTTGAGGTGCTCACAGTGATCATAAGTCTTCTTTCCATCCTGTCCTACCTTTCAGAGTCATTTGAATTTCTCTTTTTTCCTTCTTAGGACAGAGGGGATGGTCAGGGCTCCAGCTATGTCCTTTCCTTTTCCACTGATACCTTAGAATAGCCTGTGTCTGAAGTTTGTCCTTGACTTTCAGCAGGTGGAGGCAGTCCTGTGCTTTTCCATGAGTGTTTCAGTGTTATGTGCCAACATGTTGTGATCTTGATGACCTGCTGCTCTAGGCATTTTCTCCCCCTGCCATTCTTAACCATGCTTCCCTTCTTTCTGTTGTTTCTACACCCAGACATTCCCTGCCAGCCTCCATGCAGAGTAGATTTTACATTTTTATTACAACTCTGTGCATCACACAGAAAAATACGTTTGATAAAAGAGAATCAGTGATGGAGTTCCTGACTGTAGATAAACGTAGCAGAATAACATCCAGCTATATTTATACAATTGATAAAATGCAAGTGAACAGAATTAAAACCTACAAGCAAGCAGCATCTCCATTGTTCCAAAACTCCTTCCCCTTTTTCACTGAATGATTGATTTGGATACAATATCCAAACATAGAGAATGCATGCAGTGAAAGTTAGTAATACATGAGATTTGAACATACAATGAAAGGAGATAGATTTACAGTGCTTCAAAACATTAAAAAATATGTTGCCGAATATTATGTCTGATGATACAAAGTTCTTGTGGGGATGCAGGCAGGCCACCATTCCCAGTCTGTCCAGTGCTGAAATATGAAGTCCATACATGGCAAACCTGGCAGATGCCACTATAGAGGAAAGAATTTATCAGTACAGTGAGGGATTATTAAATGTTCTTTGTTCATGTAACATTACCAGAGAAATAATTTCCACATTAACAAACAAAACTAGGATACCGTTTGACATTCAAGGCTGTCTTAAAACAGAATGACAAGTGGTTGATTTGCTAGGCAATACCAGCTATCAGACACCTTTAATTTTATACCAGGCTGAAATTATTATCAACAGTGTCTCAAGCCTGAAACCAACATTTGGTAAAGTTTCTTGAAGGACTTTGTGCAACAACTAAATTGTGATTGACTACTGCAATCTGAAATTTCTTCCGTGTTCTGTCTTTATCAGCTAAGACTAATTCTAAACCACCAGACTTTGTGGGGGTATTGCCTAGGATGACGGACTTGAACTCTTGAACTTGATGATGGATGATAAGTCCTAGGACCTAACTAGTCCTTTCTTTGGTTGCATTAGTTTTTAGCTTTAGAAGAGTTTTACAAAAGCTGCTTCTTAAAAAAAAAAAAAAATATTGTTCTCTTACATGTAGGAAAGTGTTTGTTCACTGTCAAAAAGGAAACATAAAATTGAACGTTGACCTAAGAAACAGACACTGTAGCTCTCAGTGATATGAAGGTGGTTCTGCTCTGGATGCAGCCATACGAATTACCTTTTACTGTTGCTTGTCATGCCATGCTAGCTTTTCATGTGCAGCATCATAAGGCTGTAGCATCTGGTATTTACCTCTTGTACAGAGCCAAAGCCAAGAACAAACTGTGGCTTATTGATATGTACCTTTTAACCTTGAACAGGTTCTGTTACCATGAATTGGAAGAGTGTAGTCAGAAGATGCGTTTCACAGCTAGAAGTTTCTGAGAACACAGTGAAGAGGTTTCCCCTGACATCTGTTTTCTGGCTACTGACTGTCACAGATATTGCTGTCACTCAGCTGTTTCCTTCATCTTGCAAGGGATTTTAGTAAGACATTAGAAATGACAGAAGGAATCAGCTGGAGTCTAGCTAAGTTAAGACAGCGTCAGCTGCATCTGTTAGAATACCTTTGGAACAAAGGTCTGATTTCTAGCTTAAACTTCACAAAATATAAATTGCTTGTAGATATGATTGTGAGAAAAATAGCATTTAAATTCAAGGTCAGACTGAAGAGAAAGGAAGTCAGACTTTCAGGGACCAGTTCCCAATGATACTTCTTTACATGCAAGTAACATAAGTGCTAGATAAAGCCTGTTTCTAGGAATTCAAAAGAACGTTACAGAATTGGATTGGGATTCTAATTTTGCCTTGAAACAAGCTTCTTTCTAAAAGAAGATGCAGAATTATATCCAGAACACATACTTTTGTTGCAAATGTATCAGTAACCAACTATAAGACTTTGGCCCGAAGACTAGTCAATGCTCTGAACAGAGTATCAAAAAATCTGTGTAGTATCTGGGAAGAATTAGATAACTCAAAGGTATTCAACAGTTCTAGAATATGGTGCCATTAAAATAAGAAAGAGCATAGAAAGTAAAAATGTGTCCTGAATGACCTCTACAAAGGTCAGTATGCTAACTCCACTTGAGATTCATATGCCAAAATCTGGTCCCAGAGTTAGGTATTGATAGCCTTTTTCAAAGAGTATTCCTTTCTTTAAAGCTTGGAAAAAGTTTATTAAACTGCTCTCCTCAAATACAGAAAACACCCAGGCTCAGCCCCCCTCTTAACCTGTGAGAATTCATAACTTTGTCTTCCCCCTCACTGAAGAGCATCTTGGTTAACTACTGGCTATAGGCTACTAACACTTTTCTCCCTTTCTCTTACATTCTTTGAATGCTGATTGCACCAGCCTGTTTAACAAAAAAAGGAAGTGCACTGATTCACACTGCCAAGACCTTCCACTTTTGCATGGTGAAGGAAGTTACTTAGGCCTTCAGGAAGCTTTTCTGGTAAAAGCTCAGGAAATAAAATGCTTATGGATGAGACAAAGACTTTGAAGGAATTTCTCAGATTCAGGCAGAATTCAGAAAGCTCAGGTTACTTACCTTTATCTGACTTATTTCCCCAAATTTAAAATGGATTTGTCACTACTTTCTAGCTCATGTTACTTTTTCCAAAATATACACATTAAAGTTAATGCAAAGCAATGGGAGTCATGTGATTTAACTCAGCAAAAGCAGTCTCCCCTTTGCTTTCTTGCCTTCACACTTCTGCTTCTCTTCCTCACACCTTGTACCAATCATAAATGATTCAGTCTGTGTACACTTACTTGATCATCCAGCCACTCAATCAGAGCAATATTTTAAACGGCTGTATTGTCAGCCTGCTTTTTCTTAGTCCTTATAACCTCAGCAGCAGGAGATGATTTTTTCTGTTCTATTTTTTGACATTCCTGCACAGGTAAATAGTGGTTTCTCCCCTCTTTCCTGCAATTTTATTTGAATCCTTATTTCTTTTCCTATTCGATTATAATCATTCATCCAATAAAGTGCATTACAACCATCCTCTTTCCTTTAAGTCTAGTATTTCTACCTGTAGGAAAAATACCTTGTCTATCAGAGGCTAAAACTGTAGCAAATCTATTATCTTTTATGTGCTAGTGCGTATGAGCTTAAAAGGAGGAAAGGCTTTAAAGTGTGTAAGCTAATGAAAATCTAAGCAAAAAGGTATTCTAACTCATCACAATTTTGAGCAACCTTACCTAGGAGCTAACAGTGAGTGCATAAAATGTCAAGCCACAGGGTAACTCCTTCAAAGTTATAAGCATTTGAAACTAACAGCTGATGAGCACCTTCTCAGCCATAGCCATCATGACAGAGAAAATACACTGATTGAATGCTATTTCATCTCACAATCAGAAATACGGAGAAATAGCCATGGACTAGTTGCTAAAATAATAAGCTGTAACACCTATAACTGGGAGAATAGAAACAATGAAGCAGAACAAAAAAATAAAAAAGAAAGGATGAACATGTCTGTCCCAGAGTTATCACAGCTCCCACTTTAACTATCCACATCTTAAAAACATAACTTACACTACAAAATACTTTAAGGTCTGTTTGTGGTACTTTTCAGCTGTCAATTATAGCTGAGCAACTGACAGTAAGACTGAATCTATGATGTGTATGTACAATATGTTCAACAAACTGAAACATAACTTGTATAGGGTGAAAAAAAAATCAGAAAGCACGAAGAAAATGTTGTCAGATAGCACTGCTGACCTTTTCCCGTAGCAATATGTTTTAACTTACTATATCTGTAAGTTACTAGTAATGGATGAGAATGACAGTCTAAGCAAGATGGATCACAGATGGAGTGTTTTTATAACATTGTCAATAAAGTTTAGAGGAGAAGACTTGTATAGAAACAGCAATACTACAGCAATATTATAGTTATAAATGCACCTGGAAAATACATTTTCCTTATGGGAAAGGCAAAAATTACATTTTGTCCTATATTAATTTATTAACTCTTAAATTCATATGTTACATCATAGATGACAGCCATCAGGTTCTTTATTTTGGGGAATAGAGATGGTCAGCTTTAAGCGATATCTGTAAATGTGTTTGGTATGCTATTAATAAGCATCAGTGATACAAAGCAGAAAGAGACTTTAAATGACTACAATAGCTGCAAAACTTAAAGTCCTGAACCTTAAAATTTTTAAATGCAACAACTCAGATTCAAAAGTAAATTTGTCTCCAAATGGATATTTACATTTGAACATAGATTTCCTTCTCCATGCCGGTTTGCTATGAAGATTGCATTGGTAGAAAAATCACAGTCTTTTGTGACAAACAACAGTATAACAATCATTTTAGTGCATATAAGGAAATATATGTGGAAGGTCTTGACCACTGAGAAAGAAAGCATTTATTTAAATATTGTATTGGGTTTATATGGCAAGGTTTTGGTAGCAGGGGTGGGGGGGGGCTGCAGAGGTGGCTTCTGTGAGAAGATACCAAAGCTGCCCCCATGTTGGACAGAGCCAGTTCCATTAGGCTCCAAAAGGGACCTGCTACTGGCCAAAGCTGAGCCAATCGGTGACGGTGGTAGTGCCTCAGTGAAAACATATTTAAGAAGGGGTAAAAAATGCTTTGCAACAGCTGGGAGACAGGAGTTAGGAAATGTGGCAGAAACAACTCTGCAGACACAAAGGTCAGTGAAGAAGGAGGGGGAGGAGGTGCTCCAGGCACTAGAGCAGATATCCCCTGCAGCCCCTGGTGAAGACCATGGTGAGGCAGGCTGTCCCCCTGCAGCCCATAGAGGACCGTGGTGGAGCAGGTATCCGCCCTGCCGGCTGTGGGGGACCCATTGGTGGATACGCCCTGAAGAAAGCTGCAGCCCATGGAGAGCTCATGGAAGAGCAGGCTCCCGGCAGGACCTGTGGCCTCATAGAGATAAGTCCACACAGGAGCCAGTTTTCTGGCAGAACCTGTGACCCCATGGGGGACCCATGCTGGAGTAGTATGTTCCTGAAGAACTGTACCCCATGGAGAGGACCCGTGCTGGAGCAGTTCTTCAAGAACTGCAGCCTGTGGGAAGGACTCACATTGGAGCAGTTCATGAAGGATTGTATCCCATGGGTGGTAATCCACGCTGGAGCAGAAGAGTGTGAGGAGGAAGGAGCGGCAAAGACAAAGGTTTATGAACTGACCATAAGCCCCATTCCCCATCCCCCTGCACCGCTCGGGAGGAGGAGGTAGAAGAGTTAGGAGTGAAGTTGAGCCTGGGAAGAAGGGAGAGGCAGGGGGAATGTGTTTTTAGTTTTATTTCTCACTATCCTAATCTGTTACAATTAATTGGCAATAAATTAAATTAATTTCCCCAAGGTGAGTCTGTTTTGCCCATGATGGTAATTGGTAAGTGATCTCCCTGTCCTTATCTTGACCCACGAGGTTTTCATTGTGTTTTCTTCTCCTGTCCTGCTGATGGAAGGGGAGTAATAGAGTGGCTTGGTGGGCACCTGGCAGCCAACCAAGGACAACCCACCACATTTAACTAGAACAAAATATTTTAACATTTTTTACTAATTAAGCTTTCATATGTATATGTATTTCTACAGTTCTTGCTCTCCCATAGCATCTTTTTTAAATGAAGAGAAATACTTTCTCTAAAATCAGCTTCATTATTGAGTCACTCAGAACTCACAGGTAATAGTGAGCATTAACATCTTTTCATTTAAATTTCACATTGTTTTTTCTGTTCTTCCCCCCCATTTGGTACTTCCGTTATCAATATTATGGGATCCTCAAGCTCATATCATCACTACTATCATAATGCTATAGTAATGCGTGGTATTTCACTGTATTTTAAGGAAGCAAATTGTGTCAATATCCCCCTCTCATTTCTTCATTCTATGCAATCTGTTTTCCTTTAGAATTTCATAATGGTGTATAGAAAAATAGAAATACACAAAATACATAACTAAAAATGAAATAACTTCATTTTAGGAGAAAAAAGTTGATATTCACCCTTTTTATTTTCCAGTATAACTATTAACTGTTGTATTCTTTACTGATGAAATGGGGGGAAGGGGGTGATAACTTCAGCAATTCCTAGTGGTCGGTTTTCCCTCTCTTTGCCAAATTTCTGGGAGATTTTAATAATTGTCTGATCCAGGAATCAATTCTATTTTAATTCAAATCGAAAGTTACCCCTTATTCCTCTATTGTAAATACCTATTTCATTTGCCATGAAGACCCGCAGTTCCTGGTATCTAAAAAAGTCCTGTCAAGACGATGAAAAGTAAATTTTCTTCCAAATAATTCAGAGGCACCTGCAAGGGCTAAATGCACAGCTCATACCAATATGTACCAGATATTTTCTGATAGCTCATTAGCTTATGAAATACTAATAGCATAAAGTAAATTGTCAAATTTCTTAGCAAAAAATTTTGGTCCTACCCTTTGCACTATCATTTTTATGCCAGCCACAATTTTAAAGTCTATGTCATCAGCAACCTGGAAAACAGACATCAGATAAAGAAAATTTTGCAAAGAATTTGCAGACCGGGTGGAGTAGGTAGTTTGATCAATGGACCTTCAAACTCAGGAAGAACAAAACCTTGGGCTTCAATGCTTAAATTATGATAATGTAAGCATACTCTGGTGACAACTAAAGATTGAGAAACAATGCAATCATTACTCATCAAAAGAAAAAAGATAGACAAATTAAAAATTTTCAAAACAAACATACTTTTGTGAATATTATTTATAATATGGATAAATTTAACAAACTCCAGAACTGAGAATATGACGGGAAAACAGAATCCTTTCATCTCAGCCAGAATTACTCATAACTCATCACATTAAATGTCAGTTCTTCTTTTATAAGACCTTATTTTGTAAAAGCAGCATTTCAAAGACTGATTTTGTCTTATTTCCATGCCAAGCAATTGCTTTCCAAGAAAAAGATTGGGGTGTTTCCAAGGTTTTTCTATCAACTGCTTTTTGCTGAAAATCCAGGATTTTTAGCAGTTATTGCTCTTCATACCCTCTCCAACCTCATTCACAGCAAGTTTGCCTCATGGGAAATGTCTGTTTGATCAGAAACATGAACACAAACAAAGAAAAAGCATGAAAAACACAAACAAAGAAAAAGCATGAAATAAAACATTCAGATATCATGTACAGCTGCTTCAGTCCCCTTTTTTCTCTCTATGAGTTTACAGCATCCAGGTTGTATTTTCCAATTTGTGTGAAGACAGTAGCACTTACAGTGCACAAATGCTGAGCAACAGAAAGGAACAGTTTATCACAGGAGATTTAACTCCACGAGGCCAGCTGCTAGAAAAGAAGTGGGACACAAGAGGAACCCTGCAAGTAACTAAAAAAGTATTTCTAATCACAATATATATTTCTGAACAGAAACATTTTTTTGAGTAAAAAATCTTAAACTGCTGCTGAAGAGTCATATTTTCTCATTTTTTTCCTATTTAATGAGCCCCACTTTATGTCCAACTGTAAAGCTAGGTTCGTCCCATTTTGTAAGGGATGCTATACACAGGAGATTTATCATGGAAATTGCCATGGAACAAAATCCTTATAGGCACCTTGATTATACGAGTGTAACAAATATGCTATCCTGACTCAACCTGCAGTCATTGCTGCTATGACTCTACTGGCTCTGTCAGCAATAAGGAAAAAAAATCTTGTCTTCAACAATGCCTTTTCAAACACAATGTAATCTCTGATTTTGATAACCATAATCAATTCAAACTTCATTATTATTATGTCATTGAGCTATTAAAAAAAATAAGAGCAAAGGATGCAACTTTCTTATCCTTAGAGAGAACTTAACAGTCACTTTATATGACTAAAATCAATTTTTACTGTTCTTAATCCTTAAAAGTAGCCTGTTATTCAAACACAAACACACACACAAAGAGAATAATCAGGTACGGTTATAACATATGAGATTGCTGGTTGAAGTGTACTTAAGTTTTTCTGGAAGAGAATTGTTGGTAGGTGAGAACCAATCACATCCTAGAACAAAGCCTGTTTTTACAGCTCAACCTTGTATCTTTTGACCAAATCTGTTTTGGAAGGGGTATGATTTGTGAGGAACAAGCACAAAGTGATCGTAAAGTGTTTTCAGAGTAACAGGATTTACTAGAAAGGTATTTGATAAGGTTGTTTATCATGTGCCAGCTATTTTTATTTTTGTAATGCAAAGTTGTTTTCACTATACCATATATACATATTCTGCACCACATAACACTATTCCTAGAATTGCAAAATCAGCTAGAGAAGTGAAATAAAATCTGCATTAATCTTTAGCCAAAAATATACAACACTGAGATATCTTACACAAAATAAAAAAGTTAAAATTCGTAATAGCTAAGCAGTGAAGGTACAGAAGGTTATTTTTACTACAAAAGAATACAATGTAATGCAATTCTGACACCACTATGCATTACTAAATGTTATGCTTTACTTGCATAGAGCAAAACTAGCAATGATAGGAAGAGATATATTAGAATTGCTTATTGATTAGAACATCACAACTGAAAGACTCAATGTTTATTCTACTGAAGTGTCTCATTGCAATTAAATAAGAAAAGTATTTTGTTTAGTATGCCTGTGGTTTTGTTTATTTTCCGCAGACCTATGACATTTTAAGCATTAAGATATATTAAAATATTTACGTAAAGATAATGTTCATCCTATCCGCTGTTTGGAACCATTCCTTAATAAGTTACTAGAACTAAGGTGAGAAACAACAGTTTTCAGTGGCAAATAGTAAGGAGTTTATTTTTATGTTTCAATTTAAAACTAAATTTATAAATTACAAACAAATCAATGAGAATATGCTACAACATTTGTTTCCCTTTTGACAGTGATACATGCCAGTTCTCAGCTATTTGAAAAAATTATTTTCTCAACACTAATATCATTTTAAAATTTTAATTTAGGAATGCTATTTTTTTATCCTAGTGCTGTTAAATATAAGTAGTTTTAATTTTTAACTGTCACTTATCCCATGTTAATTAAACATAAAATAATCAGACCTATTGAAGAACAAAATATTCAAATGAGAGCTTTCTCAGAGAGAGCTCATGAGATTCCCTTAAAATATTCCTTTCACTAGTATTAATATATTCAGTGCTGCTTTCATGTTTCAGGGCAGAGCAATGTATTACTTTAGCCAATCAGTTCTTAATTTATTTTCCATACACAACTGAAAAACAAGGTTTGCAAAACTTGGTGTGGAGCTGTGCTCTGTGATGAGGTGGAAGAGGTGTTAATTGATTCTGATTGACACAAAAGCTGAAGTGATTCAGAGATGTCACTTTGGGTAGTCCCTGTGGCCTCAAAAACAAGGAGGAAGAGTTTCCTTCAATCAGTTGCTGCAGCCCTGTGAATGGGAATGTGTCATGCAGGTACCTGCACTTTCAGAACAGCAAAATGTATGTCAGAAATACCAAACTAATTTTAGATGTAATTAAGAATGGATAAATGAGGTTTCCTGAGTGCAGTCATGGCAGCTGACAACACTAGTTCTCCCAATCTACCACCACCCTGTACCCTTTCAGCCCCCTCACCTCCCCTCAGATATTGTTGCTTCTTTAGGACTACACCTGCATTATCAAGTAATTTGATGTAAATGGCGCAGATTGGTAGATCAAAGCAGTAGATACTGAGGCTCCTCATACCTCCATTAAATGAGTCTTAGGAAACATTCGGTCTAATCCCCTGACAAAACATCCCCATTTTTCACATGTTCAATGCTGTGTAAAACAACCCAGTCCTGCTGGAAGGATATCTTTTCTTGCTCAATTGAAGGCCCCGTTGCCAAAAAGCATCACACTCCCCTTTCACCTGTTTTCCTGGATGAAGATAGCAATTAGTGCCCTTGCCATCATTGCTTTTGTAAAAATCTCACATACAAAATGCTTCTACTCCTGTGTGTGCTATTTTCTAGGTGAAACCATGGTGACAGCTGCCCAGTCCTCACAGGGATGATTTCCTCACTTTCCAGAGAAAGGTCACATTATACCCAAGCATTTAGGTTTCACCTGGAGTTTCCATGGCTTGAGGAAATGACAGTATCTATGTGTTCTCAGCCTCCTATAATCCCTTTTTGCACACAGAAGTGTTCACAAACAAAATGTTTCAATGAGTTAAACCAGAAGCCAAGTATTCCTTATTTTCTCAAGAGCTTTGAAAAGCTCGACCACATGCCATATGCTGAAACACTTAACTACTAGTTACGCAGCCCTAATTCCATCCCCCGTACTTACACATTTCTTTTCATTCCCTCTTTTCTTTGATTGACTTACATCAGACAAATGTAGCTCCTGTGCTACTGATCACCCTCTATATACCCTTGTTTTCTCCCAGACTTCTGCTTTCAAGAATAGGCCATAAGCATATACAAATACAACACCTTGAATATTTCATGGTTCCTAGGATTTTCTAAGTGGGCCTAATCTCTTTGTATGTATGGCAACATGAGGAGTCCACTAAAATGAATGTTTTCATTCCAGATTTTTTCTCCTTTTGCAAGCAATATCATGTAGGCATTTATACTTTATAATTAGCCAAGAATTGGGATATATGGTACTGATAAGGACTTAATAATTTCTAAATGAGATGGAAAGAGTCTGGGCAATGTGACAGATCGTTTGACTGGTTTGATCTCAGTTTGCCTGTTACATCCTGTTAGAAAAGTGAATGGGTTAGACTGACCCTTAGAAGAGAGATTGCTTTCCTGGTAAACAGCTGAGTCTGGAGGAGAAGGCTTCAGAGTGCAAACTGTGCAAAAAGAGCATTGAAAGAGTCAAAGCTGGGAGCTTGCAACACAAGTAGAGAGACTGTGGTGCAGAACAGCCACACGCAGACTTCTGAGGGGATGGACAGACATCTTCATGGGGACGAGGACTAATTGGATAAAGTTTCTTGTAACTCAAAAAAAGCAGTAAGAAACCTAGCCTGGAGTCAAAGACTGTATTTAAAATATTAAGTATAGTAATTTCTATTTTAATATAACCTCAACTTTTAAACCTAGATTATATATTTCATGCCTTCTTTTGGGAGATAGCCATAAGGAAAAGTTCTCAACATTCACTGAAAGAAGGTTCTGTCATTGTAGCATCCATTAGGTATCATAATAAAGTGAGCACCTAACATGAAAACAGTTACTTTATGATCTTTGTTATAGAATTTCCAACAGAAACTTCCATTTTAGGGATCTCTGAACATAAAAGATAGTCAGGTATCAAGGGAAATTAATTTAATTTATTACCAATCAAATCAGAGTAGGGTAATGAAAAATAAAAACTAAATCTTAAAACACCTTCCCCCCACCCCTCCCTTCTTCCTGGGCTTAAATTTACTCCCAATTTTCTCTACCTCCTCCCTCCCAGCAGCACAGCAGCATGGGGAACGGGGGTTGTGGTCAGTTCACCACACATTCTCTCTACTGCTCCTTCCTCCTCAGGGGGAGAACTTCTCACACTCTTCCCCTGCCCCAGTGTGCGGTCCCTCCCACAGGACACAGTCCTCCACGAACTTCTCCAACATGGGTCCTTCCCATGGGCTGCAGTTCTTCAAGAACTGCTCCAGCGTGGGTCCTTTCCACAGGGTGCAGTCCTTCAGGAACAGACTGCTCCAGCATGGGTCCCCTGCAGGGTCACAAGTCCTGCCAGCAAACCTGCTCCAGCGTGGGCTCCTCTCTCCACGGGTCTGCAAGGTCCTGCCAGGAGCCTGCTCCACTGTTGGCTCTCCACAGGGTCACAGCCTCCTTCAGGTGCATCCACCTGCTCCAGCATGGGGTCCTCCACGGGCTGCAGGTGCATATCTGCTCCACCATTAACCTCCATGGGCTGCAGGGGGACAGCCTGCCTCACCATGGTCTTCCCCATGGGCTGCAGGGGAATCTCTGCTCCGGCACCTGGAGCACCTCCTCCCCCCTCCCACTTCACTCACCTTGGTGTCTGCAGAGTTGTTTCTCTCACATATTCGCACTCCTCTCTCTGGCTGAAGTTGCTGTTGGTTTTTTTTTTGTTCCCTCTTCTTAAATATGTTATCCCAGAGGCGCTACCACCGTCACTGATCGGCTCAGCCATGGCCAGCGGCAGGTCCATCTTGGAGCCGGCTGGCATTGGCTCTATCAGACAGAGGGGAAGCTTCTAGCAGCTTCTCACGGAAGCCACCCCTGTAGCACCCCCGCTACCAAAAGCTTGCCACGCAAACCCAGTACACCCCTTTACAAAGCAGGGCTGGATATGCAGAACCATATAGCACAGACTCAAGAAATTAGTACCACAAATTTGGATATATTTATGTGTAATTTATTTCCATTACACATATATGTCAGCCTTCTAACAAAGTTGATCACATACAATCAGTTGGGCAATTTTTGTCTCGGATATACATGTCTGGAAATGAATGTAGAATTTTATAGAGCAAATATATAATTAAAAAAAAAAATTCTAAAAGGAACCAAAGGCAATTTTTTTTTTTTTTGTACTAACACATCTCTGTCCTCTCAACTGATGTCAGAACAGGTCTCCCCATGGCAGAATAGTTGTTCACATGCCTTATGAAAAAGAACTTGGAAAACAGTATGAATTGTCCTAGTTGGTGACATCCTCTTTAAAAAAGAGAAGTTCATTTAATGGTTTTGGTACTTCATAGAAAGAGAATAAAATCATGGCCATAAAAATAACAGAAATCCAAAAGAAAAGCATTTTAAAAATGTAAAGTTTGAATGGATGCAGGACATTTAAGGAACATTATTTCTAATATTTTCATTGTCAAGTAATAAAACATAATATAAATGTTACTAGGTCACAAATGGTTACCCAGCAGTCTTCCTAAGTCACGTTGGACTGTGAAGACTGATATAGTCATAAAGCTAAACTTCAATAATCTTGGAAATTCGGTAGTGAGTATTTCTTTTAGTAGATAAGACTAAGAAAAAAGAAATTTGGGAAAAACTGTCAGTTCTTGAAAGAAATAATACTGAGAACATAAGTATAAAATCAGAAAAATATAGAAAGTTTAGTAGGAGATCAGCTTGGTTAAACTAGGAGTTCTTCATTGGCCTCAAATACAAGAAAGAAGCATTCAGAAACTAAAAATTAGGACAAATTACTGAGGACAAAAATAAAGCCTAGGGGTAGAAGAAAAAAATTGAAAGGTCAAGACAGAAATGAGATGCAATTAGCAAAAGGCATAAGAATGACAAGAAATCAGTTTCTAAGTATAAGAGGAAGACCAAAGAAAGCATTGTTCTGCTACTAATCAAGAAGGAAAGCTATGCACAGATAAGACAGAGAAGGCTGAAGCTTTTAATAGCTTTTTTTGCATCAATCTGCAGTAAAAACATCCATTAAGGAGAAGTGCCTAGCATAATTAATATCAGCAACAAAAGGGGAAGATCTCAACGTAGAATAGGAAAGACATGAGTTGCAGAGCACTTAGATAAGTTAAATCAATGTGATCTGATGAACTTCATCGTAGGATACTGGCTGATGCAATCAAAAAAACTCTTAGTGGTTATCTTTGAGAACTCGTGGAAGATAGCTATAGTGCCAAATGATTTGAAAAAAAACCCCTGTACATAAAAGAAGAGAAAAGAAGAAGCTGGAGAATTATACAGTGGTTAGTCTGACTTCATTCCTCGGAATAAAAAAGATTTTTTTAAAAGCAAAAAAAAACCAAACTACTTGTAAACGGTGTGAAGACAACAAGGAGATGAATGAGAGTCTATGTAGGTTTGTCAGGAACAAATCCTATCAGACCAGTCTGTTTTCCTCTTCTGACACAGTAACAGGCCTTTGAATAGGAGAGCATTAATAGATGTCACATGTAAGCTAGGAAGCAAGGATGAAGCAGTGCTATACAGGCCAAATCTGGAGCTTACAGTGCTACATTACATATAAAAGCTTGAAAAACAGGAATTCATGTGTATGATTTAGTCGTTATGCAGATGAAAGCTAAATGTGAGGTACGTGTGTTGCTTAAAAAGAGCTATTTTATTTATCTGGTGAAATCCTTACATCTATGTGATGAAATGAGTAACAAAATCAAGCAGCTGAGTATGGGCAAGAAACAAATTTGGACAATTGAAGACACAACAATTTGTCAATATCATATAGGATAGTCAGAGGTTAAAGGAGGACTGTGTTACCTGATATTAATAATGATTGGCTGCATGTTGGTGGGTGAGTATAGGTTTGGGCAAACTAAGAAATTCATGTCAGACATAAGTGAAATGACAATAGCCAGGAGAAGAACACATGACACAATGTGATAGGAATATCCAAATACTTGAAAAGGGAAATTAGATGCGGCTAGGCAAACTGTTCCCTGAAAGGAATATATTGGGAACAGATTTTGAAGCAGACAGCTGAGGCTAGCATCTGAGCAATAACACCCTGGATGGCTGAAAATGATAAGAGCCTATAACTGAAGTGCAGGAGTTTCCAAAGTGTGTGGGTGGCCCAGATGTCACTGGCACTGATTGGTCAGTGACATTTAGTAGCCTCAAATTCAGAAAAGAACAAGCACTTACGATGTCATGGTGGCTTTAGATGCTGTTTCATATGACATCCCCATGAGCAAACCACAGAAAAAGAGTAAAGACAGAACCACTGTAATATGCAGACCTGACTGGTTAATTTTCCTGGAGTAGAGCTGGTCCATTGGCAAAAAGGAGTCTGCCTTGACTCTGATTCATTTCTGGGTTATCGTTATTTACCTGGATGCTGGAATAAATAGAAATATAGAAATAGGAATAGATTAAATGGTGGAAATACAAAATACTGCACTGAACAGATATAACCAGCTGTACTGATATAGGATATAAAACATCTAGAACTTGATAATTCTCCAATAAAGTATCTGTGGTTTTTTTGGCATATGACTAATTGCTGGTGTACTGACATTATGCTTTGACAATAAAGACAAACTTCTCACAAAAATTTATGAACAGACTTATGGACTACTAATCACATTATTCGTATCTGTGTAATAATTCAGATGCTTACACATCCTGCTACTTTATGCACATTGGTAAGGCCTCAGCTGGAATCGTGTATGCAGTTTTACATGTTGCACTTCAGGAAAGATGTGCATTTATTGTGAAAAACATAAGGCGGCAGGAAATATGATAGAAATTAAAGAAGCTCCTCAGGCAGGACCCTAAGTCTGTCAGGCTTTTGGAATGAGTCTGTGCCTACTTTTTTCTTTATAGTGAAATCCCCAAAGAAGAACAAATTGTTCTTAAACTCACAAAAGCCAGGGATTATTAAACTATTAACTAGAATTCCTAGCTTCTTAAATACAGACAGATTAGACATATAAAGGATTTATATGCAGCACTGTCTCTCCCAACCCACTGCTTCTTTACTTCCAGCCTGCTCAGTGACTAAGTGACAGCAAATCGTGCCCAGATCCCTGTGCTCCCTTTCCAACACCTCTGAAAATTTCCTGTCTGCTTCCTGTTTCTTCTCAGCAGCTCAGATTCTCCTCCACCTGCAGACTTCTACATCTTTCAAGTGACTTTCTCACTCCTTTCTTCTGCTTGCCACAGCATGCAGTTTCCAGGAGCCCTGCTCGCTGCCAGATTCAGCTGCTTCCTGGGAAGAAACATGTCTCTTCTGTCTCCAGATAAGTATTTGAGTTAATCCCTCTCCTGAAAGGAGCATAACATGCAAAACAAGAAGGTACAAAGATACTATCTGTCCCATTCCTGTAAGTACTCATCAGAAACAATCTGTTCTCCATTGCAGATATGGAGAAGAAAAGAAATAATACTCTTAAATTTCAACAAGAAGGATTCAGGTTAGAGACAAGGCACTGGAACAGATTACTTGGAAGACTGGAGTATCTCTCATCAGAGATACTTTAAAAAAGAGTTATTATTAAAAAAGAGTCTATTCATCTGTCAGCAATAATATCAATACAGCTCACCCACAAAATATAAGCATAAGCAAGAAGATCCCCTATAACTTTTTTTTTTTCAAATTTTATTCAAATGTATTTTGTTACTGTATGACTTTATCAGGTTGTTGATTTCAGCAGTTGTTAAAACTGGAGTGTAATTTTGCATATTCATGATTACTGGGGACTGGGTGAACCTGAAAATCACACAAACTTGGGAGTGACATGAAAGCATATGAGCAGGAAAGAAACTACTTTAAAAATATATATTGCTTGACTAAGAACTATTTGAAACTTAATGCTTTCAAAGAAGTTGTGCTTTGAAGTTTTGAGTCTGCTTGACTCTTATTTCCATGGGTATGCCTTAAAACTTATAAAACCAATGATGTGATGTGGAACCACCAGTCTGTGTAGGATATTAAACAATGTTTAAATTCAGTGCTGAATGGGCAGAGAAGAGGGGCAATGCAAAGCCTGCAGTTACTTTTTCTTTGTGAGAGGTATTTCTCTACCTAAATTTGAAAATGTATGCACAATTCAAAAATTAGATACTAGTGTAGTGGCTTTTGAAAGAATTAAGACAAGATTTTATTTAAGGTTTTCTTATAGCTGTGCAGCTTAAATTTCATACGAGAAGAAGCAACCGACTGGTTTTTTTGGGGGTGGGGGGGGTGGGTGTGGGGTTTTTTTTTAATTTATCTAGAGGTACAATCCTTGGGTTCTTTTGGTTTGGTTTGTTTTTTTATTATTATTATTATTTTCCCATGGTCTTTTTTTTTAGCTGAGACCAGTAAAGGGTACAAGGTGTTGAGCAGCAACTGAAATCCACCTCCAGCTCTTTCAATATTAGTTAGTTGTCAACATTTATTCTAAATGATACTTCTAACTTGTTCCTGAATTTACCTGCTCTTTATCATTTATAGCAGGTCCAATGCTTAAAAATAAAACTCTAAACCAGTATTTTGGCATCTCTATGTCAGTTTCACAGCAGCCTTCTATATGACACACAATCTTTATTTTATGCAAAGGAAAAAATCACTGTCATGTCCCACACCACTCACTGGACTTTTTTGTTCCATCAGAGGTATGTGGGTTCAATATATGTGCAGAGAATATTGTAAATGAGGCTTCTGTTGTCCACTTCCAATTATACCCAGAATGACATTCGTGACACTTATTAGCAAAAAAAAAAAAAAATGCAGATTAAAAAGCAATGGGGTACTTGTACAGCATACAGTTAAAGTAATCTTATGGTTACATTTAAACCAGACTTGTATGCTGTTCAGACAGCAAATTTTAAAGTATTTGTTCAGGAATAGCTGCAACAGGTTTGTGTGTCCGCACATGCATGCTAATTTAGTATGCTGCTGGGCATGCCTGCATGGTCTAGCTGCAAGGAGACTTCAGTACTTTCCACTTGCCTTGACTGAGGACTAGAGGTGAATGGGATTAAATTGGATCCTATGTAGGGCTGCTTCATAACCTGATCAGCCTGGAATTCTGTCTCTGTTAATGCACAGAAAGGAACAGGTCACTTATGCCATGTCTGTGTGTTTTCCAGTCTTATCTGTTTGGAAAGAAGTTGCAAAGAGACCATCAGTTGGGTGCACAAAACAGTAGTAAACTCATCATTCATATTACATTTGCAGGTCTAACACAGGGAGAGGGGGGAAGTTGTCACCCATGCAGAGCTGAAAGGAAGTTTTCTGAGAAGACATTATGAACCTGCATAATAATTTTGGTAAATTGGATAATAATTCTTTATGTGAACATGGGCCCAGTTTTACAGTGTACCCATAGCTGTCACGCAAAGAGGATTACAGCAAGGGGAATGAAGTAGCTCACAGCAAATTAGGTGGTACGTTTAAATGACACTTCCCCAGTCTCTCCCTGGGGTTCCTGAGTTCTTTGCTGTACAGAAGTGTGTTAGAGACTAAAATCCACTTCTGGATGCTTTTCTTGAAGTAGGGCTAAAATTACTTCAGGGAATTTAGGAAGGCCATAGGACCACTCAAAAGCCCCTTTAAACAGGAAATAAGTCAGGACATAGGAATTGAAAGGGAATGACCATGTCTGCTTTGGACTTTCACTCTGCTGCTGAAGTTCCTTAGAGATGGATCTTGACTGACCATCCAGTTGTCGAAGAGCCAGATGAGTGGGTTCCTTACCTCTTGGTGTCTGTTGCACAACTTACCATCTGTTGTCTCCCAGTATATGATTCCAGCAGAAGATATAGGTTCAATTTATACATCAATTTGTCTCACCCTTGCTTCCACAGATGGCACTGAGAAGAAGGTGAGAGAGATGTTATAAAGAGCTTCTCCACAGTAAAGTCCAGGAAATTATTTTTCACAGCAGGGAATGGACAGTATTGTGTTCTTTAAATCTTTCCAAAAGACGTATTAGGACACACATTTAAACATGTGAGAGATTTGAGGCTGTACTTTAACCCTTTTTTTTCCTCATATCATGCAATTTTAAAAGCACAGTTCTCGAAATATAATAGATTTTGTAAGAAAATATATATCGCAAACTTATACCATTCAACTGAGAAATGACTATCATTTCCTCAGCCACCTAGCATGAAAAAGATTATTATTAATAGAAGGCACTAAATGCAAGCTGAGTTCTCAGCAGGATTATTTCATACACGGTTTAATGGACTTTCTGGATTAGTAAAGTGTTCAGGTGACTATTCCTTTATGAACTAAGTTCTCGTGTGGTTTTAGAGATTATATAATGCTTGATAATACTCAGGACATTACTCCTGGGAAAGAGGAGAGAGCAGCTTTCCCACCACCCTATATATAACACACGAGGACAATTCACACAACCTGTGAGTCACTCCTTCCTATGTGCCAAGCAAGAGTTTGCCATGTAGAGAGAGAAAGATAGTTTTGGCTATGTAGGTTATTTGGTGGATGGCATACTGGTCCCTCCATCCGTCTCTCATAATGAAAAAGCCTTTGGATCGGTGGAAAATAGGTGTGCTGAGCCACAAAAGGAACTGCATGTCAGACACGTAATATGTGCAGAGCTCTTAAATGACTTCAAATAGACATCTGAACTGTCAGACACTGTTTATATATCCAACAGCATTTCTTCTGTGCTACCATCTTGAATAATAGCACAGTAAAAATTCTGGATCATTATTTTTAATGAAGAGAGGGGAATTAGGATTCACAGTTAGAGGATCAGTTTGCAGTTAAGGCCACAGGCAAGAGAAATGCAATTTTGCAATACTCTGGGCAAAAGTACATTACAGCAGGTTTGTTTTTGTAACACTGTGAAAAACCACAACAGACTGGCATGTCCACAGTGAGGACCAATGTCAAAGCTGTGTGCATTTCTCAGTAGCATCCACAAACGTGGCGGGAAAAAAAAGAGATCAGTTCTTACAGAGACCTTCTCTCTGTCTGAAGAGAAGACCTCTACGAAAAGCACACAGGTACAAGGCATAGGAGGAATTCCTTTCATCCCATTTACACCATAGCACTAGTGTGTGGTATTAACTAGTCTTTCACAAAACTAACAAATGTGTTACATACTACAGTCTTAACACTTATTTTTATTTGCATGGGAAAATGTTCACAATTTAAAGTGAACTAGAATTTTAGAAGAATTTAAAGAGAAATCTGAGACACAAACAAAAGTTCTTTTTCATTATTTATAATAGTTTAATATTTATGTTGTGTTTTTTTAAAAATGATCTTTTTCGTTCAGATGCTAAAATAGATATTTCAAAGGGCCACATCCTGAGACAGAACAGACGTTTTTCTGAACTCACCCCAACATGATTTTTCAGATCAGAGACGATTGTTAAATATGAAGTTAAGCTTGCCATTCTTCACTTTCTCTGATGATTTATGGATCAAAGCTTCACTTGTTTGGATCTTTTCTAAGACAGAGTTGCTTTAAAAGACTTTCACAGGGGTTACTTTGTGAAACTGGAAGCCTTCCAAGATGCCTGATCTTGACTAATGGCCAAGATGAAGCTGTGTTTGAATTTTAAATGACTACACAGCCTCCTCCTCAGTGTGCTTTAAGGGTCCACTCATGTAGTGCTTATGCACACAGAGTTCCCATCGATCTTAAAGGAATGACATATATATAAGGAACTCAGAATCATTTTTTTTTCCTTGGATGTACATAGAACCATTTCTCCTACTCTTATGCAGTGTACCCTTGAATAAAAACAATGTATTTGCAAAACAGTTTGAAAGAAATTATTTGCAAAATCATTTTCTTGTGTCAGACTGGAACATTCCTTCTTGCTCCACACTGCANAACATTTGTTGAGTCTAACAATACGGACCTGCTATGGTGAAAGCAAAGGTTGGACATGTGATAAAGATGGAAAGAATGTTAGGTAGAAGAATATTTTCTACCTAACTTTAATTCAGATTCTGAAAGAACGCTATGAAACTCTGTCAACAAATGACAATATTTTTATGACTCAGGGGTTCCAACCAAGGACTGGAGGAGTTTTGTATTGCAGAAAATTAATTAGTTCATAGTCTAATGGTGGTCTTATCAAAAGCAGCAATACTTACAGGAGATTTCCTTTTTTACTATGTGAGGGATGAGCTGCTACAAAGCAATACAAGTTTTGTTCAAAGGAGTATAAGCAGATAGGAGAGCTAATATCATAAGCTACAAACCTACTTCACAGCTGGTGATAACAACAGTCCTGAAATCAACCAGCATTTATAAGTGTTTATCTACTGGCCAGAATTCATAGAACAGATTAACCATTGTATTCTTGGCACGTGATGGAGAGATGCTGCTGTCTCATGACACCTGACTTGTCAGAATTTATCTATTTGCTTTTAAAAACAACAAGGGGATATGACAAGTTTAGTTTCTAGAAGATGGGTTATCTGGAAGTTGGAAACAGAAGGTGGATTTTGCATGACCTAGCTCTGTTCAGACAAGGTTACATTCAGGTAAGAGGCTACATGTGGAAAGAGGTCATATCAGGCAATGTTGGATGAAGGCAATATTCTTGAGGTCCAGACAGAAACCTTTTATTAGCTTAGTGACTCATAGAACAAGGGTTGCACGTCTAAAGGATGGGGAGGGAGCCAGTGAAATTTGTTGCTGCCTTGAAGAGGAGGAAAGCAATTAAGAGCATGTCATGCTAACTATATACAAAGAGTGCTACAAATGGTCCAAGAGGATTAGAGCACTTCTACAAGTGAGTTTATCTATTTCTAACCATTAATACAATTTTACAGTAGTGGATTTCTCTCTTTTTTTGCCAAATATTTGAGGTTGTCTGTCTCTGGAGTCTATGCTCATCTCCTCTATTAACTAGACAAGATTTAGTACGTCCACCTTCTTCAACAATCAACAGACATGCAGCTTCGTTCATGGCTTTCTCTGTTGGAAATATAAACAGTTCAGATCAAGATTTTTCCCACTAGGGCCATAAAGCAGAATATTATAGGAAAGAATAAAACCGGTGATTGTAGATCCTCAGTGAGTGTTAAAGAGAAAGGTTGTGCAGAACACAAAATATGATAAAGCAAACACGTGTCAAATGTGTTAACATCATAACACAGGAAGTTCTTTGCTACGCAATCTTCATTTCTTTTACCCCCACTCTCTGTTTCACACATGAGTTGACTGAAGTTTTTAATTGATGGAAACACCTGGAGAATTGAAGAGGTACATAATGCTGTTCCGACGGTATGAAGGAATGTCTCTGAAGACCAAGTCAGCGTTAATATATGGTACATATAAATAAA
>WAAD01014111.1:81530-93130 GCA_013389945.1 Fregata magnificens
TAATTTTTTTTTATTTTATTAATTTATTTTATTTTAATACCAATATTTTGTCTCCCCATTAATGACTGTCTTATATCTTTGGTTTCTCTTTATTTGTGGGTTTACAATTTACTGAAAGGAAACCACAGCTGGTATAGAGCATATGCAAATTTTCTTCTAATGTTGTTACTTGATATTTCAGGAAACTGTGATCTGGGGAATGCCTTAAGATATCCTGATTTTTTCCTGTGTCACAACATAATCCTGAAACTTTTGATGCTTGAACTTAGGTGACAGTGGTGGTGCTTGGGCATTCAACTTATTAAGTGAAAGGCCAGGTAAAGCAGGCAGTTTGTGGACCCATTTGGAGGAAAGATTTCTCATGCTGGTAACTATCAGGGTTGAATTCAGTGACCTAAGCAGTCCTTGTCAGCCCCACATTCCTAAGATTTTCTCATTCAAACAGAGACACTGCAGTGCATTTTTCAAGATAACAACATGTGAAATGTTCTCCACATGAATTTAAGAACTGTCAACAATTTTAGTTTTGCAGTTCATATTCTCTAACATTGAGCTCCGAAAGCTATGGCAGTGCTAACCTGGGACTTCAAGTGCCATACTAAAAGTTACTTCACCCTTTCATAGTTCAACCAAGTAAATGACCTTGTAGAATAACTTAAACCCCTCCCCAACAGTTTACCACATTTTTGACATACAGCCTTTGTTCTGAGAGTTCTTTTCATTTTTCTGTGACCATCGTCATCACCAGCTACTGCAGTAGTCCTCTTTCTTTGCCATATTTCTGGACTTTCAAATACCAGGTGTGTATTAAATATTTTTTTCATCTATTTTAGCTTCCTCAGTATTTTTCATAGGCTATTTTACTATCTGTAGAAAAAAGATCAGTCCTCTTTTAGACGTTTCCATACACAAATAGTAAGGCTTTTTAACCATCACCTCTTTTCTCATAGTATTACTACAATTTTCATGGTATTACTGTTTCCACAGAAGAGGGTGCTTTTAGCAATATGCAGGAATATGAAAGGCAGAAAGAGATTTAAAATTGGAAGACAAGACTAAAATATGGACAAGTAATTCAAATGTATATCTTTACATGTGGTTTCAGATATTTCTGGTTTTTTTAAAACAATGTAGGAACTTAACTTGTGGATAGGCTGGTCTACATTTGGGTGTTTGGAATATAGGCATTGATATATAGGAATAGTACAGAACTGGGCTGGATAAAAAATGTCTTAAGGCTAGCATTTTTCAAAAGGACGTGTTTTTCTTGCCTAATAAAGGTCTTTCTGATAGATGACTACTCAGTGTTTTGTCATGTGACTTCAGGGTGGTTAGGTTCATGTACGCCACACTGCCCTCATACTTTCAAGAACAGTAATGCTAAAGGTCCATACGTTAGTTTATGCAAAACCACAATCTTTTTTTCTTCCATACTACCTGCACGTATTTACATTGCCAGAACAAATAACTTACCTAGAAAACATGTTGGTGCAAAAGACCACCTCTGTTTAATGGGTTTGTTTTTCTGAATTTTATAGCCCTGTAGTAATGTTCATCTCTGCATATGTTTGCTTTAATGAATTGGCTATTCTAAAGGCCTGAATACAGATCTGATATCCAAGACCTCCTGAATCCTAATTTGGGCTCTTAGAGACTGAACGCTCCCAAGTAGGTATGTTCCACCTTANACTGCTAATGCTTATAATCATACTTTGAAGCCACATGGTGCCATAACTTTGAGTTATTCCTGCCTATAGCTTCTAGAATACCTAGTTATTAAATTTGCGTTATATATCTGCTTTTGTACTTTTTTAATCCATAACAGCGCAACAAATATGTTGCACCATCACTATCAGTTCATAGCTCAGACATAAATAATTGCATACTTTCATTGCTTTTAATCTATGCTTGAAATTATGGGGATTCTTAACTACCATCTAATCAGATTTAGCATTCTGGTTAGGCTGTGTTGCATTTTCTGTTGAAACTCCTTACCCAGTTCACGCTGGCATAAGTACAGGCTGCTGTTGCAAGGAGTGGTCTTGAACCTAGATAGCTGTTGTGTCTGTATAAGCAGTTGCACGTGTGACAAGCCAGATCAGGAAGCTAAATTATTAATTCTGAAAGGGATCAGTTCCTTGATCTGAGAAGCTGCACGCTGGTGCTCAGACACAAGAATGCAAGAAATGCCAGGCTAGAGGCAGAAGCAGGAGAGTGGGACTGTCCTTTTTTAGAAAAGCTTAAATTTATGTTACAATTAAGTAGATGCTCTTAGTACGATCCCAGCTTAGGTTACTATGACTAGGTATTGGGACACATTCCAAAACTGACCAGACCTCCCTATGTTACTGCATATTTATATCTGCATGTCTTATAAAAAATCTCAAAATTTCAAGTGTCAGTGCCTGTTAGTATTTTAGACTTTTTCTGTCTGTGTACTATGTGCATATGGTTTATCATGTTGAATGAAGGAGTCATATTTATGTATATGCCTTTTCTGAGATACCTAAATGTCTTTATTGTCACGTCTGTATTTGTGTATGTGTCTGTTTGCATGCATATGTAAATATAACTTTTTGTAGATATACTGACTATACTTTTGTGGCATTCACTGATCATTCCATGCAAAACCTTTAAGAGATTTGTTTTACTGTGTTCCCTGTTACAACAGCTGTGCAAAACATAAGAGCTGTACAGACTCTTTAGGGAGCATAGCAATTAAAAGCACAGTCCCCATGTCAACATCTTACCTTCCAGGAAAAAAAAACCCAACACAACAAAAACCAACAAAAAACTTATTACCATTTAGTTACAGTATCACTTAGAGAAATCTAACATTAATCCAACATACACTTTCAAATACTTAAAACCAACCCAATAAATAAACTAATGATTTTTAATTAATCCTAGAGGTGCCCCATGCTGTTAATTGGACCAGTTAATTTACCACATTGCTGTCAGGCAAGTACCTCTTACATATGCCATTTCACGTACTGAAAGTGCCATTGCTGAAGAAATTGTTTTATTTATATCACCTATCATAGCAATTCAAAAGCAATTTCCTGAAGTATTTTACTTAAAAGGGTTCAAGATAGCTGTTACCTCTTCCAAAAATAGGTACTTTGCAGTAAAAGTATACTTTGGGTCATTAGAATTCTTTTACTTTTCTTTTTGACTTTTTCATTTAGAGGGATTCAGGTTTATTATTATTTAAATAGGAAAGTGTTGATAATAAAATAATTTACTTTTATAAAACCTCATTTTAATATTTTGTTGTGCAAGGTTTCTGTTTCTTTTTGTGAGTTTCTAATTTTCCATTAAAATTGTTCAATCAAAACTCTGCTTTGTTTCTCAGAAAAAACATTAGTGAGAGGAAGTTTTTTTCCATCTCCTACCTTTCCATCTGTTAAAGCCAAGTAATAGAGCACCTGACAGCGTCCCTAGTGATAGTCATACTTGATTTTTTTTTCCTCCTCTTTCCAGGCCAGTACACAAAATACATCACTTGGTTAATTTGGTCCTGAACAGGATAGGATTGAAGATGGCTTCAGACCAAAAGGAACAGCAGAAACCTAACTTTGCATAGGCCTGATGAGCATCAATATTGACTATGTATGTGAATTACATGAACCTTTGTTGTGGTTTAACCTCAGTAAGCAGCTGAGCCCCACACAGCCGCCCACTCACTCCCCCGCCGTGGGATGGGGAAGGGAATTGGAATGATAAAAGTGAGAAAACTCATAGCCTGAGGTAAAGACAGTTTAAAAGGTAAAGCAAAAGCTGTGAGCGCAAGCAAAGCAAAACAAGGAATTCATTCACTACTTCCCATCGGCAGGCAGGTGTTCAGCCATCTCCAGGAAAGCAGGGCTCCATCACACGTAACGGTTACTTGGGAGACAAATGCCATAACTATGAATGTCCCCCCCTCCTCCTAGTTCCCCCAGCTTTTATTGCTGAACATGATGTCATATGGTGTGGGATGTCCCTGTGGTCAGTTGGGGTCAGCTGCCCCAGCTGTGTCCCCTCCCAACTTCTTGTGCACCCCCAGACTACTCACTAGTGGAGTGGTGTGAGAAGCAGAAAAGGCCTTGACGCTGCGTAAGCACTGCTCAGCAATGCCTGAAAAATCACTGTGTCATCAACACTGTTTCTAGCACAAATCCAAAACATAGTACCATATCAGCTACTATGAAGAAAATTAACTGTATCTCATACAAAACCAGGACAACCATGAACCTCTGAATCCCAAGCATAAAGAAGTATTAGAAAAATGTTCCTTGGAGCTCCTGATCTTCAGGAAAGTTGTATGAAAAGATACTGGAATTCTCTGGATCAGTAGCCCCTTTCTAGTGTGCATAAGGACTCTGTTACATTGCCCTGAACCAACAAAAAGGAACCTTCCAGCTCTGAAATTTGCATGGCTACTTGTACGGGGGGGTGGTGGTGGTGGGGGTGTTTCTTTTTTTCTTCTTCAGCTGTTTCCCAGGATTTGTGAAAAAGAGCCAGTGAAGAGCTTTATGCCAGCTTACAGTAACTTGGAAGTTCATTCACCCTGAAGTTATTTCCAGAAAAAAAAAAGCCATTTTAGTGTAGACAATATGAGATCCACAATTTTTTAATAATTTCATTGTACATTTGTTCAGTTATACACAGACACATGCAGCAGTTATAGTATACATCATTGCCTTTCATCATTTTTTTATAGAAATTTGATTCTTCTCTACATAATATTTGCAAACTACCTGGTTTTCTATTAAAAAGGCAATTTTGAAACAGTTTCCTGTTCATTTTCTATCTTAAAAGAAACCACAGCCTTATATCACGTTTGTCTTATATCTCTCCCAGTCCCAACACTTTGTTGGTGAGGACCCAGGCATGCCAGCCATTGACAACTGAGAATACTTCATTTCTTAAATTTGCCCCTGAAGTAAAGAAAGCAGGGTGATCCTTCTGGAAACCCTAGCAACAGCTCACTTCTCTGCTCTCTGGCAAGACTGGTTTTTGTCCAACTTGCTAGAAAGTAAATTATTCATTCTAATGGCTGGGTAACACTGTTCTGTTCTGTGATAAAAGATAGGATTATAAAAAAGAAATATATTTACGGAATTTTGTCTTAAAGGTATTGCCACCACCTCTTATAAGTACCATGTAACCAGTATCATCCTAAACTGCATCTTTTCTACACAATTCAAACAGAATTTGAGGTCAAATATGATTTTCTTTTAATAAATCTATTTTAGTAGTACCTTCAACCTGTCTCCCAAAAAATTTCTTCCTTCTTCTTCTGAACGGGCATTTCAGTTCAGCCCCTATTACTTTTTTTTTTTAATTCTCCACTTCTTTCACTGTTCTCAGAAACAGTGTATTTAGATCTAATGCTATGTAAGTAATTTTTTTTCTTCTTCCTTACTCCCTCTTCTGGTAATGAACCCTGATCTTCAACTGAAAAAGATATCTCCCATTTCACTTCCTGTTTTTGCAGATACTGGAAAAATATTTGTACATATATACTCAAATCGGTTGCAAAGCTTTTCTCATCTGTGTCTAAGATATCATTATGAGTCTTCCAGATGATACAAGATCTTTCACATATAAAAAAGTTATATGATGTTCTGAAATAAAAGAAAATGATGCGTCAAATATGTTTCCAATTTATGTTGATTCATTCACTAGGAAAAAATGTAGTACACAATTCATACAAACAGAAATGTGAGGCATAACTGCATCTATTTGCTGAAGGGGTGAAAGCCTGAAAATACCATAGAAGGCTTTATAGATGACCTTGGATGTGCAAGGCTGATAATATGGTAAAAAAATTGTCAAAATATTTTGCATTTACAAGTTCTTATGCAAAAAAATTTCTGAAGATTTGCACGTAATATCTAAACTTTTTCTGGGGGAATAATGCAGATGGCAAGGCAGATCAAACTTGTAAAAATGCAAAGCATGCAAAAAGACAGATGTAGCATGGTAAAAGTAGAGAAAACAGAAAGAATTGTACCTGCATAGTAGAAAACTAATCTATAGTAAGATAAGGAGGATCTTCAAAATGACCCAATCCTCTGATCAAATCACAAAGGTGGCAAAGGAGAACATTAAACTAGATTAAGCTGCTCCGCAAAACCAATAGTAATGTGGTCAATGAATTTAAGTTAAAAAGACATTTGGAATCTTCCTCTTAAAAAAAACCTAATTATGGTGATAGCCCAAGCAGGAATAAATGTTGCCCATTTCCTGGGATTTACTGTCTTGAACGCTGACTTTCAAGATTCACATTCAGCTACTTTTAAAATTGACTGAGGACAAATATGGCTTATTTTTATTAGGACTTGAAAGAGATGAGTCCAAACCTGAACTGAAACATTTCTTTCTCAATCTGTTCTGTTGAAAAATAGGGATAATATTATTGATCTGTCCGACAGGGACGTACTAAGTATTTGCACAGTGCTTTAGAAATTCCAAGCCTTAGCGTAATAGTAAGAAGTACCTTCAATAAAATAAAAAAATACTGAACAGAAATAAAAGTGTAAAGATGTATGAAAACACCAGGTCTTTTTTCAGTGAAAAAACCTCACCAGGAAGCAAGAGTAATAACCGTAACAGTGTGAATGTTAAGTTATACATAAATCCTACAATAGAAAACTTCTGAGATTCAAATAGGTTTCTTTATCAGTGATAGACTGAAGGACGTCAGATTTAGAGGCAGCAGAACAATCGAGTGTTTTTATTCTTCCTGAAGTTTAAAGCTTTGTTATACAGAGACTCAAATCTTTGAGATTATTTAATGATAATGAAATCAGATAGCTAATTTCTAAATTATATAATGAATAAAGTAATGTATAAATAGCATTTTTCATTATCTAATTCCTTGGTCTTCAATCACAAATGACAAATATTCTATCAGAAATCTTTTTACCCATTATCAATTCTCTCTACTTGTACTGTAATATAAATAAAGCTGCAAAGAACTGAAATGACACAAGGGAATACTGAGAAAAGCTAAATGAACAAGGAAATCTATATTGCTTTTAAGCATATCTGAGGGAGGTCTTGGGTGTTTCCATGGTTATATTCTGTTCTGCCATTGTTTATAGAGATTCAGTAAGTGAGTTACATTTGTGTTAATAGGATATTAGCACAAGCAACTATTAAAATTACATATTATATTATTGAGGTCTACAAGGAGAGGAAACACAAAGGATAAAAAGAAAGGGAAGTTCTGAGAAATTTGAAGAATCCAAGGTTTGGTTTTTGCTAAGGTCTACCATTTTGCTTGCATAGAGGTTAGTCCTAGTAACTGATTAGGTATTATTGTCTCAAAATTATAGAAAAAGAATCTCCAAAACACATATCAGACACTGAGATGAGGAAATTTACAAGATTTAATAACTATAGGTACATTATTTGCATGAATAACAGTACAGTGACTCATCAAGAACTAACAAGATAATTAAGTTAATTTTTTATGTTCTCTTTCATTAAGTTACTGTCAGAATCTGTGCTTCAAAACATAATTAGTTTCACTTTAAGGACATGGAGAGAGGAAAGAGGGGAAAAAAATCTTTTATCAAGAACAAAATAAATTTGTCAGGATTTTTAGGAAGGACAGGTAGGGAACTATAAAAGGGAGAGTAAAGCAGCTCCTCGACTGTGAAGCGGCCCATTGTGAAACATGGGATCTGAGAGTTTGTGAGTCAAGATCAGAGGGTAAGTAGTAGTGCAGTGTTGTGGTGAGGATCCATCATGAACCTCCACAGGAGGAGGGAGTGGATGAGGCTTTTTGTACACAACTATTAGAAGTCTTGTGATCTCAAGACCTCGTTCTTACTGGGGTTTTCAACCATACAGTCAGCTACTGGGAAGAAAACACAGCACTGTGCAAGCAATTCAAGAGGTTCCTAGATAATGCTGGTGATTATTTCCCAAGGCAAGTGCTAGAGGAGTCAACTACTCTAATGCTCTACTTGTCCTGGTGCTCACAAATAGGGACTTCCTAACCATGAACTGAGTTCAGAATCTAGAAGAAGGATCTGGGAAGCTAAGCAGTATAATTTAGGATTTATTCCAGGGAGCAGCCTTCAGTTTACTTAAGGGATTGCCAGGCAGAATACCCTGAGAAATTGCCATGAAGTAGAAAGATGCCTATGACAGATGGCTTATTTTATTTAAGAGAGAGAGAGAGAGTGAGTTTATAAGCAAACTACTTCAGTGGTCAGGAAGACCAAGGATTTCACCAGAAGGCCCACTCTGCTATATAAAGACCTTCACGAAGAACTAAAATGCATCCAAGAATTGGAAACAAGGGCAGGAAACAAAGGAGCATAAAAGTAATGCCTGGACACTTATGCATGGAATCAGAAAAGCCAAAGACTCACTGAAGTTAAAATGAGATAGCGTCATGAAGTGTAACAAGGAGGAAATCTTCAAGATACACATAGGAAAAGAAAATTCAGGGAAGAAACAGATCTGTTGCTAAACAGGGGAGAGAAGCTAGTGGTAGACAATGTGGAAAAGGCTAAACTACTCTGTGCCTTTTTTGCTTTTCATAGATGAAGTCTGGTCACAGAAGTGAGAAAGCAACAGGTTAGGGATGCATTCATATCCATGGGACCAGATGGAATTAATCTGAAAGTGCCGAAAAAGTTTTCTGATATGATTGAGGCCTCTGCTTAGCATCTACAAAAATTCATAGTAAACAGGGAGGGTCCCACATAACTACGAAGAGGATGATATTGGACTCACCTATCCTTAAGTAATACAAAAAGGATGATACAGGGACCTGTCAGCCAGTCAGCTTCACCTCAATCCTTGGAAAAATCACAGAGCATCTTCTCCTGGAGTTCATTTCCAGGCATGTGAAGTAAAAGAAGGTAATTAGGAAGATTTTATGTGGATTTACCAGGGAAAAAGCATGTTTGACCAACCTTATTATGTTTTATGGTTAAATGACTCTCTGTGTGGATGAGAAGGATTTGGTAACCTCTACTCCAAAAAGGCTTTTGTCCCCTATAGCCTAAGTTATCTTAAGCTTCTGTGAAAAGGAAGTAAATATATTTTAATATCTATGATTTTTCTTCCTTTTGGTTTGCTTTTCCATATACCATCTAAATAATTCAAAGCATATTTGTGATGGAAGTAATAATTTTACCTTTCTTTCTAAGTTATTTCAACCTTATTTCTTTACTTTCAGGTAAAGCTTTTTTCATTGCAGAAAAAAATATTTGCAAATATAATTAAATGTAGCATTTGATATGTTCATAACTATCCACATATCATTTGCCAAATTCTGAACGTTCTTATATATTTATGAATGATTAAAAATTATTTGCCAATTTGTGTAATACTGTTAAAATTTACATTTTTAAAAAATCATTGACTGCCAGGTAATTATCATTGCAAGTACTCCAACTAATTCAAATTAGACTACTACTGTAAATAAAGTTATTCTTTTCTGTGTGTAGGGTCAAAGTTTTAATCAATGCAGAAAAAATTTATTAGACTGAAATAAATAAATTAATATGCTCAGGGAACACTAAGATTCAAATAAGCAAATAAACCTTCAAATGACATTATTAAAATAAATTACTTTTCTGTTTATTTAGAAATAAATATGTTTACATTTCATTCTCTAATAATAAATCCATACATCTTTATAGTTTAAAATGTATAGAAGTTGATAAACATATAATAAATTTAATTAAATGGAATTTTTTGTTTCTTATAAATACAATTCCTTTAAGAAGCTGCCTGAATATGTATGGAACTTTTCTGTCCTTAAAATTGAGTGCCATGCACATTGGATTGACCAATATGAAAGACTTTATATTTTAAGTAAGGAAATAAGCTGTAAAATTGCAGTTAAGAGAACATTCAAGATTTAATAAAACAGTAGAAAGACATGGTATTAATCTTAAAAATTCCTACCTTATCCTTTTTTTTTTTTAATCTTCTGTGATTTAAAATGCTGTCACATTCAGAAAGAATGACTGTTAAACCGGCACTGTCTTAATCGGAAGATATACCTCGTGCATCTCCTCAGAACTGTTTGCTGATTTCAGGACCAAAAATACATCTGCACAATTTTTAATCCTGTTATTCCCGGAGACTCAACACAGCTAAAAGAGAACAACTCCAATTCTGTATTTACTCCTCCATCAGCAGAACTGCCCTGTAAGTTCCAATCAGCTCCTGGAAAGTCCATTGAAAGTAGGTTTGCAGGCATATTCCTGATAACGTACCTCAGAAGACAATGTGTGTGGCACAGTATTTCCATTGGCATAAGAAAGGAACCTAACTGTATCTGAATCCTCTGTAAGTTGTTAACTGATAATGAAAAAGGAACAGCTTAGTCTAGAAGTCACTGAGTTTTTCCTCACTGACTTAATTCCATAGTTATATTTTTAGTAGCTTTCAAAAGTAGAGTAGAAAGATGGGACTTTTGTGTTATAGGTTTAGTTTTCTTCAGTGCATTTATTTTATTCTTTGCATAATTTTCCTATACACGTCTAGATTAATAACTGAACTAAAGACTTTAAGGGTCCTATCCTCTGCACAATAAATGAATAAAAAGAATGAAAATATTTTGAGGATTAAGCTCTTTGAGCCATGTGGTGTCTATCTATATACAATTATTAATACATTGAATGTAAAGCAGTGGACATAATAAAACGCAGGAGCCTCCCATAGTCTAGGGAGCAAAACAAGCAAAACAGTCCAAGACGTGAAGATATAACTACAGTATGTGACAGACTAAGAAAGTAAGGCTGAATCAGAAAGGACAAGTGTCTCAATGCAGACTAGCAATCAGCAATGACAAGAAAGAATCACTCTCAACTGCTGCACGTTAGCTAAACCCAGGCACAGTCCCGTTCACCGATCTGGTTTTCCTGTGATCCTGCTAAATAGAAGTTTCAACGGAAACAGACAGATAGCTGGTTATACATCCTGCCCCTCTAGCCACCTCTGAGGTCACTAGAGCCACGACTTGTTGCAACAGGGTTACTTCATTCATCTTTCTGTCATTGCAAGTTCTGAGCTTAGCATGAATGAAATTCCCAGTGGGCAGCTGATGACTGACAGCAAAGACCAGGTAGGGCTAGCTACCCCATATGTGCTACAGGCTGATCCAGTTTCTGTTCCTTGAACTGGCATCTTAAAAGGATACGGTGGTATATTGCTGCTAAATTACTGCCACAATCGCTATGAATAAGTAATAAATTAGTGCAACTTATCACCACTCTGTCAAACAGTTAATGGCAACAACTAGGATCAGGCTCAGTATGTCTTAACATTCAACATACAGCTAAAGTAGCTCAGCAATATGGGAAAAAAATGCATGCTTGATCCTGCACCATGCTTACTCACAGCTATGCTCTCAGCAAGCAAAATTAGAGGTGTAAGACTGCATATAATCAAAATCAAGAAAATCTTTATGAGGCTAAATGGGTTTCTTGGGTGTAGGTGTCAAGATTTGGGCAGTGAGGGGCCTGCCATGGCGGCCCCCGTGAGGAGCGGGCGGGGCTGCCCCGCGCCGGCCACAGCCAGTTCCAGCCGGCTCCAACGGCCCCAGCGAGGACGCAGGGCACAGCTGAGCCCCTCAG
>WAAD01014111.1:93137-122648 GCA_013389945.1 Fregata magnificens
GCCCCGGCAGAGGTGGTGCCCCTGCGGCCCCGGGAGGGACCCTGGCGGGGCGGCTGTTTCCCTGCGGCCCGCGGGAAGGGCCCAGGCTGGAGCAGGTATTCACACTGCAGTCCGAGGAGGACCCCATGCTGGAGCAGGTGGATGTTCCCTGAAGGACTCCAGCCCACGAGAAGGCGCCAGGCTGGAGCAGGGAAAAGTGTGAGGAAGAAGGAGCGGCAGAGAGGAGCTGTTATGGACTGACCGCAGACCCATTCCCCATCCTCCTGCACTGCTTGGAGCAGGGGGAGGTAGAGAAGTTGGGAATGAAGGAGTGAAGCCGAGTCTGGGAAAAGAAGGGGAGGGGAGGTGTCATTTTATTTTTTTTCATTTTGATTGTCACTACTCAAACATATTTTAACTGGCAATAAATTAAATTAATTTTCCCCAAGTAAAGACTATTTTGCCCATGATGGTAATTGGTAAATGATGTCCCTGTCTTTATCTTGACCCATGAGCTTTTTTGTCTTATTTTCTCCCCTGTCTGGTTGAGGAGGGGAAGTGAGAGAGCGGCTGGGTGGGGCTCTGACAGCCAGCCAAGGTCAACCCACCACAATAGAATACATTTGTAAACTTATGATGCACAGCAATGGAATATGAACTTTACCTTCTCTTACAAACAACCTCATCGCCTGACATGTCTCAGGTCAAGATAAATACCCTCAGCTTTGGAGAGAGAACATCTCACAGTTGGAAGCCCTTTAAGAGCATCATCTCATCTGGCTCCACTCAAAACTGGGATCAATGAGCAGCAGTAGCCCACAATGCTTTCTGTGTGTCCCAAGCATTGGCTTACTTCATCCTGCTACAAGGTATTAGTTTTACTAGGGCATTGGATGTGAAATGGCAGGAATTGTTATGATATTTCCCTCTCCCAGTGGGTGTTTAGGACTATTATGCTGTCTATATGGCACCAATCACTAGTACTCCTTGTAGCTGTTGAGGTCATTATAGGCCAGGGGGGCAGGGAGGAGCCTGCAGGCCAGTGGGGCTGTGCCCTCCCCTCCCCAGTGGGCACAGTGACACTGCACCCCAACGAGCTGAGCAAGGCCAAGGCCAAGGGCCAGAGCTCCCGAGGCGGCTCCCAAACACAGGAGGAGGGCCCTGCTGAGGCCTCTCCTGGCTCCCTCTCACCTGGCTCCTGCCCAGTAGCTGCAGCCCTGGTCCTGCTGCGGTGCCTGGCCAGGATGGAGTGGGCAGAGCTGGGTAGGAGCACAAGGCCTATCAGTTCACTGAGGACACTGACAATAACATAGTAAATGTGATTTTTGCCATCACTAGCAGAAGCCCCTGGCTCTGGGGTGTCCTGGGGTGCAGGGTCTACGGCCTGCGGGTCTTGGTCCTGGATCATGGGTGGGGTGAGTAGCTAGTGAATGAGCAAGAACAAGAGTTGATGATATATTCTGGACTAAGTGGAGGAAGAGGTGGAGGGAGTGAACACGATGTAGGGCAGTCTAAAGGCAGGACAGTAAAGCAAATTAATACACCCACTGCTTGTTCTCACCACTCATTGTTTGGAGGATCTGAGAGAGTGGGTCTGGCAAGAGACCACCTGCATCCTTGGATCATATATACTCACCTTTGAGTTTTCTGGACCTCTCAAGCAGAGATTTAAACTAAACATCAATACCATGATGGACATCTGCAGCCTGCTCTGAGACAGGTTTGTCCCCAGATATGTCAAATATCAGCTCTAATATCTCTCAAGTTTTTCACCAGCAACAGAGGGAAGCTGGCTTTTCAGCACTCTGCCAGCCTGTCAGTCAACCGCAGATGTCAGTGGATCTTGAATTATGAAGGCATTTGGCTTATTCTCTAGGGGAATAAGAGTTCTCCATAAAGAAACAGAGGCTACCACAGCCCCAAATCAGATCATGACTACATAACCTCATTCTACTGAGAAGCGTTTCCCACAGTAGTATTTCTATGATCTATGTCTTTTTCCTGGACAGTGGCATGTAATCAAGGAGCCCAGGACTTGTTTTCTCCCCTTTTTCTTGAGTTCTTTTCCTTCCATTCTTCTGTCTCAATCCATCCCAGGAGAACTCATTACTTCTCTGGTAGAATTGAAAAAAAAATGTCTGTGCAAAGTCCCTCTGTATTTTCTCATTCAAAATATTAAATTACAGGTACCCCTGCATAGATGTGTTTGAGCCAGCTCCATGATCATTTAGCCTACTGTCAAAGCTAGCAGGACACCAGCTGGCATCAGTCTGAACACCCTGCTCCAACTGCTGTGCAGTTCTCACATTACAAGCCACTTGACTTTTGTGTTCTTTCTTAATCATAGAGAAAATGAAGATATTTTAATTGTGTATCTGTGCACACTGGGTACACATTCTCTATCCTGCGTTAATTCAGATTACTGATGTATGCTGAACTGATGAATAGACAAAACTAATAACTGCACCCCGAGTTCTGGAAAGAAAAAATGTGCTGAAATTTTTGAGCAGGTACAATGGTATTCTGAGGTGCTAGATGAAAGTGGGTTTGGTTATTTTTCCCTAAAGAAAAAAATGTTCTTTGCAGTCTGTAGGTATCATCCCTCAATTTATAGCAACTCCTCAGAAAACACTAAGGGTAATGTGATGCACATGCCATGTGAGAATGAAACAGTTCAGGGGAAAGGTTTTGGGGTGTTCATGTGTTAATGCAGATATATTACCTCTTCTTGAGGTCACCTGGAACTGGGAGTTTAAATATATATATATATATATTTATGTATTTTCAGTATTTGAGTATTATTAAACTGTAATGTATGAAATGCATTATTGCTCTTATGATTAGAAAGAAAACTGAGTGTAATGCTTTTTCTTCTGTTTATATATTCTCTTCTCTCTGGAGTTTCTGCTGAGAGGAGTGGAACTGACTGCCCTGACAGAGTAACAATTTGGGTTTAACAGGGTGTCCTGGTTTCGGCTGGGATAGAGTTAATTTTTTTTTTCCCCCCTAGTAGCTGGTATAGTGCTGTGTTTTGGATTTAGAATGAGAACAATGTTGATAACACACTGATACTTTAGTTGTTGCTAAGTAGTGCTTGTACTAAGTCAAGGACTTTTCCAGCCTCCCATGCTCTGCCAGGTGCACAAGAAGTTGGAAGGGGAGGGAGCATAGCTAACACAGTTGATCCAAACTGGCCAAAGGGCTATTCCATACCATATGATGTCATGCTTAGTATATTAATGGTGGGGAACTGGCCAGGGATAGCGATTGCTGCTCGGGGACTGGCTGGGCATCGGTCAGCGGGTGGTGAGCGGGTGCATCAGCTGGTTTGTTTTGTTTCTTTCTCTTTCTCTCTCTCATTGTTTTCCTTTTCATTACAATATTACTATTACTAATACTATTACCATTATTTTATTATTAATATTTTATTTTACTTATTAAACTGTTCTTATCTCAACCCACAAGTTTTCTTACTTTTGCCCTTCCGATTCTCTCCCCCATCCCACTGGGGGATGGCGGGGTGAGTGAGCAGCTGTGTGGTGTTTAGCTGCCTGCCAGGTTAAACCACAACACAGGAACATGGCTTTTTTCTGGAAAGTTTGTGTTTTGCAAGGATGTTTCACAGTGCGTACAAAGGAGAAGGGAATTGTACCTTCTTTCACATCTCCATTTTTTGCTTGCAACCCAAACTATTATAAGGTTTTTGAGCTGCCAAGTTGTTTTAGTGAAAATCTGTCATGATGAAGAGTCTTAAAGCCAGACTTTACAGGATCAAGCTATGGAAGGATACTGCATTGCTTTCTCTTACTAACAGTGCTATAGTAAAAATGAGTATCAGTGCCTCAGGGTAGCACAAGTGTAATGCCTGAGGCATTCATATATCACGTTAAGTACACATTGACATGATCTTTCTGATTCTACTCAGAAATAATTCCATTTATTTGTAATCAGCTATGCTGCCCTTCAGGAAGATGGGAAGGAAATCAGCTTGCAGACAAATCTGTTAACAGCGGTGATGTAAAACTTTTCAAAACTTTTTATAGTAATATGCACTCTTTCATAGTGAATATTAATTCATTGGTAGATATTTTAGTATTTTTAAATTAAAAGAGTCATTGGAAAATATTTGTACTAAAAAGATTTATGTTAGGAACAAAACCCTTTAACTCTAGATGTGTGTCAACTTTATTACATTATCTGACAGTAAATGAAGACACTGCTTTGCTTCATGATATCAATCTTTCCAATGCCAATTTGCAGTTACATAATTAATTGCATACAAGCAACTTTATGAAGGTGTTAATGATGCACAGCAGACCCAATAAGCTACTCCCATATGGCAGGAAACAGTTCTAATAACTTCCTCATACACATATTTGCTCTCTATGAATAATCCTTTTAGATGTCTTCTACAGGGAAAGGGGAAGCGGATGCATGTTGGTATGAAAACAGTGCTTCCACCACCACTCACAATGCCTTATGATTATGATCCAAAATCATAACTTTGTGTCTTGGGCTTTATGCCTAAGTTTCGCTGCATCCACCCTGGTGCCACATAAACAGTCATATGCCTAAGCATCATCATTCTGCCTTCAGAAAAAGGATTAACATCTCCTGTGACATTCAGAAAAACTGCACTAAGAAACCTGCCTAGCTTGAACAATTTTCAGAGATCAGCACTGATTCAGGGCTGAGATTATTGAACACCCAGTGCAATATGGTATTGCTGCATACAGAAATGGAATTATACGCTTATCAATTAGCTTCAATCCTATTTCCTTATCTTGGACAAAATAAATCATTTCACTGATAGAAATTTTTGTGATCTATGACAGTGAGGATCAAAGATTTCTCTTACAGTTTTGCTTTTCCCTTGAGGTATAACGAGCTGAATGGGAAGCATTCTGGTACTATGCACACAGACTTTGTTATAGTAACTTGAGTTTATTACACATTTATATAGGATCTGACTGTTGCTAAAATTAACAGGCCCTGTCTGACTTTTATCTACAAAGGGGAAAGCCTGCATGTAAAGTGATCACTGTAGAATAAGGCTTCTGGAAGTAAGTGGAGAAGTCAGGAAACACCAGTTTGGGACTGCTGAATGAGAATTGCATTATATCACAAGCATATAAAACCTGTAACTGAGCTCCCCAAATCTGGTATCATATAATGAGATCATTCTTCTATTTAAAAAATTTAGACTTATCATGCAGATAGGGAATAAAGGAAGAAGTGGTACTTCCAAACTCCAGCCTCCAAAAGAAAAGGAACACCTTTCTCATGCAGAGACCAACTCGCTAGGATACTCACCTGAGGCTCAGTAAACCCCATTCCACAGCTGTGCAGGTCAGACGATGGAAAACCACCATCAAAGAACATAGCGTGCAATAGTTTGAATTATCACTGTTTCAAAGCATATGTCATCTTAGTCTTTTGATTATATGCTCCCTTGCAAGGGAGGAATTCAGCAGTGTTATTCCCTCCTTACACCTCGCTTCTTTCCAATCTCTTTTTTACCCATATGCTTCTATCTGTGGGCTTCAAAATCCTATCTAGCATCTATAAAAGGGCTTTGGATGTCAAGAAAAAGAAAAAAAGAATATAGCAAACTGGTGTGAGGAAGTATACCAAGGAGAGTGTTACTGTAGGCTTGACTGTTCCTGTACTTTTCTGCTTAGTATCTGACCCTGCTCACTGTCAGGTAGCAGTCAATAAATGAGATGGACCTTTGGTCTGCTCCAGAACAGTCATGCTTTTGGTCCTACATTAAATTTCTGAATATCAGAGTCAAATCTAGATTCCTATGTAACTTGCTATTTAGCACAAAATAAATGGTGAAAGTTGCATTAATTTCCTTGAAATCTGCAATTTGTTCAAAATGAATATGTAACAGTGACCTGTAGATCAGAATCACAGTATCATGAGAGCTGGAAGGGATCTCTGGCAACCATCTAGTCAAACTCCCTTGATCAAAGCAGGGTCAGCTAAAGCATGTTGTCCAGGACCATAACCAGTCAGTTTTTTAATATCTCCAAGAATGGAGACTGTACAGCCTCTCTGGGTAATGTGTTTTAGTGTTTGACCACCCTCACAGTAATTTTTTATGTTTGTGTTTAAATAGAATTTCCTGTATTTCAGTTTTTGCCCATTGCCTCTTCTCCTGTCACAGGACACCACTGAGGAAAGACTGGCTCTGTCTTCTTTACTCACTCCAATCAGGGGTCAGTCTAGGGAGGTGATTGTTCCACTCTATACTGCACTAGTGTGGCCCCACCTCAAGTACTGTGTGCACTTTTGGGTGCCTCCATATAAGAAGGACATCAAACCATTAGAGTGTGTCCAGATGAGGGCAACCGAGATGGTGAAAGGCCTTGAGGGCAAGACTTATGAGGAGCGGCTGAGGTCACTTGGTTTATTCAGCTTGGAGAAGAGAAGGCTGAGGGGTGACTTCATCGCAGTCTACAACTTCCTCAAGGGGGGCAGTGGAGTGGGAGGTGCTGATCTCTCTCTGGTGACTTGTGATCAGACACAAGGAAATGGAATGAATCTGTGGCAGGGGAAGTTCAGATTGCACATTAGGAAAAAGTTCTTCACTGAGAGGGTGGTCAGTCACTGGAACAGGCTCCCTAGGGAAGTGGTCAGAGCACCAAGCCTGTCAGAGTTCAAGGAGTATCTGGACGATGCTTTTAGTCATATGGTTTAGTTACAGGTAGTCCTGCGAGGAGCAGTGGGTTGGACTTGATGACCCTTATGGGTCCTTTCCAACTTGAGCTATTCTATGATGCTATGATTTATACACAGTGACAGTATATCCCCCAGACCCTTCTCTTATAAGCATGAAAAAGTCCCAGTTTTCTCAGCCTGTCCTCATATGAAAGATGCTCCAGTCTCTTAATCATCTTAGTGGCCCTGCACTGGGCTTGCTCCAGTATGTCCATGTCTTTTTTTGTACTGGGGAGCCTAGAACTGGACCCAACACTACAGATGTGTCTCACTAGGGCCAAGCAGAGGAGAAGGATCACCTCCCTTGACCTGCCGGCAATGGTCTTCCTAATACAGACCGGGATGCTGTTTGCCTTCTTTGCCACAATGCCGCATTGCTGCCTTGGGTTCAGCTTGTTCACCAGGACCCCCAGGTTCCTTTCTGCCAAGCTGCTTTCCAGCTGGCCATCCCCCAGCATGTTTGGGTACCTGGGGTTATTCTTCTTCAGGTGCAGCACTTGGCATTTCCCTTTGTTGAAACTGATGAAGTTCCTGTCAGCCCGTTTCTCCAGCCTGTTGATGTCCCTCTGAACAAGAGCACATCTGTATGGTGTATCACCTACTCCTCCCAGTTTTGTATCATTTGCTGAGGGTGCATCCTGCCCCATTGTCCAGGTCAGTAATGAAGGTGTTGAACAGTATTGGCCCCAGTATAGACCCCTGGGGTACTCCACTAGTGACTGGACTCCACTGGACTGGACTCCAGCTGGCCTCCAGTTGTGCACTGATCACAAATATTTGAACCTGGCAGTTCAGCCAGTTTTCAGTCCACCTCTATGTCCATTTGTCTAGTTCATACCTCATCAGTTTGTCTGTGAAGACTTCAAGGGAAACAATGTTAAAAACCTTGCGAAATTCAAGATAAACAACATCCACTGCCCTCCCCTTGTCCACCAAGCTAGTCATTTCATTGTAGGAGGCTACCAAGCTGTTAAAGCATGATTTTCCTTCATAAATCCATAGTGACCACTCCTAATCCTCTCCTTGTTCTTCACATGTTTGGAAATGGCTTTGAACAGGATTTGCTCCATCACCTTCCCAGGGATCAAGGTCAGGCTGACTGGCCTGTACTTTCCCAAATCTAAATATTTGCACAAAACTCCATAAATAGAAGTTGCTGAGCTTTGCACTTTAGCTATAAACATGAACAACATATACACCTACATCTCTGAAATTACAAAGGCTTTGTATTGTTTCTTACAGAATTCATGTCTCAGAGGTCTTAAATACTTATGGTTGGAACCAAAATACCCAGGTACTCCCTGCCCTGCCAGAGAAGACAGTCATAAAGAGAAGATAGATGAAAAGAACATTTGAGAAACAAGACACAAAAAGACAAATATATGAACTAGATATGGTAAATTATCCTTGTGATTCTAAAAATGGTGTGAAAGGAAAGATTTCTCATTGCTTGAGAGTTGTTAAATGTTAACATTGTCTCAGGAGAAAAAGGTTTAATTTTAGTCTTATTAGCATTTTGACAGAAAGAATGGTACAGAGCTCTGTGGCTATACAATTGCAGTTTGGTCTGCAGAAAGAAAGCATGATGCTTCTACAGATCCAAAGAGAAGCTTGAGGGAGACTCTATTATGGACTGAAATGTACCTAAATAAGTTGAAGCATGTACTTAAGCTGACTGCTGCTTTATTGAACTGCAGCCTGAATCAATATTATAGATTGACTTAGCATTCTTTGTATTTTCCCAAATTCTTTTCTTTTCTTTTCTTTCTTTTCTTTTCTTTTCTTTTCTTTTCTTTTCTTTTCTTTTCTTTTCTTTTCTTTTCTTTTCTTTTCTTTTCTTTTCCTTTCTTTTCTTTTCTTTTCTTTTCTGTGAGGGTTAAACTTAAAGAGATTAGAGGTTCATTTCCAAACACAAAGCTTTTCACTGTCATACTTTACTGTACAGTAGAAAATTAGTCTTCTGATACAGTTAGGACATTTTTTTCCTCTGGAACAAGGAAGTCATTGTTTAATGACTTTTATTCCAGAAGGAGTGGAACTGCCTGATGTCTGGCTTATTAGCTATTGGAGTTTCTGTATTTGAGGTGGACATTCCCATATAATCAATGTTTATTATCTGAGTGGAGTCTCTGGTGTTTAATGGTGAAGCTCAGTGACAGAAGCTGCTTTAAATCCAGACTGTCGCTGGAGTTTGCACTCTCGTGTCATACCACCTTATGTATTCCCTCTGTCTCCTGTTCCATCAACACCACATATGTGACTTCATATTGACCACATTGGCTCTTAGAAAGATGCTTTAAAAATAAGCAATATGTTTTAGCCAGACAATTTTGTGAATTGTTTCCCCTAGTAACTGAAAGAGTACTAGGCCTGATTAAAAGGACAATATGGAAAAGTGTGGCTGAAGAGGTGATGGATGTTATTAGTGTTGGATCCCAATTTATATCAATTAAGGCCAAATCCTGGATGTGCAGATTTACAGTGTAATTTTTTTCACTGTCTGAATACTCATAAAAATCTTTTATTGCCAAGTATTTTCACAAAATATATTAGTACTTATTAATCTTTATGTTCTGTGGTTTTTGAAACTGGATAATAGGTTCAAGAACTACTATGGAAGAGGTATATAGAAAGAGGGTTTGCTTGACCATTGATGTCAAAACTAATTTTAATCAAATAGCTGATGTTTCAAAATGTATATATTGATATTTAAGCCTTTGTTCATATAAGATTAAAAGCACACAATCACTCAACTTCTCTTAAACATTTTAACATCAAAGTAGCCTTAGATGTGTTTAAATATGAGTGGAGGAATGTCATCTACTTACTTGTTCTGCAAGCAAATATATTATGAAAGAAAATTTTATTGGATACCCTTTAGAATTAAATACAGGAAAGTTCATTTCAAAGTAGAAGGTAAACGATGGAAGACTTATACTAATAAATCCTTGTCTATTGGTTCTTTTTAACACTCTCGAGCACATTCTGCAAACAAGGTCAATGCTTTGAAAGCAATGTCTTGATCTCTTAAAGAAATGAAATATGACGATACTAAATTAACTTTTTAGAATCACTAATTGTCCAAATAATTCTAATTGGAAAAATGGCAATCTATCTCACCTGCCAGGTAGACAAAATAAAAGAGTTATCTCAAGAAAGGATTTAATTTAACACTTAGAAAAATCATGTAATGAGAACAAATGATCAAGCTTGGGTGGAGGAAGGGATGCTAATTTTTTTTTTAATGCATAGTTAAGTCAGAATTTGCCAGTTTCAGCAAATTCTGGATACTCTTGTGTTTGCATAGTAAAAAGTCTTCAGCATGGTAATCTTAGGAGTTTATAATCAGCAAGTTGTTATTTAGTATGAGCATCATACGGTTATACTGAAAGAGCTATTTTGTAGGAAAGAGAGCACATTTCACTTAACTGCAATTTCCCTCTATCAACAAAACCCACAATTCAGCTTTGTGCAGCAATAACAAGTATGAAACAGTGGGATCTTTCAGTCTGTCAAATTGTTGTTAATTACAGAATGTTGTTAAAGGAAAACATATTATGCACAGCAGAATAAGCATAACAAAGGGACATTTATAGGCCAATCCAGCTGTCATTGAAATGAGCAGGAATTTTGCTGTTAACTTCAATATGAGTAGAATCAGCTTTTTTAATTTAACCGTGAACATAAAATGACAAGTCTTTTGCAAGCATCTCTCTCTCTGTCAACTAAAATAATGTGATTCCATATTAAGGCATAGAAGATTTCTAGAAATGTGCTTGTGATGAACGTATGCCTTTTAGTGAATTCACGAGTATGTTCTAGACATTGTTTTTGGTTGCCAAAAGAGATTCTTCTCCAAATTTGTGGCTGCTAGTCCCCAAACTGGTCCTGTCATGAGGATGAAATCTCAGTCCATAGTACTAGAACACCTAACAGTTCATGCTAATTGCTGAGTATATTACTAGGTGTGAAAATCCTGTTCTCAGAAAAGCAGTGTCCAGCACTTGCTCATTTAAACAGACATTTCACATATAGAGAAGATTTAGGAATAAGACTAGTAAAAAAATATATAACCATCCCATTGCAGCATTTATATAATATTACAGCAAAATTAAAGGCATTAATTTTTACCCGAAAACTTCATTCCGTTCTCAGGTGTCAGCCAGCAATTTCTCTCTCAAGTTGTTCATCCTCTGGCTGAAGCTGTTCTGTAGGTTGCGTTCTTTCCAACAGAAGCAAGCTGCAGAGAACTACTCCTTGTTTTGGTCACAATACTTATTTAGTCTCATGTTTTATTGGCTGTATTATATAATGCAAGTGGAATATCAATAGTTACCTTTCAGGACATCATAACTGCCCTTGAAGTTTTGAAATAGAAATTGAGACACACTTTCTCTCTCATTTACCTACTAACTTAGTAAAAGACTTCATATGCTGACCACCTTCCTAGTGGAGGCTGCCAACAGAATACTCTTAAGCTTCTTTCAGAATAGGTATCTCAGAAGATTAAAGAGGGACCCTGAAATGCCAGTTATTCTTCCTTTGTTTATGTCTTCTCTCACAAAACTAACTGAGTTGTAGACATAAATTTATGCCATAACATTTTACAAACCACACATACTTTAGAGGCCTTTCAGAATCCTGCAGTAATTATTTTTTTTGTTCCTTTCTTCTCCAGTAGCATGAATTACAATATAAACCTTTTCATGGTTCTGTAGAAAGTTACAACATAGAAATTTAAAACAGTATATATAACACCGTTTCTGATAGTCTGCATTTCAGTGTATTTGGTTTTCTGTAGGGATCCCACATTACATATTAATGGAACAAGTAACTCATTAAGTACATGTGGTACAAATTTTCCCTTCTTTGAGGTATTTTTGAAATAGAACTGAGTACTAATGGGGAAGATTTATTACAGTCAATTAATTAACAATTTCTTTAATTAATAGAAGATAAATTTAAAAGGAATGATTTTACTAATAGAATTTTGTTCAAATTGTCATTGAAGAGATATCCTAAACCTGTCACCAAGATCATCATTACATAAATAAGCATTAATGTATGCAACAAAATCTTTTTTCTGGATAACTTGCTGCTTTGGATCATAATGAAGTGAAAAGACAAACATTTTCCTTCATTTTACTGGAGAGCACAACTGCCTCTGTAACTCTTACATCAGATTAAAAATAATCATTTTCATGACAGAGAGTATGCCCCAAAGAATTCTTCCTCTTATTTTGATGCACCTATTTTTATATCAGGGAGGAGGGATTACATTAGATGAAGTGTACTGAACAAGACCAGAATAAGTTCTTATGATTAGATGCCAAATTTCTGAGTTTAATTATTTAAAAAAACCTCAATTAAAATATGAAGTAGGACTTTCTTTATGGGTGTTGAGAAAACTAGTTGCTTTTTGCAACCTAGAGTGACATACACTTAAATTATGACCATTGTATTTCTTGTTATGCTTTGTTCATTCAGTTTGCTTATCCAGAACATGTTATTAAAACAAAATATACATAATTTTTTCATCTTTGAAATGTTATTCCTCATTTCAGAGTGCTAACATCCTTCATGACCTTGGAAGCCACCCTTATTTCTACCTTCTTTATTTTTAATTTTGCAATTGTTCCTACTGGCAATGGAGAAAAAGCACCTTTGTCTGGACACCACTAATCACTCCATGAATCCACCATGTGAGTTTCCAGAAACCTATGACATAAGCCTGTGTGCATTTCATCTTTTCAGTACTGGCCAGAACCAAGAGAAGGAAAGAAGTTACTACATGAGATATTGCTGCCTATTCTGCAAGTGTCTAGACATTTACATACCTACCTACCACATTTTGGTCACTACAAAACTCTGAACCAAATGGTAATGGCTTTCAGGAAATGGTGGTTGTATCAGTTTGAATGAAAATACTGAGCAAAAGCTTGATCATAATCTGTTTTAAGAGACAGAAGTACAAAACAAACCTCAAACCCAGCCAGACAGAAATTTAATGGTGACATTTTAAGAAACCATCTTGGCCATAGGAGGACCCACCTTAAATAAAAATACTGTGAGCCTACCTCTGAAAGTATCAAATGAGCTTCTGTAAGCAGGAAGACAGAAATAACAGAGTAACGGCTAAATGCCAAGAGTACAACCAGATGATTGTGAACATTGGGAACATTAAATGAACACCGGCCAGTGAAAAAATAGACAAATGACAGATGCATTTGTCCGTTCCAGATAAATGTGCCTGGAAGTGCTTGATTGAAGTACCTTGGGAAAGGCATTTTGTAAAGGCATTTCAGAAAGTCTTGGGAAAAAAATAAGGAGGATTACGTGCTCTCACAACGCTACTTTTGTGTGTGTGTGTGTGTGCGTGTGAAGTAACACTTCATTTCAGATTTTGCACATGGAGCTAGAATTTCAGTCTAAACAACATTTCTTTTAATATGTCATGTTATCTCCAATTGGACATTTAGGTATAAACCTTTCAGTTTCAAGAAAGATCAAAACACTGCTATCCCAAGGTTTATTGGGGTTTAACAGAACATGCTTGATGTCTGTGTAGCTAATACTATAATTGACCAGATAGGTATAATTGACCAGCAGTTCCTTAGATGAAATGCTCAGTCTGGTTTTGAAGGATTTGGGCTCATGAAACTCCCTTATTGCTCAACCCTCCTTGTTGAATTTCAGGTGAATTCAAAGATCATAATTGTTTGCATAGCTGGATAATTATGCTGCTTTGACTGTCTGATTGCTTATATAACAAGTTCAGTCTAAAGCTTTTAAGTATGAGCATGGGGATGATCACATGGCTCAGCCTTTCTAAAAGGCCTGTTAAGAGGAAGATGACCATCAGCTGGTTTGAACAGTAACCAGGTAATTACAAAGAAGGGACTTTTGAAACAAAGGAGTCAGCTCTAAAAAGAAACATAAAAGAAGCAAAGAAATTGGAAACAGTGAGACCTCAGAGTGAAAACAGCAGCAGTCAACCCCTGGTTTGACACTGCTGGCAGAACCCTACAAGCATTGCAATCTCTGCCTAGGGCTGATGGTGCAGCCTCCCTGTGGGGCACTGGGAGCAGCCTGCATGCACCTAGGGCAGCAAGTCTGGGATGCAGCAAGCAGGGACTCACATCTAGGTGTGCATGTGGGAACTTGTGCTCCCTTGCTGGTGAGCAGGTAGTAGGAAGCAGCAGGGGAATTCACAGAGCTGGAGCACCCACACCTCTCACAGGAGGGGTGTGCACTCAGGGAACCTGTACTATCCCCCAGAAAAGAGAGCATGCTGGTAGCCCAAATGTAACTGCATGAATACGTGTGGGATTAGAACTGTTTGGGGTTAGATATAGAAATATGCTTAGAAATTTGTAGCTGTATTACCATTTTGTTAGTGGCTAACTAAGACTGTTTAGCTATTGAATTATTGATCCTCGTCCTGAATGTATAGTTCAGTGATTGCCAGTTAATTATGTGTTGTTAATAAATCAACAAACCACTTCTGTCCTGATTTGGTTTAAACTATGTGAAATGAGCAGGTTTTTTCTCAGATAATGACAAGCTGTTAGATTTTAACCACAAAATGTGAACATTACAGCCAACCGCTAGTTACTCTGTTGCACATTCTGACAGATAAAGTAACACCTATTTCAAGAATTTATTTTTATCTGTGCAATTCTTCATAAGGTTTCCTCAATAGACATTCAATAACCAAAAGAGAGATTTATGGTACTAAATCTGAAATCTAAGCCTGCAGTCCCAAGGGCTATAGCCTTACCCCTAGTAAACCTCAATACAACTCTTTGCATTGAGAGAAAGAAATACTATCAGTCAAGTGAAGCATTATCAAGACATAGAGATATTGATATGAAAGCTAAGTAAATATAATCATTAAGAATCTTCAAACCCTAGGAAAAAAATAAAGAAATCCAGGAGACTTAAATGTTTCTTCAACTGTGAGCCTTCCAGCTACAACCAAAATAATAAATTCTCCTTTATGCACATTTCCTATTGAAATTATTAGTAGCACAAGATTTTGAGGAATAATTGGAACTGGTGCCTCACTTCCTTTCTTCATGACCCTATCCAGAAGCAGCTTTTTTTCTTTTAACACTCCTTCGAGAATGATTGGAACAGACGATAACAAAGGGAAAAGATTACCACATCAGAATACTCAGTTCAGTCTTTCCAGCTTCACTTGAGTTAATAAAAAGTTAATTATAATTTAATCTCCTTTCAGTAAAACTCTTTCAGGGAATACATTATTAGAGTTAAGAGGTTACAGGTTTGTTTTCAGCAGAAGACTGTAGAATTACAGAGCAACTGACAATCCAATACAAATTTGTTGTATTACTAATTTTGCTGTGTATGTAACTTGGTATGAGAAACAAGAAATTGGGATGGAAAACATATAGGACCCTGTACAGAGCCTGGCAGAAATATGTTCTGATGATGACAGTAGGTGACTTTGAGATGGATCCTCCTGCTTCTGCCCTGAACTCTTTGATTCACCTTGGGCAATGACTCACTTCGGGGTTTTTCAAATGAGCAAAATAAAGTTTCCCTGCCTTACATGAAAGTTGAAGTAACAAACAGGGAAGTTTTAAATTTGTTCATAAAAAATAAAGTTGTTATATGCAATAACAACAGGCTTGTTTACTTACTGTCTATAAACATTTTGAAAAAATCTGATTCAGTGTTTGAAGGCCTTTTTTCTACTTGGTAACAAAACCATATTTCACTCTCTTCAGTTCTTTCTGAACCTAAATGAAATCAGATTTAATTAGACTTAAAACAAATGACCACCAGTTCAGTAAATTTTCTCAGTACCTTCCAGTTCCAGTTCTCTTCATCATATTTGGTTAGATTCTTCCTTAACAAAATACTTTTACAGATACCAATATTGATATAACACAAAGTAAAGTGTGGCAACTAAATCTTCAGTTTTACCATAGTACTATGGATAAAAAAATGAAATGTGATGAAGATAATCAGTAACTTGATATACATTGTGTTTAAGTCAATCACACATTGCTGGAAAGACATCTAAACTTTAAAGCATGACTGAGGTCAGCAATTTCATTTTCTGAATAAAGTAGGTGTCAGGGAAACAAAAAAAAAGGGTTCCATCAATAGCAGAAAAATAAATATCTTTCTTCTGTTATTCTGGAGTAGAAGGTTCTTCAGGTAGCAGTTGTGATATACCTTGCGCTTGCTACTAATAGAATTACAGAATATTAAAAATCTATATAGATAACTGATTTGTTTACAGGATTTCTTCTCAGAAGTGTGTTTTCTGCTGATTTAAGTGCAAAATCACAAAACTACATTCTACAGCAGATTCTGTTTTTTCTAACCCAGCTCGTCCAAGTTCTTCACTATGACATTCCAATATCAAACTCTAGCAAATGATAGTATGACTGAGAGTGCTCAAGTGATACGTAGGAAATGCAGTTGTGTTCAGGCTAAGGAAGTTGTACCAGTGGAAGGTAAAATGGGATAGGGAGACAGAACTGATTTGTTTAAAAAAATAATTACCATAAATACTGATCTCCTTTGGGAGTTGACAAAAAGATAATTATGGTTTCTGGTTAATGAAACTAAATGTTCCCCTGTTGTCCAATTCAACAAAGTGCTGAGCTTGTGAAATCACCTGTTTGTGGATATCCTTCCATGATTAAGCATGCATTTAGGTCTTATAAGATTTAAGTCACACTGAAATGAAAAGGGGTTTGCTGCGTAAGAACAAGTTTTACAGTAACGTTGCATAAAAGACTCTGAAAAGAACTAACTCATGTATTCATTTAAAATCAAATGATATCTTGTAAGAAAAATATGGTAGTTGTTGATGATAAATGAGTTCTTTCTGAAACTAAACCAGAAAGGGCTTCAGGATCTACACATTCATTCTGCAAAACAATATATGAAGTCCCAGAACTGTATAAGTATAAGCATAAGAGTAACACATTTTGCTACAGATGGGTTTTCAACTCATTATAGAAATCCTAGAATTAATTGATTGTTTTAAAACAACAAAGCTCATAAAGACAATTCACTGTACTGAAGAGCTGATACTTTATTACTTATAACAAATTTGGTTGGTTGCATCCTTTGGTATTCTGTGTACTTGCTAGCTTGATATATTTTTGCATTCCAAAGGTAATCCTTTTGCTTGCTGTCTTCAGTAAATAACAATATGCAGGTTATACATGAGTTATTGACATACCTGTTTTGACATTTTAAATAAAAACCTAAAAAACTAAAAAGTTAAAAAACTAAAAAAAATTTTAAAATATTGTCACCATCTCAGATTGTTATCCCTTTAAACTAATTCTTTTAACTTTTTTTTTTCTTCCTCCCTTTACATGTGTATACAAACACAATGTTGGTCACAAAATGGCAGAAAAAAATTCAGAATTTCTCTTAAATGTGCAGTATCTAATCTGTTTTCTGAAGCACTCTCATGGTTTCAAGAGACTGAAAATCAGCTATATTTCACTACACACCACATTTTATATTTTTCACTTATGGAAACTACCCAAAGGCTTGATTTAGCCTCTAATAAAAATTGTATGACCGTGTTTTTACAATTTGTCAGAGAGTATCAATGGCTATTCAATCTTCTAACTGTCCACTAGCCAAATGTGATACTCTCTCCTACACAATCTTAAAATATCCAGGAAGAAATGCAGATGCATAAACACGAAACACGAGCTACGTGCTGGAGAGTTTTAAAGGGCCAGGTGAGCTGTAATTCTTCTGCTCCATCATTTTGCTAGAGGTTATCATCCCATTAAAGGAACATGAAACCAATATTTTTTATTGTTGTTATTTCAACCTTGCATCCAGAGAAATACATAGTGATTCTTTTAAACATGTGTTGTCAATAATGTGATAAAACTAACATTGCTTGAAGAAACTCTGTTAACCTCTACCTTTAGCTACACTCGCTGACAGAACCTGACCCTTTAGTTATACATTCCATCACCCAGAAGAGATTATAATGAGCACTCTTTCAGATAGCTTTCTACCAATAATTGTTACAATATTTTTCTTATTGTGTATTGTGTTCTCTGTTTATTTTGTCACTGTAGTGGAAGAATCATCACATGAGTCAGTCTACTGAGAGAAATAAGTCATTTGTCAGAATTACAATGGTTCAGTGGCTGGAGTGAGGACAGAAATATCTATGAGAACTGCAGGCATTGAAACAATAGAAATCACAGTTCTGTAGTGAACCAATTACAGTAAAGACTCTTGAGGTATTACCTGAGCTGAGAAAGTACACACTGAAGAAGTATTTAAAATATTCAGTACAAATATCAATTTCCTTAGGTACACAAAAACAGTTTTCTAAATTTAATCTGATAGTTCAGAATCTGTATAGCAACAGTCATTTACTGGAGCATATACAGACGTAAGGCCAGCTTCTGCTCTGAAGTGTAAAAGAAGGAGGCTTTTTAAAAGCTGAAATCCTGCTGGCAGAGACAGCAATAGTGAGATACAAGACAGCTGATAGCAAAAAAATTAGGAACTCTTATTTACATCTTTCTGACCTCTGTAGAATTATGTCAAAACAAAATAATTGGGTGTTGGATTATGCAGCTGCATTTTACCACTCTCATAGAAGTGTGTGGGGCTTTTGCCCCACTTCATACACAACAAACAAATACACTTTGTCAGACTTACTCCTCCAGAAAGAGCCATTTACAGAAATATTGAGAGTGACCTCTTCTTTGTATGGAGGTCCTGAATCACATAAACCAGATATTGCTGAAGTCTGAGAGCAGTGTAATTTCATTCTGCTCCCTACACTGTGAAATATAGAACCATTGGTGTTGTGAAATCAAAGTAGTATAAAAATGAAAGTCCTTACTGATAGAAGCATGTGCAGTTTATATTAAATTAAGAAGGATGGAAACAGATCTGTGGCTTTTGAAGTACATGAAAAACTACACCACCACCGAAGACACCAGCAGGTCAGGGGTGTAAATGGAAGTAACTACTTTAGGGACAGGCTGTTCAAGACCCATATTGAAAACCTGTGTGTCGCATATTTTCACAAAATCAATTTATTTCCAGCAACTTGGGAGCTTTAGGGTTTATGAAATATAGTTATAGCCCAACTGTCAGCAAAGAACAAGTTTTCTAAAAGTAGAAAAGCTACTGAAGGCTGTGCCCCTTCAAGAAAAACAAAGCAGAAATAGATAAACAAAATTCCTAACTATTTCCTTCCATAGGAGTCTAATGGCTGTTTTGTGATATTTACCTCCTGCAAGTAAATGGTTATATTTTTATATATGTACGTGTGTATATAAATGTGTGTGTGTATGTGTGTATAGGTAGTGTACAAAGCACACACATTTCTGTGGTCATACAGGGTAAAATATTGATATGAATTAATGAAAGACACTTCTTGCTAACAAGTGACGTTTTTTAGAGAAGAATCTAACACATTTTATAACATTTTGCAGAAGCTTAGTTGTAGCTAACAAATTTTGGTATTTAAATTTTTTTTCAAATTAAATATTAATAAATTCAAAATTTTTTGAAAACACGTTACAATTTAAAAAAAGTTTAAATAAAATTTTTTTCATGAAGGATGTGTTGAATGTTATACAGTTGAAATTGCCTATAAATTAGGCAAACTATATTGTGCAACATATATTTAAGTACAGACAAAACCCCTAAGAGTTGTGGGAGAAAATCTGTTTTTAGCCATTCTGTTTGGGAGTTTTACTAACAACAGTAACAAGAACAGTTTCATGATTTCATTGGAAGGGTGCAAAGATACATTCACGATTACAATAAAGCGGTGTCTTATTATTTCTTAACACTTGGTATGATTCAAAAGACTGAATCAGGTAGGAAATATTGGCTATACTTTGCATCTTTTTTTTTTTTTTTACTAGACTGGCTAATCTCCCTGAGTAGCATTTTTAAAGTCACATGCTAAAATGCAATGTAAGTTTGTATTTTGAGACAAAAGTCACGGCCTGAAGCACACAAATCATGAAAAAAATTGAGTTGGTCCCAAAACAGTTGGGAGCATGCTCCTTCTTACTCTCCAAAACCCAGTTAGAATGCTGTCTGATACTTCACTACATACATCTACTCTCTTGCTGTGTATTTTTTTAAATAGGAGAAGATCAAGGGATAGTCTTGCTGCAGCCTGGTAGCACAAAGGTCTGTATAATTAGGACCTTCAGAAGGAAGAAGTTGCCAAACAACTCTTTGCTTTTGATGGTCTCTTAGGGCTGTCCGCAGAAAATGGAAATAGCTTTTAGCTGCAACATTTGGGGCACAGTGCAGCATCTGAATTGAAGGTCTTAAAAATAGCTTGTAAAGCCCCCTTTATGCCTGCCCCTTGTCTGCCTTGCTTGCTTCCTCTTAACTGTTCAAAGCGCTCAGCAGTTAAAGGAGGCAGTCAATAAGTGCAGACTGAAAGACTCAGAGGCTATAGAAGTGTTCTCATTTACTGGCAGAGACTGGGGTGGATTTACTTACTCTCAAATGGTGCTCCACATCAGGCAAATCAGAGAATCTAATGATTGTTCCATTCCAGACTATAATATATTCTGTATGGGCATTATATTTTTAAGGAAAACTGTTGCAGGAAACCCTGTTCTCTGCTGCTGATAGTATAGCGGATATTCAGTTTCTACTGTTGTCCAAAGTGGGACAGGAAAGTGAACACAGGGCCAAGAAATATCTTGAAGCAAAACTACACTTCTGCAAGTGCCTGGAAAGAGGAGAACTCATCAGCTTCTGCACTCTATATTCTTATTCGTTTCTGAAACAACCCTCTCTAAAACTTAATCTTACCTGAAGCACATAAAATATGTGTTTCTGTAGCTGCTGTGCTTCAGAAATCCAAGCAATATCTAATGAATATTTGTATGTATACAACTACATGCATACACACACACATATGTATATACACACACGTGCTAATACTTTTTAAAGCCTTTTTAACACGTACATTCTTTGCAACATTGACCTGAATATTAATTAATAAATGTGATTCATTTAATCTTATCTATTATCAAAGTAATGCAAAGAGTATCCTCACTTGCAAATAATTCCAAGGAAATTGACCATTCACAGCAGCTGCAGGATAAAACAGATCACTAATCTTATGTCAGGAATATTTTCTCCCTCAAAGCATATTTTCAGAGAGGTAAGAGTGTTTTCTACTTCTTGCATCTATTTGTTAAAATTTTGCTCTTTACATAATCAAAACAGTTTTGTCAAGATTCATTGTTTCTAATATTTCACTGAAGAAACAATTATAAAACACAAATATTTATGTATCACATTGATCTGCAGAAATCTTAAACAAAATTTAAAAAACATCTTTTATAAACTAGAGAGAAAAATAAGAACTATACTGACAGTCAGGAGGGCTAAAGGTGTATTCTCATAAATATTATAAATTTTATGTATTTTTGTGTTTGCTTCACAATCACATAAATACTCTTTCTTCCCATTTAAATGCTTTGAAAGCATTTTCTCAATGAAAAAGATTTTTTCTAGCTTGTTAATTTTATATTCTTATTAAAATAATTGCAAGACAATTTTCCCAACTACATGCATTTCTTTAAATATGAAATAAAAATAACCTCTTGCAATCCAACATTCACATTAAATATAAGAAAATGGAATTCTGATAGCTTTTAAAGAGCTGAAGATCAGTAAAAGTCAAGACTCACTGCTGATCAGCTATGGGAAATACAGTTTGCTACACCAGGTGTGACCTCTTTTTAGAAGTGTTATGCTTTAGAGAGCAAAAGTAAGAAAGTGTTTTTATTTAAAAAGATAAGAGAAAATAAGAGGAAAACATGATAGTGTGGCATACAATAATAGGAGGCATCATTTGTGCAAAAAGCCTTTAACAATACTGATTTATTCAAATGCCAATTAAAAGAATTAGAGCTGTAAGAAAGCAAAACTTTTAAAGAATTCCCCATTTGAAAGAAGATACTTGTACCTTTCTATTTTAAGACAAAGAAAATATAAACCCCAAGCCCCAAATCCCCATGCAATATTTGCTTTCTTTGTGATATTCCTATTGCTTTTCTCTTGCTTTCGTTTGTCTTTCTATTTTGCATTTTCATCTTGGACTTCTACTTATTATTATGGGGAGAAATAAATCACACAGTTATGGTCCTATTGTTTACAACAATAGCTAATCATCCTTTTCTGGAAAACAATACTACTAAGGTTTCTGGCTGTGAAATTTGCATTCAGTTCCTGGCTAGCAGATTTACATAGTTCTTTATGAGAAAGAAACTACGTCTCCCGTAAGGCAATGGAAAATAAAATAGAAAATAGGGTTTAATATTGCAATTAAATTTTAGAAAAAGAAATGTCTTGGTTCCGTTCAAAGACAGAGTATGCTTAGATAGGTCAGACTGACGCTCAATAAAATAGTTCTTTTTTCATTATTTCCAAATAATCTTATCACAAAATTAAAAAAAAAAAAGTGAACTGTTCTTTTTGGTTTTTTTAAACCGGGAAACAGGAAAATCAGAACAGTTCTACTCAGATATATGTTTTTTGACATATAAACTATTAATTGGAGTGGGTTTTGAAATACCCTTAAGAAAGCATTCAGAACTTATACAGCCTGACCAGCAAGGTTTTGAGGCATAACCAGAATCTGGAATACCTTATTAGATGTCCCTTAACCCTAGCAACCTTAAGGAGTAAACTAAGAATCAAAGCGATGACAGTACAAACCCAAGGTTTTTTATCCATCATCATTGAAAAGAGCAACCAAATTGCATTTTGAGACTGGTTGATGAAATAGGTATCACAGGTCACAGAGATGACATAGTAACTGTCAAAAAAGTCAGAGGGTATTAAATTATCCATTGTCCTATAAAGACAAAATCATTTATCTTTAATAAATTGCCTAGCCCTTTTGCAAAGAGTTCATGGCGACAAAATCATAGAAACATACTTAGAGGTTACTATTTCTTTTGAAATCAAGATTGACCACATCAGTTATGTAATCCCTTCTTTTTTCTTTCTAATGTTGATGTATTTTCTTCAGTGACTGCTGCTCACTTATTTCCACAGTTCCAGAAGCTTTACATGGGTAAAGATGTTGGGAGTAGTGATTTTCTTTAGTAATACAGTATTTGGTGTCATGATCTGACACCACAATACCTGCTTAATGTGAGCATGCTGTCATTTCTTTTGACCCCAAGGTTGTCTTACTAGCTTCAAACATTTTTTTGGGTGTTAGAAATTACTTCTGAGAAATACAGGAGATTTTCAGTAGCCAGCGTCATTTAATTCATAACAGGAAAAATTTCTTTACCGAAAGAGTGGTTAGGCATTGGAACAGGCTGCCCAGAGAGGTGGTGGAGTCGTCAACCCTGGAGGCGTTCAAAAAAGGTATAGACATGGCACTCCAGGGCCTAGTTTAGGAGTCATGGTGGTGTTAGCTGATGGTTGGACTTGATGATCTTAGAGGTCTTTTCCAACCTTAATGATTCTATGATTCTATGATTCTATATTCTGTGCCTTCCAGTCAAAGGTGGCAGACAGAATCTCGTTTAGATATACACTTGAGAACTCCATTGACATTCAGGTAATATGTAAAGCTGATGGCTTTAATTCAGGCTTTAAAGAAAATCAATTTTCCACTGACATATGACACGACACAGTCTGAGTATGTATTTGACTGATGTGATCATAGAGTTGACATAAAGCCTAAGTGCATGTACTGGTTTTGGCTAGGATATAGTTAAATTTCTTCATAGTAGCTTGTATGGGGTTATGTTTTGGATTTGTGCTGAAAATAGTATTGATAACACAGGGATGTTTTAGTTATTGCTGAGCAGTCCTCACACAGCGTCAAGGCCTTTTCTGCTCCCCACATTGCCCTACCAGGCAGTAGGCTGGGGGTGCACAAAGTCTGGGAGGGGACACAACTGGGACAGCTGACCCCAACTGACCAAAGGGATATTCCAGACCATATGATGTCATGCTCAGCAATAAAACTGGGGGGGGGGGGGGTTGGCAGGGGGGCCGCTGCTCGGGGACTGGCCGGGCATCGGCATCAGTCGGTTGGCGGTGAGCAATTTTTTTCATTTGCATTGCTTGTTTTTCTTGGGTTTTATTTTCCCCTCTGGTTTTTTTTTTTGTTTGTTTGTTTTTAATTATTAAACTGTTTTTATCTCAACCTGTGAGGTTTTTTCTCACATTTAGTCTTCCAGTTCTCCCCCCAATTCCAGCGGGGGAGAGTGAGCAAGCGGCTGTGTGATGCTTAGTTCCTGGCCAGGGTTAAAGCACAACAGAATGAAGAACTGTACTGAATCTGGCTGGGATGAGGTTAACTTTCTTTATAGCAACCTGTATGGCACTGTGTTCTGGATTTGTGACTAAACCAGTGTTGATAGCACACCATGCTATCTTGCACAGCATCAAGTCCTTCTCTGTTTCCCACTCTGCTCCCACAGTGAGTAGGCTACAGGTGGGCAAGAGATTGAGACACAGCTGAGACAGCTGACCTGAATTGACCAAAGGGATATTAATATATATATATATATATATATACACATCATATAATATTCAGCAATAAAAGCTGGGTGGTAATCTTTCCAAAATAACTGTTGCTTGCAGGGTGGCTGGGCATCAGTCTGCTTGTTGGACATGGTGAACGATTGCCTTTGTACCACTTGCTTTTTTAAGTTCTTTTTTCCCCCATCTTCCTTCACTTATTGAACTGTTTTTGTCTTGACCCATGAGTTTTTTTCACTTTTGCTCTTCTGATTCCTCTTGGGGCAGGGTGGGGCAAGCAGCTGGGTGGGTGCTTAATTGTTGGCTGGGGTCAACCCGCTACAGGAACATAACCTTTCTAGGCTTCCCATTTAACATAACTTTCTAGTAAAGGTTGTTTGTATTTTGATATTAACACAATAAAATGGTCAAATTACATGTTAACACTATCACATTCCAGACAGTAATTAAAGCTTCAAATGGAAAATACCTTACATTAAAAATCTGGTCTAAGCCATAAATAAGAGCTACAATAGCATACTATAAGGACAAATAAAGAACTGCATTACAGGTCTAAACACAGTAGACCTATAATTATCTGTTCCTTCCTCCTCCCTTTTGAAATTGTCTTTTTTTCCACTTTCTTTTAAATTATATTTCCTTCACTTTTCCCATCCCTTCAGTCTCAATGCTGTTTTCACTGATGTACCTGTGTACACAAATATTGAAATACAAGGCAGGAATGAAATGTCAATATTCTCTTTGTAACTGATGTTTTATTCCTACCATGTATTTCAATGGGAAGATTAAATGTCAAATATCAGCAATTACACAATGAATACATGACATTTTATATATTTAGTGGCTAAACAAGAAACAAAAAATCACTGAAGTTATATTTTCATTAAAACTCTGACCAAAAAACATGAAACCCCTATACAAGCAAGAACATAATTAGTCTCAGTTCAAGGACTGTAAAACTTCACTTTGAGTATTCAAGGTACAGACTTAAATACATTCAGTGTGACATTTAAGAAAGAAGGGGTACCATGACTGAAGGGCAAGAAAGTGAGGCAGGAATTTTAATTTTTCTACATGGATTTTTAGTGCTGAAGGAACTTGATTGACAATAGTGGCAGCTAAAATCCTTAGTATTATCTATGGACTTGATATGTATTGCGAATTCAGCTAATCTCCTATCCGATTTACAGCTACTGTGCCTAAATTTTGACCTCTGGAATAATTCTTGGAGCAAGAAGGAAATTGAGTGCCTTTGCCCACCCATTGTATGGCCTTCATGGTGAGACAGAAGAGAGGTCAATTTTTATGACGATCTTTTGTTGACAAATGCATTGACAAGTGGCACGAAACATCTACATCACTTTCTATCCCGTATAAACAGCTACTGACAGTAACTTAGTCACTCAGAATGAACCTAAGACATAAAACTGCACCTTCCAGAACAGAGATACTGTATCCATCATAGTGAAAACTTTAAGTAAAAAGGTTATGAGGAAATATGCATCTGTTCTAAACACATTGAAATGAACTGAAAGTCTTCTTCAGAGGTACAATGAAAAAGCACTAGCCATTTTACTGTATTACTTACTTTCTTAAATGGGGAAAACAGGAAGGTCTTAACAAACAAACGCCCCAGAGAATGATAACCTTAATATATAGGCCCATTACTACATCATTAATCAAATCTGATTCTGATTGTTTAATACGCAAAGTTTTCTATGTTCCTCTCTGGAATGAACTACTTAATTTTAGCATTTCACATTTCTGCCTTTAAATTCTGTTTTTTCTCTTTCTGTTATGCAAGACCATGGAGACAATCCTCTAGAGATCAGCATTTTAAGTACTTGTTAATGACATCTCCTATGAGGACACAAATGTTCTACATATCTTTTATGAAAGACTCACAAAAATCAAGAAACAAACCAGGGATTTGTAGCAGTACTTAAAGAACAAGATGAGAACGGCATTGTTTTATGGACCTCACATTAATATCCACTTTAGATAATTTTGTCTACATTCGTATACTTAGTACCAGAAATTCTCTCTTGCTATCTTATGTTCTTGTTCAGGTAATCGAAGCATTTTCAGTTTGAGATAAGCAAAGTGATAAATTGCCCTTATACGCTTGTAAACCACAACTGATCACCTTTAGCCCTTATTCATCAAGTATACTGCTACTTCTCAGAAACATTAAGCAGCTGCTCCAATTAATAGTCTTGAAAAAAACATTGAATAGATGCATCTTTTCCACTTTTCCAAAATTGCCATACTCACCTTCATATTTGCAATAAAAAGTTCTATGACTGTGGTAAGCAGTGTTCACTTTTGTAGCAACAACACGTTTAAGATACAGTATTTTTCCTGAACAAAGCTGCAAACAAGTGTTTCTACAATTGGAAAAGGGTACATTCCAGCTCCCCAGCATGATGTGCATGGCATTGTTATAATGCCCTGGAGAGCCTGTCATTATTGTGTTTAAAATCCATTGTGCTTGTTACGTAAGGCCATATTTTCTTTTTCCTTGTCATTACCTTGCTGACAATAAAGGTTGAATTAATGGTACTAATGTCTTATTTTTTCATGAAGCCACTATAACCTCTTGTAGTATAATCCGGTTTCAGGGAGTATGACTTTATAGATGGAAAGTTAGAGGGGTTTTTTATCAGCATTGTTTTTATAAAGATTTTCTTAAATCCAGGTGAAAACTTCTCATATTAAAATATCTGACGTTACGTGGCTGTACATAAGTAATATTGGCAGTCTTGGGTGGACTTGTGTAATTTACATGAGATTACTATCTATGAATAGGAAAATCACGTTTAACTCATGCCAGTAAATTTTCGTGATATATATGGCACTGTAATGTACTTTCCGTCTATGCAGCAGAAAAGCCTCATTTAAATTCACCTTTTCACACATCCATGGCTTTGGAACTTGGAATCTGACTCTCAGTATCCTTCACTGGTAAAAAATAAGTATCCTTTTCACATCAAAGTATTTATTTGTGCATGACAAGTGAAAGGTGTTTTAAGATTCCCTTAAAAATATTACTGGATTTATTTTTGTGTCTTCAGTCACATTCTTTGATGACAGCATTTTGACCATTTCATTTAAATTTACTTTCTTGAAGAATGAAGACATCATGCAGACTGTAATCTTTAAAACTCATTTGACAGCTATATTTTTAGAGGATATATGAAATAAATATTTGAAATATGATAAAAGCTGTACTTCCACATTTTAATTTTGGTCTGCTGAAAAAAATTGGATTGTTACTATCAACCATTTGGATGGCTGGAGTAGGAAGTTGACTGATGACTTCATATGTCTTTCATTTCATCCTAACAACACTTGTACAGTATATACTAAATTTTAGACAGGATATAGTCTGAGGCAGTATTCCCTACATTTTAACTGAGTGACTCGTCAAAGCACTCATGAAAATCTGTTTTAGCATTCTAATTATGATTTTGTCAAAGTGATGGACACAAATGAAACTGCTGGGTAATGCTGAGCACTGCAATTTCGTCAGTGATATAATGATGGATGGTACTATTATTTAAGCGGAATGATTTAAGTGGAACGATTTTATTATGTGTGTTGGATGTCTTCACATCATTGGCATATGTAATGACCACACCATTGACACAAGAGATACTGGTCAGTGGTCATGACTGGAAGAGGTAAACTACTTCAAGAGTTTCAGATTAAGAGTATGTATTATAAGGCATTTGAATTAAGACATTAAACTACATGATCTGCTCCATTTTATCTCACATAATTCCTACAGTTTAGGTTCCATATTAGGCTAAAGTTAGGTGAAAGAGTGCAGAGAAGATTATATGAATATTGGACGTGCCTCAAATTCCTGTTTTATAACAGTTGCAGTTTACCCCTACTCACTTGCTCAGTTCTGTTTCACTGTGAGCTCAGTCTTCATATTCAAAGTTGACATCAGTAAGAAATAGCACATTCTGTTTGGTTTGAGGTCCAATCTATATAATTCTAGTAGACTTCTGACTGTAACTGTCACAACATGGCTCGAAATGCGGTTCACTTCACTGAGTCTGGTTCCTGATTTTTGTTCTGAACCTTTCTCATAGCCCAGTTGTCTTCCTGCTTATACCTGCATAAATGCATTTAATACAGTAACTCCTGCTTCTCAATATGTTGAGAAGCATGTTTTACAAAAGGTTTAAATCTTCTCTGCCTAGCACTTTATGCTACAGGATTGTAAATACTACAATTTTCATAGGATGCACAAATTATTTATGGAACATAAGATGCGTATCTTCAACATAATCCAGCATGATTCTCTACTGTATTGTATACTTGGGAAGAGAGGGAAGAGGCTATAAACAATAAATGGGTAGTCAGGGATGGCAGAAGCTGGGACAGTGGAGAAGTGTGGGTTTATGCAAATAGGATTATACTACAAAGTTTGAGAAGAAGACTTAATAGGCAGGTCTATTAAAATGTTACTGGATTTCTTTCCAACTTTGTGAACGGTTGCATGTAGAGCTTTCTGAAAGATAAGTATCATTTATAAGGCTGTTTGGAGGACAAATTTTTCAGTTCCTAGCAACAAACTAATTGACTGCATATTTGTAAAATTCAATAACAAGTTAAATGGTCAAAAGTATTTTTTCTAGGAAAACTGTACACCTTCTTGCAAGAATTTTTTCATTCCTATAATTTTTTACTTATGTCAAAAAAAAATTTCTCTTTTATGAAGAAAAGCTTGCTTAATGTATCATAACATTGTGAATATTTACACTAATTGTGGGATATTTTCTGAAACCTTTGCCAGTCAATAAGTTTGTATGTGACCATTAACTATGTAGGAGGTTTTTTTGTAATAGGTATGGGCGCATCTTTTTTCATTAATTAATCTTTGAAGAAGATCACATAACTGGGATCATATACTGTACCGGCTAGAAATGCACGGTCTGTTCATGGCAGAAAAAAATATAGGTACTGTTGGACAAATTCTGTATCTTAAAATAGCTAAAATCACTGAGCAATAAGTAACATTTTCATAAACATTATGTACAGCAACTAACCTATTAGATGCTTGTCTATCCTCAAAGGCCTTTGTTCATTACCTAAACAAAAATTGCCCTCCTTTTATTTTCCATATTTAATCCAGATTACTTGAGGAATTTATCTCGTCACCCTACAGCTGTTTCCTACACTCATTACTCATTTCTGCTCTGTTTGAAAGAGCAACAGTAACTTATTATGTAAAACAAGATCTTTTTCTATCTTTCC
>WAAD01014112.1:0-32539 GCA_013389945.1 Fregata magnificens
CTGTTTGTTGCCCAGGCTGCGTGCATTTGCGTAGATGCACTTGAGCATATCATTCCTATAATTAAAGACAGACTGCAAAAAATTCCATCACACAAATAAAACATAAATGCTAAGTGAAACAATATCATCAGGTTTAATGACTTATAACTTTTTACTTTATTTATATCCTGTAACATCAAAACTATTGCACATACTTAAAAACAAAAGAAGAAACAACTTACAAAAATATTATTGATTAAATAGCATAGAGACAGTGCTGCTTTGATGCCAAACCATGTAGACTCCTTTTCGATAGTTTGCCTCTCTGGATTTCATCCCTATCTGTTTTTGTTTTTATAGATATCCTTGTATTTCAGCTCCAGCCTTGCAAAAATACAGACCTCAATGGAAATACAGACACATAGGAGTTCTTTAGAAGGGTGGTTTTGTTTTGTTTAACAAGATTTAGGTAATATACTTTAGGCCATTTTAATATTTTTGAATCTTCTGCTTGAGTTAGTATTTTTCATTCTTTTCACCATTAATATAAATCTTCACTTTATTTATCCCTAATACCCAAACATCCCCTTGATGGAACAGAAGTTTTGCTGTGTACAAGCTGCTGGGGGCAAAATCATAGCTCTTCTGAAATCAATGTTTACCCCAAACTTAAATGCAAAATATTATTTCTGAAACTCTTAGGAGACAATCTTGCCTTGCAAGGAAGTGAAATAATTTAAATTGTGATAGTGAATGCCAGTCTCCATGCTGCCTCAAAAGAAGTTTAATGCTCTTCTGATATTAATGTCTACTATCAAAAATATAAAGTCTATCACTTCTTCCAGTGTGAAGCCAAAATAAAGCAGGCCAGACCCATTTATCCTTTCTTACATTGTTGTTTGAACTTTTGGCTTGCTGTGCTGAAGAAAAAAGGTACAGTTTTCTTTTAAACATGAAGCTTAATGTGATCTTTGATCTTTGCACTTCAAAAAGTTTTTTGCCTCGAACAGTCTTCCACAGATGAGTTATAAATTCCTGAAAACAGAAATTTATAATGGAAAATCTGTCACCACATTAATTATGGTAGCATAAAAGTGGTGCTGCTTCTATAGTTAGTCACTGCTTAAAATTAAAAACAAGTAAAAGAAGATGTTCTGACATGAAGTCTATCCTCACAGTACTCAGTGTCAAACAGTGAATGTTTAGTCAACTGTGTTTTTAAAAAAGTGATAGCTATAGTGCATTCCTTTGCATTTTTTTTTCTTTTGAGAACTTTCATTTGTTGGTATATAAAAGATTACATTTCCACCGACAGACAGGAGTTGGAAAAGAGTGAAGATTACATATATAAAAAGCTTTGTTGCATGATAAAAAATATCTTGGATGTTTACTTAGAAAAGCCATTAACTAGCTTACTTTTTTTTCCCTGCAATCTTTGTCAGCAGTTTGGATTCAAAGACTCTCAATTTAAAATTTCCTATCGATCTCCTGTAGATCTTGGCTTCCTTCTCATTACTTCTGGACTTATGCCGGCTCTTTAGGCTTTACACGAATTTGGAGGAGAGGAGTCACTTAAACATAATGTAAATGATCTAATATGGTAAACGTTGTAGGCATTTAATAGATTGTGTGTTTCTGTTTGGTTTAGACATGATAGTGAGAGCATATGTTGTAATATATTAGTAAGTATCTATTTGGCACAGGGAAAAAGCATAAATCATGAAACAGTACAAATTTCATGATGACAATCTTCCAGGGAATATCCAAAGAAAATTCTAAAGGAAAAATTGTCTGGTGATACAGCATGCTGTGCTGAAAGGTTTTCTGGACTTCAAAAGACATACAAAAAGCATAACAAATAAAAAATGTTTATGAAATGGAAATAGATACCTTTTGTGCTACAAAGTATTACCGTAAAGCTGACACTGCAATCCAAAGATTTTGGCCTCGGTTGCAATATTTGTGATCCATTGAATTTTAACTGTTCACAGCATATGCATTTAACCCTTTGCATGGTTCAGAATGTGACAGAAGGATCTCTTAATATGACTGAAGATAAACAGAAACAGAGGAGCTAGCTGTAGCAGACCTACTGAGGTATCTGTTAAGATGCTGGGTGTAACATGGAAAAAAGACTTCAATTTTTTTTTTGGTTGGTTTCAGTTCTCCTAGACTCCTCTCTGTGAAGTCTGTGCCATTCCTTAGCTTGGAGTTCTCTTTCTGCATAATTGTGTCATAATAATATTTTCTATCTCCACACATTTCTTTCTAACAGACTACTGAACATTAAACCTTCTGTGGAAGTATGTCATTGTAGGAATCTTTGGAGGGAGCAGCCCTTCTCCGTACTGGTCCTGGGCAATGTTATGGGATCTGGCAGTACTGCAAAACATGTTTGTCTTATTCCAAGCATTGCTGGGCACAGAAAAACCGTTAAGTGCACGTTGAAATTAAAGTGTTTTCTTCATTATCATCTAATTTACACTACAGTTTGACTGGTCTTCATTTTCCCTTCCTTATGTCATAACACACAGACCAGCCAAAAATAACAGTGTGAAAAAATGCTGTTACTATTGGCCCTGGTCACAAATCAGCATAGGAAAAATGAGGAGCTTCCCTATCGTTGCATGAGAAGCAGCAAAATACTAGTGTCTTCTGAAAATTCCTTTGTTCTCCCCGACTCAGGAGGTCTGAGTGATATCTGTCTTCCTGGGATCCTGCCTTGGTATTGCCTCTGACACTGTGCAGTGTGCTGGCAGCACAAGTGAATTATAAGTGAATTAATGTCTGGCACTTAAATATTACTGGTTTTTTGAGGTCAGAACTAGACCTTGCTCAGGTACTTGAGTATTTTCCTCACTAAAGAAAAAAGGTACCCTTAACTCAGACCAATTAAGGCACAATAATACTCCATGGAAGACAGGGCACTTTATAGGTTTCAAATAAATTAGACATTGAGCTGAAGACGGTAGAGAAGCCAAACGAAAACTAAGAGTTTCTTTGCCTTTGCTAGGATTTTACCTGAAGTTAACTAATTCAAAATAAGAACACACCTTTTTCTTTTTTTTCTTTTTCTTTTTTTTTTTTCCTTAGTGAAGGCAAGACCTTGCATCTGACATACCAAAGCAAAAGAACATTTAATTCAGGATCCAGATTTTGCAATTTGGGTCCATCTGTGATAAGAACAGAGTGTGAACTCATGGAAATGCTTGTGTGAATTTTTAATAAATTGTCACTAGCCCATTATGATACAAGCTAGAAAACCACACATAAATGCAGCAAGGAACTACCATACAGAAAACAGGTGCTTTCCTAGCATGGAGTCCAGCCCAGCCCAGTCCAGTCCAGTGCTCTGCAGCAAAGTGCAGAGAGTAACAACTGTCTGCAGCAGCATTTGACTCCTCACAGAGCTCCTGCAACATTAATAATGCGGCATGGTCAGAAGCACTAAGTTCCTTAAGGACAGGACACAGAACAACAAACACTGGAAGAAGCATTTGTATCTAATCTGGTAACCTGATAAAACTAGTTACCTTATTTTCAGCAAAAAGATGGCATGCTAACAAATACAAACGTTTGTAGTAGGTTAAATATACTAAAAAAGCCATAAAGTCTAAAAAAAGACGTTTCATTTCTTTTTGGTCTTCAAATGATTTGCACTGATTTGTCTGGTTTTCCAAGGAAATGAGAAAAGAAAAGTTCATTTTAGGCCAAAGTGTTTTTTATTTCATTATTTGATCATTTTTTGGCAACCAAACCATACAAACAGATATTCACATAGCTCTAGTTTGTAGCTCTGGTGATGGCTGTTTTCCAAGATGTATTTGGGAAACAGTTAGGCTCCCACAAGTCCATTTATTAGGAAGGGAAGTATATTTGGGATTTCGTAATTCTTTCTTACTTTACTCTTATATTCAGTTTTCAGGATTGCAAGGAAGGAAAAAATGAATCTCTTTAAGATGAAACACACAAATTTGAACTTAAAATACAACGTGAAGAATAAAAATTCCTTTTTTGGGTAGAGTTTGAACACTCCTTTAGTAAATTTTGCAGACACATGGTAATAATCTGAATTATGTTAAGATATGCAAATAGTTTTCTATGGAAACCAGAAAAAGCTGCAAACTTTAAATCCCAGATGGAGTTCTTATTAAGGAAACCTCATACTTTTGAAAATCCTATTTCTCCATCTGCTTGTAATAACTTTCAAGTGTCTCTCCGTATAATTGTAATGATGGTTTCTTTGGGTCATATTCTTTATTGTTTGTTACACAATTCCACTCCTTCCCCAAAAATGCAAATATTCACCTATCAGTCAGCAAGGACTAAATTCAATTTCACTGCTGATCTGAGTGGGGGAAAGTGATAGAGTTGCAGCATCTCGGCAAGAGCTCCACAAAGGGAGCTCCAAAAAGCTGCAGCTTCAAACTCTCTTCCTCCTCAAACCCTCCGCAGAGAGAAGTTTTGTGCCAGGACCCCTCTCCAGTCCTTGTGGTCTGACTCATTCTGACTCATTAAGTTTGAGAAAGCAGTGAGCTTTACTCCTTTCTGGGAAAGTGCAAAGAAGGAGCAATCCTGCTCCAAATAAATGCAAATAAGTAAGCTACAAGCATCTGGGAAAAAAACAGTTAGAGAAGTGAGAAATTATTTCTTGCTATCCAGTATTCAACTGCAGTGTAATTTTGGTTGTTATCTTATTTTTCTTTTCTGACCAAGGAAATGAAGTTTATAGGTTGTGAATCCAAGCTCAGTACATGATTTGGGTAAATAATAGGCCACATTTGGTTAAATTTCTATTTCAAACTGTTGTTTGGAGGTGCTTATCCAGTCATTTCAGTTTAAGAATGCAAGCAATTTCATTGACTTCAGTGCATTGTTCAAGTGCATTAGCTTAAGCCTTGGCTAATTTACTTGGAGAAATGTTATGGTTTTTCAAAGAACATTCTTGCCTCTCACCTTATTTGCTTGCATGTTTCTGAGAAGATAATACAAAAGCCAGAGGTTTACCCTGCTGATATAAAAAAATCCAAATCAGTATTTACTAGAAACTGCTTATGCTAGGTGACAGCTTTTAGCTGGGAACATCACAGAGCTGTGGTAATGAAATGACTGCACCTGCCCTGAGAGCAGCGATGGAAGGAGGGTGCCTGCTGCTAAGGAGCCTTCAGCTTTTCCAGCTTCCACAGGGTGCACACAGGTGGTGCTGGCTGTTCACTGGGGATCCCGCACCTGGAACTGGAGGTCGAAATACTGTATTTTTCCAGGTATAAAAAGCAGTATTTCACACAAATGTTGTAAACCCTGCAAACTTTGTAGTAGCCAGATGGTGTCAGTCTTGTATTGAAGCTTTGTAGTTACTCTCCCCTGGTGCTCAATAGAATGTAATAAATTCTGCTGCTCACATTTTTTCCACCTGTACTTGCCTAACAGGAAAAAAAAAAGAGTGACTTGCCAAAATCTGCTATGAGCAGGTCACACAGTCTGTCCTTGAATTGCAGTGAACTTTTGCAGACCAGAGTGCAAAATCTGCATTTCCTTAAATCTAGGAGCTCTTCTCTGAAAAATTGCCTGATCTGTCTGTCTTGATTTTATTGTCAGAATAACTGACTCTTGCAGAAATGCTTCTTATCAGAGACAGATATAGAAAATATAGAGTGCCTGCAAGACTTTAAATGGACTAAACCCGCCCAGAAATGTAAAAAACAACAGCAGTGAATGACAGACCATTTTAAGGCAGGCACCATTACCAATAAAAGAAATCTCATAATATGTAGAGCTGCAACACATCGCTAAAATGGTAATTATTATATAATCCATTAGTTAATGCAAACATTATGGGCTTTTGGATGAGCTGTAAAACCAAGTTCTTGGCCACTCTTAACCTTCAGAAGTGCTTTGGCACTTTGGCCGAGAGCTGGGGTGTTAACATGAGAAGTCTATCCAAATTCCATTTGGGTAACTATATTTTGCCTAACTGACATTTGCATGTAATTTAGTTAGATACATTATTATTCCTTGCCTGTTTCATACTGTATTACAGAGCTGCTGTATTAAGAGCTGCTGCTGTCCTGCCTGAGGTTTTAATAATCCAGGGACCAACGAAGGGATTCCTGTTAGTACCAGAACAGGGGTTGTGGTCAGTTTTTTGGGAGTTTGGAGTGAAAGTGCTCTATAAATAAATGTCCATAACCAAAGCTCTGCTTCAAATATCACAGATACCCTGGAAGCCTTGGCATTTGCTAGTGATGCTGAAACCCTGAAACTGCTGGCAATGTTAAGGGAATCAGTTAGCATCCCTGCCGAGCCCTGAATGAATAAACCAAGAAAAGTGGTAAGAGGGCTCAAGAAATATATGCTGTGTGTCTTTTTCTTAGTTGAATTTGAACTATTTATTTAAACTATTTATTTTCAAAACTATCTATTTAGCAGTCTATCCAAAGTCTGTACGCTGCTTCAAATCTGAGCACCTTCTGTCTCCAGAAGCAGACTTGACAGGATCACTTGGCCATTCTTCTGTGGGGACTGGGTAGGCGTTTGTGTTGTGACTGCCTTGTTGTTTTTCAGACAGGATGTTTTGAAGGGTGTCCTTAGGAAATTTGCCGCGTCTGCTCTGGAAGGCTACTCCCTCACTGTATTCTCTGGAATAGGAATGTTTTGTTGTCTATCTTTCAGGTACATCATCTTAAATATTGTGACCAGGACTGCTTTAGGGAAAGGCGATTGTCATGGTAGCCAAAGTTCCTCAGAGCATGGTTATGCAGGACTTTTGTTGGGGCAGTCTGGTCTGCACTGCGGTGCTAAGGCGGAGGAGGAGCTGCCCACAGCAGCTACCAGAGGGTGAGCCCAAGCCAGTGCAGTTACTGTTGAGTCCTGCAGTCCCTCCTGCCTTCTCGGCCTTCTGAAGGGCCATGTGTATACCAATAAAATGATCATGGCCACAGTGAGGGCTGGGGTGCTCTCCTGAGACAGCCCACAGTGTCTGTTAGCCCAGCCTGTGGCATGTGTTTGACTGAGCCACCCAGCACTCTCCCAGATGAGACCTGGGCTTGTTTGTGGGCATAGTGTGAGCCTGGGACTGTTCTCCCTCTGTGGCAGCAAGGATGGGACCACTTTGCTGTGGAGGGGCACAGAGGCAAGGTGAGTGGGCATAACCGCTCCAGAGCTGGTTATGTCTATATTTTGGGAGCAGAAAGAGAACTGGAGATGAAACCAAGCTGTGAATAACAAATCCTTGTGATTGTGTCCTGGGGGTCAGGGTTGTACTTGGGTCTGTTCACAATAAGCTACTTCAGTCCTGAAAAACCAAGACAAGTGGAACAGGGGAAGACACAGCCAAATTTGTCCTGGCCCATGGATTACATGCCCTGTTCTGCCTAACATAGCTAGCCATACAAGAGACTACAGCAGCCTGGCTGGTTTGTACAGGAAAGCTGAGAACTGTCAGCTCTGCATAACAGTCAGGGACTTTGGGACCTCTTTAGGACTAAGCAGGCCATGGAAATGGAGAATCCTCTGACCACTGTGCTCTCACAGCTTGCATTCACCAAGGCAGAATACCCCTCCAAAACCCTGCAGCTGTTTTCCTCCTCCTGCTGTAGTGAACCTCTTTGTTAGTCTGGATTTAGCTTGCTCATTTTACGCCTCTGAAAAAATGGTGGCACCTCTCTCTTCACAGCCTGACATCAGTGGGGACTTCCAGTCACTGACAATTCATAGGCAGCATCACCATTTGCAGCATGGGAGCCAGAGATGAAGCCATTGGTTTCCAGTTCTCCCCCTTGTATCTTGCCACTGTGAAATAGGTTGTTATCTTCCGGTAGCAATGACCTCCATTCCCCCCATCTATCCTTAAAAAGATTATACCAGGCTTGACATTCTGTTATTTAGTCTTCTGTCTCACTAAAAATATCATGAAACAAGCAGTGAAAGCTGGTACTGTGTTGTATATAGAGAAAAAGTGACTCTATGAATTTTATGATGCAAAGCATCACTTCCAGCGGGTAGCTCTCAGTTCATCATGCTTGTTGCTATGCAGAATCTGGGGAAATGCTGGCTCTCACACAAATGAGTTTACAACGTATTTTATGTGTTACAAAGTCAAAAACACAACTTGTTTCCAAGTGGAAATAAATACAAAGAAAACTTATTATGCAGAATGGAAACTAAATGAGTCCAATTTTCCCTTTTGCTCTGCTGGAGTTTGATTTCTTCTCCCAGGAGTGCTACTCTAGTAGTACGCTGTTTGTGGTTTTGGTGGCTATGTAAGAGTCCTAAGAAACCTTTGTCTTTCTGGATTACTTTTTCCATTGAGTTCATGAGCCTAAAAAAGGGTCTTCCCAACTCATTTGTACTCTTGAAATCATGAGGAATTTAAACAAAGGAGTGTATTCTGTTTCTGCCTTACTGTGGTGCAACTCCACAGGAACTCTCTTCACTTCCAAGGAGTTTATCTGGTTCTACATAAGTGTAAATCAGACCAGAATTTGGCCACTAAAAATGCAGCTGATTTAGACTTTGGCTTAGCATGGCTGGCATTAATGATCTCACTATATTTAGACATCCAGCCAGATCTCTTCCAACTTAATTTCCTTTTAGGTTTTTTTTATATCCCTTGGTGGTAATATGGGTTGAGATGACGGGTTACCTTACCTAGCAATGCAGGATGTAGAGTGACAGAAAACACTGAAACAATGGGAGAGTGTTGGCTAGCGCTGACAGTAAAAGTGCCATCCACACCCTGCGAGCGCCTGAATCAGTGAAGACATAAGACATTTTCCAAACATGCAGTACAAATTAGAAAAAGGCTTTTTACACCCTTGTTATTGCCAATGCTGTAGAGAAAGGAAATTAGCAAAATGAAACCAAAGGCCCTTCCCAGAACAAGCTCTTCCTTATCACAGGACAAGCCACACTCAAGATGCCCTTGTTACATCTCAGCTCACTTTTGGCTTTCATGAGTCAGAATGAGCTTATCTGTGATTTTTTTCATGTTTACTCAAGTGCTCAGCTTGATAGTAATGCACGACTAATACTTGGGTGGTGCCATGTTCCAGGAGATTTGTAAAGTAAATGAGAGAGGGAGACCTTTAATTATATGAAGTTAGTTTTGGAGTTTTGCTTTCCACAACCATTGATATAAAATCTGCAGGCAGCAACTTCAGCCCCGTTGGGAACCCTTTGTGCTCTACTAGCAATGCAGAGGGTCCCAGAAGCTGCCATCAGCAGCTAACTGGGGATTTTTTTCTGGCTGCATATTGCCATTTGGCTACATCCTTTTGTGGACAGAGGAAGATTTGCCTGTATATTCTGGGGAAGTTTCTATAGGGAACATGGTGGGGAACACTGGCCATTCAGCATGGGTTAGGCAGCCCTGAGATACGTCCAGATCACACTGGGGAGAGAGCCAGTATGGAACAACCCCTTGAACAAGGAAGTTGCAAGTTTGCCCTCCTTTGCTACTGCATGGCTCCTTTGAGTACTTGTTGGAAACAGCCAAGGAAGGAGCCTCATATCTTCTGTTACTGCATTTTGAAGTACTTCCAAGAAAATGTAATACGATTTTTCTATCATCTAATGACCTTGAATGACCATGTTTTAGTTTATTTTTTAGTTTTTAAAGTAAGAAATCTAGCTGGAATTGATGGTTTCTTTGGAAACATGGATCCCCTATGTCTTTTGTTTTTATAAATTCTTTTGTTACAGCATAATTTTGAGAGCCTTGGAATTGCCAGGTGAACTTGCAGGATGACTGGACCTTTACAAAGATATAATGAAGGTGTTTTTATTCTGAAACAATGGATATAGTTTTATTCTGAATTTCTTTGATTAATTTTGGAAAACAAGGTAATGGACGTGAATTTTGCTTGGTGGTTACACAAAAAGCAAAAAAAAAGAAGAGCATCCTTGCTTTTATTGGGCATTTCCTTGTGGTACTGGTGCAAGATATTTTAAGATTTTCTTCAGTTATGTCTTGGTATCTCCCCTAATAGATGGTTTTTCCCATCTTCTAGGCATGGTTGAGCAAAGAAAACATGAACAATAGGCTCACTATTTTATTTTTCATGGGATCTGAAAAGTATAGAAGAAATAGTATACTCTCCACCAAGTGATCACACTGCCACTTACCACTTAGTCTTGTTGGTGAAGTCAGCACAGGAAAATTTTGCAGAAAAGACCTTCTTTCCTATTCACAAGATGGGATATGTATGCAAAGTAAATTCTCTTCACACAGTAATCCTGGGGTTGTTTGCTTGTTGACCAAGAAATCATCCTTTGGCCTGTCCTATCACAATGTTTCCAGTGGCACACTAGGTACAAATTCTTTAACACAATGTCTCTGCAGAAGACATGCTCTCTAACCTCTGGCATGCTCTCTGGGTGCCTTGGAGCATATCAGGGGGTGTATCCAACGATCCGACCTCCAGGGACCTGCACCGTATAAGGTTTGTCCCAGGCAGAGTGGATTACCCACCCTCTGTCATATTTGCACTGTCATACTAACCTCAGAGCAATCAGTCTTTCTATGCATTTCTCAGAAAGTTGTTTTCTGTAGCCTGCACCCATATGCATGATGTGGTTCTTTAAAAACTCTTGTTGCAACAACACATGGCTATTTCATCTTTAATGTACCACCCTCCTGACAAACATATCAGTATCACTTACCGTTTGGGTGAAAGGGAAAGACGGACATGCCAAGAGTCCCACAGATTCCTGTCCATAAGTACACAAACCCAGCATTTAGGCTCTGTCACTCCAGACCATGAGGTGATAGTCATTGATATTTTGTTGTAGTGGGCCATGTCCTCTCTCTAGTACACAGTGATGATGCATGGTATCACATCCAAAGATCAGCTGTGGGGGAGGGACTAGTTAGTATATAATTTTGCAAATTTCCATGAGAAGACAAATCCCAATGGACTTACTCATGACAAATTGCTCGGCTACAGAGCTGTGGGAATCTGGCCGGATTACAGAGAGCAGTGCCAAACCACTTCTGGCCAAAAACAGATGTACTGCCACTGCAGAGCTCCTGACAAAAACAAAACAAAACAAAACAAAACAAACCCCAAAAAAACCAAAAAAAGGTGTGAGGTTTTGCATCATGAAATTAGCAGCCCATTGGTTTATCATCCATGTCTGGAGTTACAGCTCTGCCTTTCAGTTGCATGGCTGGAAGAGTGGATCACATGCCTCCTGGAGAAGCAGCATAGAATTGGATGGAATAATGCAAAGTATGTGGAAGGGCAGCAGAGTATGCTTATTTGAAACAAATGAATAGTAAGTCTATATTAGTGAGGAGAGATGTTTCCTCTGGTAACTGGTCTGCCCATAGGAATGCTGTGTTCCCAATGATCCCTGTGAACATTTTACCTCTCTGTCTCCCTAAACAACACCCGCACCTCACTGGATACCTTAACTCACTGTTAGGCATTTAAGTGCTGTGGAGAGACTTCCAAAACCACTAATATGCTGAGTGCACTGCTACTCAGTGCTAACCATCAGGGTATGCTGAGGATGGGAGCATGTCTAAATCTAGATCCTTATTCTCCTTTTCTAGAAATACACACAAAATTGCTCTGGAGATGCACACTTTTCTTTCTACACATGCATGGAAGAGGTGGCACAGCAACAATTTTTGCAACATTCCATTAATTACAGTATAAGTCCAGGGAGCTGAAGACTTTAGTTGTACAGCAGTAGTAGTCTGTGATGGTTTGAACTTCCACTTCTCTAGTGAAAGGCTTTTCTGTAGCTTACTGCCTGCGGCATCAGGAAATGCTTTGCATTGAACCCAGTGATATGTTTGGCCTGACAACTCATAATATTAGAGGAGGTGGGTGGGATTCAGGCATTCCTCTCCCCTTTGGGCGTGGGTATTACTGAGATCGAGACAATAATTCCACTTACATCTATCTTAGGCAACATGGTAGGTACTCAGAATACCCTCTGAGTCTTAGAGTGTAGGAGACCTTCCCTAGCTCACAGACTCAAAGACAACTGGGTCCTGCTGATATCATGTAATTTAGCAATTATCCACCCAGAAAACAACAGCAAAAAATCCAATCACAAGCCCCATGGCAAGAAGACTTATATGAGTGATAGGGTCCATACTACCCTTGCTTCAGCATATTTTAGCAAGGCTTGTGAGCAGATGTCTCTGACCAGTTCTTTTGTGGAAAGCATCTGTACTGTTTATATAACGATTTGGTTAATGCATCTTGTTTTTCACACTCATTGATAAAGTTTAATAATAGTATGCTGCAGCAGAGTGCACAGAAAATCTGATGACTGAAGTTTCTTATCCAAGCAAATTTTAGCTTTTAAAAAAGCATTGTCTTTTCAGGGCTCTGACACATAAATATTTCTCTCCTTTCCAAAGTGAGGGTGATACTATTACCTAGTAAAATCGGAAAGCGGGACAAAAAGCTATGCAACTGAAATTGCAATGAGATTGAATAGCATCTCTAGGAAAACTCAATCTTTTCCTGTCTTTCTGTGTTGTGATTAGACAAGAAGGCTGGCAGGCAGGTATATTTTCAGCAGGGTGGTATATTTTCAGTGTAGTCTCTGTGATTCTCATATTAACAATCATGGGATCATTAAAATTAGAATGGTGAGAGAAATCAGTGCGTTACTCTTCACATTGACCATGGAGCTGCTGCTTTCAAACCAAATACTCTGTCTGGTATATACTCTTGATATACCAGAAGGCAGCCATAGTAAGTTTTATAGAACAGTCAGGCAACAGTGCTGCTCTTAAAGCATCTGTGAACACGGGTGTCAAGGTTTAACCCCAGCCAGCAACTAAGCACCACACAGCCGCTCGCTCACTCCCCCCCGGTGGGATGGGGGAGAGAAGCAGAAGGGTAAAAGTGAGAAAACTCATGGGTTGAGATAAAGACAGTTTAATAGGTAAAGCAGAAGCTGCACACAAAAGCAAAGCAAAACAAGGTATTCATTCACCACTTCCCATCAGCAGGCAGGTGTTCAGCCATCTCCAGGAAAGCAGGGCTCCATCACACATAACGGCTACTTGGGAAAGAAGACAAGCACCATCACTCCAAATGTCCCCCCCTTCCTTCTTCTTCCCCCTGCTTTCTATGCTGAGCATGATGCCATATGTTATGGAATATCCCTTTGGTCAGTTGGGGTCAGCTGTCCCAGCTGTGTCCCCTCCCAACCTCTTGTGCACCCCCAGCCTACTCGCTGGTGGGGTGGGGTGAGAAGCAGCAAAGGCCTTGACTCTGTGCAAGCACTGCTCAGCAATAATGAAAACATCTCTGTATTATCAACACAGTGTTCAGCACAAATCCAAAACATAGCCCCATACTAGCTACTATGAAGAAAATTAACTCTGTCCCAGCCAAAACCAGCACAACAGGTAAGAAGCCTGAGTACAGATAAGAGCAAACAGCTAAATAAGGGAAAAAAAAAAGGAAAATGAAAGAACACAGAAGTAAGGATGTAGAAAGATTATTTGGTGTAAATTTAGTGTAAGTTTCAGTGCAAATCACTGGGACTATAATGGAGGTTGAAAAACCTTCTAAATTATGAACCAGCGTATTTAAGACACCTTTTGTAATTCTTTCCATCAGTACTAAAGAGATACTGAAGTGATATTGCTCTGAAATGGAAGTTGGGTTGACTGGTAAATTTGGATACTTTTAAAAATAATATTACCTGGAAACTTGTTAAAAATATTTCTGCTTTTTAGTTGTGTGTTGTCAATCACAGCTGAAACAGTCCACATTTCAAAAAATATGAACCAAAACTTATTTTAAATTATGCAAACACTAATTTTGTCGTTTGAGTTAATGTAACAAAAATTGATTTTGAATTTTTGGCAGAAGTCCAGAAAGAATTACTTGAGTTTTACACACACATTTTCAAGAATCTTATCTGACATTCATAAATATCAGTGGAAATTTAACTCTTTTGTAGGAAACTGTATTACATTGTATTCATGTAATATTTTTAAATATGCCAAGGGCTGTTGGAGTGAATTTTAGGATTTTTTAGCAGTTCTGTCAATCTCAATAAAATAAAATAAAATAAAGGATGGAACCATATCGGAGGCTGTTTTCAATAACAAAAAACTGTTGTCAGCTTGGTTCAGAAGACCCTGTGGAAAAGCATGAGCAATGCTTTTCAAGTGGTTACTGAGTTTGCAGTTTCAGTAGGTACTGAGGGTTCTGATTCAGATCCAGCTTTGCCATAAATTCAAATATACCAAGGTCCAAGGAGGTTTAGTGCTAAATCCAAATATCAGAATGAAGACCCATCTTTAAGTTTGAGAAAGCTCCTAAGGTCTGATTGACATCTCACAGTGCTGACAATAGAGGGTGACTTCATAAAATGCACAAATATAAAAGGTAAACTGAATGAGCGAATACAAAATCAGTGTAATGGCAAGAGAATTGGGTGGTTTTTTACATAAAGGTTTAAATAATTCATTTTCTTCTTCCATTTTTGACGTCTCAGCCCAGCTCAGGCAAAAGTGTGGGCTGAGAAGACAGCTACACTAGGTAGGCAGCCAATTAAAACAAACTTTCATAAAAGAGCAGGATGATTTTTCAGGACAGGCATCGTTATTTTGTGAGCACCAATATAACTTCCTAAATGTCTCACAGATGCAATCTGAAAGAAATTTCATCCCCCTCCCAGTAAAAATATCTTAGCCACCTCAAAGAAGAGACCATCTGGAGGCTTACTCACTTTGGGGGATGCTGAGTTAGTTGAGTGAAAATCCAAATAAGTCTTCAGGAGAGACGTGTTGAGGAATAGCAATAGACTCTAAAGTGATTTAAAGTAATGTATCTCCAAATGAATTTGCTTCAGTATTGCGATTACTTAATCAGTTGTATTATCACTATACTTGGGAAGCCTAGTCATAGATCAGAGCTCATTCTGAAGGACTGCAAAAAGGAATCTGCTGAGTGTTATTATATGTATTTACACTAAAAAGTCAGTCAAAATCCAGTAATATTTCAATAATAAAATCAATACAGTTAGTTACAATTTGCCCTGGCAACTCTGTTTTCAGACTAGTTTAAGGTAGCTTTCAGGTAGTTTAAGAAAAGTTTAAGTTTGTTCTCAGGTAGTTTAAGAAAATAATATTCACAAAGCCTCTGAAATGATCTCTGATTAAAGACATATGACTCCCATTAAAATCAGCCAAAAGTTTCAAACCAAATTTCTATATTCTTCTTTGAAAGTCAAAGGGCAGTGGCTGAAAAGTCAGAGTCTTATAGACTTTTATCCACATGATTTTCATTAAGTTTAATAGAAGTCATACAGATCAACAAAATGTTTCTAAGAGGGGCCAGGGGATGAAACATACATCAGGCCAAATATTGGTCAACGCTGGGGCCAATACCTTTTAGTTCCTTCATTAAGGATCTGGATGATGGGGCAGGATGCACCCTCATCAAGTTTGCAGATGATACAAAACTGGGAGAAGTGGTTAATAGACCAGGTGGGTGTTCTGCCATCCAGAGGGACCTCACCAGGCTAGAGAAATGGGCCAACGGGAACCTAATGAACTTCAAGAAGAGGGAAATGCCAAGTCCTGCACCTGGAAGGAACAACCCCAGGTATCAGCACAGACTTGGGGCTGACTGACTGGAAAGCAGCTTGGCAGAAAAAGACTTGGGTGTCCTTACAGATACCAAGCTGATCATGAGCCATCTATATGTCCTTGGAGCAAAGCAGAACCTGGGCTGCATTAGGCAGAGTGGTGCCAGCAGGTTGAGGCATGATTGCCAGCTTTTCAAGTGAAGAGGTAGTAGCAAAAGGAACTTGCTCATTTTCTTGTTCAAAGAGGTGACTCCAACTGCCTGGAGGAGAATCTGAGCTGTGACCGAAAGGCGTGGCAGAGGCATCCACTCAAGATGCTTGGGAGTAATATGGGATTACCAACTCTCTGGTTCCTAGCTCTCTCGGCTGCTTTTCTCCTGGGTTTGCTGGTTGGTATTGGGAACTGCTCTGCCTTTTCAGACCTGTCTACATGTTAACAGCTGCCATTTGTCTGAAATGTTTTGAGAGTTTTTGTACCTCAAAGTGGTGATACTGTGTTGAGGGAGTGCTGAGATCTTTCAGTTGAGAAATCTCCAGTATCATTTAGACAATTTACAGATCACTCCTCAGGCTACTGTCTCCAGCCTGGAATCTCATCAGCCCTGAGCACTGTAGATCCCTTCTGTTTGCAGTCTCTGTGCCAAGAACTGACAGTATAGGAGATAGAGGACTGTCTTCAGAAGGTACTGTTCTGGCTGACTGCTAGTGCAGGATCTATAGCTTGAAATTTTCTTGTGCTTGGCTCCTTTTATTACCACCTTGGCTTTTTATGTAGTATGAAAGCAGTAAGTTTTGCTAGGTCACCAATATATTAATCATAGAATCATAGAATCATTAAGGTTGGAAAAGACCTCCTAAGATCATCATGTCCAACCGTCAACCAACACCACCATGACTCCTAAACCAGGCCCTGGAGTGCCACGTCTACACCTTTTTTGAATGCCTCCAGGGTTGATGACTCCACCACCTCTCCGGGCAGACTGTTCCAATGCTTAACCACTCTTTCGGTAAAGAAATTTTTCCTGATGTCCAATCTAAACCTTCCCTGACGCAACTTGAAGCCATTCCCTCTCGTCCTATCGCTTGTTTCTTGGGAGAAGAGTCCAAGGCCTGCTTCACTNTGAGGTGCGGCCTCATCAGTGCCGAGTACAAGGGCACGATCACTTCCCTACTCCTGCTGGTCACACTATTCCTAATACAAGCCAGGATGCCGTTGGCCTTCTTGGCCACCTGGGCACACTGCCGGCTCATGTTCAGCCGGCTGTTGACCAGCACCCCCAGGTCCTTTTCTGCCGGGCAGTTCTCCAGCCACTCTTCCCCAAGCCTGTAGCGTTGCACAGGGTTGTTGTGACCAAAGTGCGGGATGCAGCACTTGGCCTTGTTAAACCTCATACAATTGGCCTTGGCCCATCGATCCAGCCTATCCAGATCCCTCTGCAAAGCCTTCCTACCCTCAAGCAGATCGACTCTCCCGCCCAATTTGGTGTCATCTTCAAATTTGCTGAGGGTGCACTCAATCTCCTCATCCAGATCATTGATAAAGATGTTAAACAGGACTGGCCCCAGAACTGAGCCCTGGGGAACACCACTTGTGACCAGCCGCCAACTGGATTTCACTCCATTCACCACCACTCTCTGGGCTTGGCCATCCAGCCAGTTTTTACCAGGCAAAGAGTCCACCTGTCTAAGCCATGAGCTCTAGGAGAATGCTGTGGGAGACAGTGTCAAAGGCCTTACTAAATTCTAGGTAGACAACATCCACAGCCTTGCCCTCATCTACTAGGCGGGTCACCTGGTCATAGAAGGAGATCAGGTTGGTCAGGCAGGACCTGCCTTTCATGAAGCCATGCTGACTGGGCCTGATCCTCTGGTTGTCTTGCACCTGCCCGGTGAGCGCACTCAAGATGAACCACTCCATAGTCTTCCCTGGTACCGAGGTCAGGCTGACTGGCCTGTAGTTCCCCGGATCCTCCTTCTGGCCCTTCTTGTAGATGGGCGTCACACTGGCAAGCCTCCAGTCTTCTGTGACCTCCGCTGTTAACCAGGACTGCTGATAAATGATGGAGAGCGGCTTGGCAAGCTCCTCCGCCAGCTGCCTCAGCACTCTCGGGTGGATCCCATCCGGCCCCATAGACTTGTGAGCATTCAAGTGGTGCAGCAGGTCGCTGACTGCTTCCTTGTGGACTGTCGGGGGTTTATTCTGCTCTCGGTCCCTGTCTTCCACCTCAGGGGGCTGAATACCCTGGGGATAATTGGTCTGACTATTAAAGACTGAGGCAAAGAAGGCATTAAGTACCTCAGCCTTTTCATCGTCCTTGGTGACAATGTTCCCCATGCATCCAATAGAGGATGGAGATTCTCCCTGGCTCTCTTTTCACTGTTAATGTATTTGAAAAAGCATTTTTTATTATCTCTTACAACAGTGGCCAGATTGAGTTCTATGTGGGCTTTTGCCTTTCTTATTTCCTCTCTGCATGACCTAATGAGATTCCTGTACTCTTCTTGAGTGGCCTGCCCCTTCTTCCAAGAGTGGTAAACTCTCCTTTTTTTCCTGAGCCCCAGCAAAAGCTCCCTGTTCAGCCAGGCCGGCCGTCTTCCCCGCCGGTTCGTCTTACGGCACACGGGGACAGCCTGGGCCTGCGCCTTTAAGACCTCCCTCTTGAAGAGGGCCCAACCTTCCTGGACCCCTTTGCCCTTCAGGACTGCCTCCCAAGGGACTCTCTCTACCAGTGTCCTGAACAGGCCAAAGTCTGCCCTCCAGAAGTCCATGGTGGTGGTTTTGCTGCCCCCCCTCTTAACTTCACCTAGAATCGAGAACTCTAGCATGTCATGGTCGCTAAGCCCAAGACGGCCTCCGACCACCACATCTCCCACCAGTCCCTCTCTATTTGTAAACAGCAGGTCAAGCGAGGCACCTCCCCCGGTAGGCTCACTTACCACCTGTGTCAGGAAGTTATCTTCCACACTCTCCAGGAACCTCCTAGACTGCTTCCTCTCTGCTGTATTGTCTTTCCAGCAGACATCCGGCAGGTTGAAGTCCCCCAGGAGAACAAGGGCTAGCGATAGTGAGACTTCTGCCAGCTCCTTGTAGAATGCTTCATCTGCCTCTTCATTGCTCTTTTCTAGCCTGAGACTTCTTTTTGCTCTTTAATTCTTTCTTTGCACTGCAATTCTTCTTTCATTGGTTTTGCCCTGTATAAGTTGAATTGATCCTATCCTAACGACGAGATTTTTATGTCTCAGACCTTAGTCTTATCTTTTAAGCTCTCCCTTCCCCCACTGTTACAGTGGAATTACTTATCTACATCTATTTACTCTTTCACTCTAGTGGAGCTGGGATTGTTAAAAATTGGGCAGATTGGGCCCTTTTCAATTCATGCGAAGTTCATACCAAAATAAATGGGATTTAGGAACCTAAATATATTTGAGGATCTATGTCTTAGTGCTTCTGGGTGATATTCATAACTGGCTTGGGAAAACAGTCTTAAAACTATATTGTGGTGTCAAATTGTATTTGATAAAAATCAGTTTAATCCTGCAGATTTTAATAACCTAGCAGTTAGCATAAGATGCAAATTAAGAGAGAAAAGTTCAGTTCTTTTTGCTGCCTGAGAATGCTGAAACTGAGGACAGGCATCAGCTCCTAATGGTTGCTGTGAGTGGGACTCTGCTCTTTCTCACATTAAATTTGCTGCAAAGAAAACCAAGAATATTTTCCCCAGTGAGTGAAGATTGAACGTGTAAAATGGATAGAGCAGTTAGAGCTTCCAAATGGAGGAAGAGAGTGCAGAGTGGCCCTAGTAGCTGAAAACCCTCTATTACTGCATTGTTTTCTACAGCAGTCTGAATGCAAAGCCAATTTTGCTCTAGGCTTTCAGGTTTTGCAGACTTCCATTCTTTCAAGGACTGAAAGAGTTGCTTCTGAACTCATTTGGGCCATTCAAAAGGGGACACTACTCAACTCCAGACACATATGGCTCACAGTACCTTCTGCTTCTCCCTTCCTTATTCTTCAGATAACTGATTTGTCTTTTTTATCTCTCAAATAATTTCAAGCAAGAACTGTGATGTCTCTTGTGTCCCGTACGCTGCCTAGTACATAGTCAGTATCATGGGAAATAAGCAGAATTAACTATACAACTCAGAGAAAATCAAAGCACAACCTACCTGACGTCCATAGGTGCACCCTCCTTTCCCCCAACCTGGCTTCCTCCATGAACTGGAAAATGCTGCTGTGTCCATGTGTTCTGTTGAATGGATGCAGTCCTAGTCTGTTGTCCAGGCTGAAGGACCATTTGGAGCACTCTTTCTACAGAAAACCTGGGTGTACAGATGGGAGGTTACATAGCAAGGTCTTATCCTGACCTGAAGACCAGTAACAAGGAAGTACTATCCTTCCACCTAAACTCAAAATTGTATTTTAGTGATGGCCTAGTGAAGCCAAAGAGCTGTGAGACCTTTCAAGATGTCTTTTCAGGGACTTTGAATGGTTGAAATTTAAAGGTATTTTTTCTTCTTTGGGCTCACACAGAATTTGGAAAACCTGCAACACTGGCCAATCATTTATAGAATGGGGAGGAAAGAAGAAGGAAGCCATCAAAAAACCCAAGCAAACCCAAATGGTGGAACAAGAAGAGCTAGAAATGGTAAGAGATGTATGGACTTAGAAGAAGCAGGTTGGAATGAGGGAATGAGAGCAGTGAGAGTGAAAAGACATCAGAGAGGAAAAATGATAGAAGAGCAAGTGGGAATGGAGGAAGGAGGAAATGGGAAGGAGATTCTTACAGAGAAGGAGAAAGGAAAGGCCAGAAGAAATAGGAGATGAAAAGGGACAGAGAGGGATAGTAAGGGAGCTGGGACATCAAAGGAGAAGAGGAAAAAGGAGGAGGAAGGTGACCAAAGAAAACGAAAGAAGAAATGTATGCTGGAGCTAGAATAGAGGAATGAGAGAATCTTGAAGCAAGAGGATTTATGGAGAAAAGGAGGTAATCACAGGAAATGTAGGGGTGTAAAATGAGAAAATGAGCAATGGAAGCATGAAGAGAGGAAGAATAAAGGTATCACGAAGCAGGGTCTCTACATCAAGTGGTGGACTTCTAGATGTCAGAATTAAGATAGGTGAACCTCACCTTAATATGTGAAAAGAACTTGTTTTTTTTAAAATTTAGAGGTTCTAGCAGAAATAGAAGTATTTTGTAGAAAATACAAAATGTTATGATTTTTACAAATGTTGGGCTGTGCTACATATTGCTTTGTAAAAAATGCAAAAGCAAAACAAATTACATCAAGCTGTTGTGTAGAAATTAGAAAAAGAAAACAGAAACCTGATATTTTATGACACGGGCAGGAAAGAACAGTCTTATGTATGCTATGACTTACAAATCTCTGGAAGCTATTGTGACCAGTGTCTAGTCCTCACTTTATACATTACTCAGTATAAAGGATGTTGTCACAGAAGGATTAGGTCTAATCCTGCATGAGAAAGCCTTGTGATGACTCAACAAGGAGCAGAAAAGAGGGAGCTAAATCAGCTTAAAGTCAGGCTTTATGGGTTTGGATGGAATCAGCATTTTGTATGTGTGGTCATGCTTTGCACATAACAACACACTTGGCTCCCGATGATACTCTGTCTACAACTTTCCTATTCCTGCCTCCCATTTCGGCATGCTGCTGGCCCAGTCTCTGGCTGCCACTAACACAAAACAGGAGACCATGCTCCAGGATCAATACAAGGAAAATTTTAATCAACAGCGGAGCTAATTGCACCGCATAAGTCTCACAGTGCATTGATCGGTGCAAATAGCCAATAGATAGATCAGGGCAGGCCTTCAGTTGTCATGTAGTAAAAAATGTGGCTGCTAGATAAACCAGCTTTAATTCTCAAGTTCTGTTGGCACCCTTTGAACCTTCTGCCTAGCAAAGCACAGGCATAGTTTTAAGTGACCAAATTTGCTCACCTGCTAAATGGTTGGCGTGGATTAACCACTGGTTCCTCTGACCGCAGATCTCTGCTCAGCCCAGCTGAATGGCGACAAAAGGACAGGTCTGTCTGGAGAGGATAGGTCTGCAGTTTGTGTAGAAGCTATCAATGAGCCATGGAACATCTTTGCAACAAGCCCTTTAGTCAGACCATCACTTACATGGGAATCAGCCAGGCAATAAGGTGCTCAGGCCACCACTGGGTCACCATTACCTGAATCAGAAGCAAAAGGTGAGTAATTTGAGTGTTGTCTGAAGTGGTCGCTGCAAAGCCGGCCTATTCTCATGACTAGTACTGAAGAAATCTTTCTTGTATTGAAATGAAAGCAAACAATTCACAGAGATTTATAGAACATTTAATTTAACTTTTATTGGAAAAGCACCAGAATCCTGTTTGGGGAGGTAACAAATGGAAAATTATTTTGCAGCTCATCATGGCTCTGATATAGATATTTCCTTATTTATTTATTTTGGAATGTATTACAGAAGTGAGTGATAATTTTTGGAGAGATGATTTAGTTTCTGTTTCAGGGAGGTACCATTTAAAAGTTTTCTTTAGGTTTTAAGTAGATTAAGAAATGGGGACTCTGGTGATATATTCCAGTGTAATGTTTCTTTACTCACACTGTTGGTTTTAGTCTCAAAAACAATTACCTCATTGAAAGGGGCCATTTAGGCAAAACAGATTTTTAAAAGACTTGCAACTTTATTTCAAAAGTTTGCTAGACAATGTGGGGGCTGCTATAAAAGCTCTGTTTTGCAACTGCCAATTTAAAACTCTAAATAGGAGGGCCAAATCTGCCCCAGATGTAAGTCTGCTAACGTGGATGTGACAGTTGGAGTGAATTTGGTCCATTATTTTCAGTGCTAGTTACTCAACTTTTAAATTACTATTGCAAGGCTTGGAGGTGTAAGAAAAGAGTATAGGAAGGAGATTCTAGCACATGGAATAAAAATGAGAAAAATAACAATTTTTCCCAATTAAGAAGTATGCAATTACGTGATATTTCACAGTTAAAATATTGTGTAAACTGGAAGAAATGTAGATTCAGAAATCAATGACAATGGTTATCTGACAGCTCTTTGTCACCCTTTGCATAACAGCTTTGACATCCCAGTCACTTTCCAGTGGACAGCTGTCCATCCAACTTTCAAAACCACATCCCAGTTGGAGTAGTTTTGCATAGAGAGGCTACAGGTCTCAGCCTGAGGACGTGAGGGAATCCCAGCATCCTGGGCACATGGAGCGGAAGTCGCACTGTCCTCGTGTGCTCCCCTGACAGAGGATAATAGATGGAGTCAGTCCAATGACTGGTGATCCTTTCCTCACTATGGAAAAGTGTTCTGGCAGGGCGTTCTCCTTTCTCTCTTCTCCATCTAGTTGCAGAGTTTTTTCTTGCCTCATCATGAATTTCTGGCTTTTGGGAGGAGACAGCATGAATATTCATCAGCAATTGGTAAATTGCTGTGAAAGCATCTCATAATCCTTCCTATAAAGCCTTCTTAGGTTATTGAACCATGATCTCCTGTCCAAGTACGGAGGATTAAAGGAGAAAAACACTTCAACATCATGTGTTTCCAAGAATGATCTGGAAAAGATTTTGGAGCACTGATAGTAAAAGAAAAATATCTAAAAAATCAAAACAAGGGCAGATCTGCAAAAGGACTCAGGGTTGATGCAATAAAGAGTTGAGGAAGTTCTGGAGAAACTTGGGTGTAGCTGAATGTAATTATGATCCCCAAATCCCCTGCTCAGCTGCAGCTAACCCAATATAGATACCTAAACTCACCAGGGGCCTCTTTGTTTGATGTTAAACATTACTATTATGAGAATTCAGTTCTGTGCAGCTCATCTCAGATTGCCCCAGCATGAGAAGCTCAGCAGCTGGTTCAACACTTGATCAGGTTTCAGAAATAGGAATTTTCCCTTAAGTCTCTCTTTAACTTGTAAAATATTCTCAGAACATTCCTAGCAAACATGGAGAACAATGTGCTGCTGGAAAAACACAATTATGCATAATTTTTTAAAGGAACCAGAAAGGAATTTTTTCATAATATAAGATACCATTCCTAATACTTGCAAAAATTGTGAAATTTTGTCTCTAGGCCTTCCTTAGCTAGACTGAGAAAATTCCAAGTCAAGACTTTCATTTTTCAGTTGAGCATCAGAACTCTTCAGATGCAGGTTGTTCTGTGGTTCTTACATCATCTTCTTGAGTTGAAGCTGGAATATGTCACAGGATAAAAACAAAGACTAACAAAATCAAAAAGAGGGCACAACAGGGGTTCAATCCTGAAAATCAGGGGCTATAAACTAAATATCACAGGAAGGAGAAAGATTTCTTTATTCTGGTTACCATTTCCAGGAGTGTTTGTTCACTTTATCCAGCGACTACTTAATATCAAAACAGGAGGAGAAATGGGTTTGAATTCCCACTGGCTGAAGAGGAAAATGAAACTTGATACTCATACTTCTTGGATAAATACGCTTGTGTTGGTTTTGCATGGCAAGGTTTTGGCAGCAGAGGGCTACAGGGGTGGCTTCTGTGAGAAGATGCCAGAAGCCTCCCCCATGTCCGATAGAGCCAATGCCAGCTGGCTCCAAGATGGACCTGCCACTGGCCAAGGCTGAGCCCATCAGTGACAGTGGTAGTGCCTCTGGGATAACATATTTAAGAAGGGGGAANTGAAGAAGGAGGGGGAGGAGGTGTTCCAGGCACCAGAGCAGAGATTCCCCTGCAGCCCGTGGTGAAGACCATGGTGAGGCAGGCTGTCCCCCTGCAGCCCATGGAGGTTAATGGTGGAACAGATATCCACCTGCAGCCCGTGGAGGACTCTACGCTGGAGCAGGTGGATGTGCCTGAAAGAGACTGTGACCCCATGGGAAGCCTGCGCTGGAGCAGGCTCCTGGCAGGACGTGTGGCCCCTTGAAGAGAGGAGCCCACGCTGGAGCAGGTTTTCTGCCAGGGCTTGTGACCCTGTGGGGGACCCACGCTGGAGCAGTCTGTTCCTGAAGGACTGCACCCTGTGGAAGGGACCCATGCTAGAGCAGTTTCTGAAGAACTGTAGCCCACAGGAAGGACTCACATTGGAGAAGTTCGTGGAGGACTGTCTCCCATGGGAGGGACCCCACACTGGAGCAGGGGAAGAGTCTGAGGAGGAAGGAGTGGCAGAGACAACATGTGACGAACTGACCGCAACCCCCATCCCCCGTCCCCCTGCACCGCTTGCGGGGAGGAGGAGAAATCGGGAGTGAAGCTGAGCCTGTGAAGAAGGGAGGGGTGGGGGGAAGGTGTTTTAAGATTTGGTTTTATTTCTTATTATCCTACTCTGACTTTTGATTGGCAATAAATTAAATTAATTTCCCTGAGTCAAGTGTATTTTTCCCATGCCAGTAACTGGTGAGTGATTTCCCTGTCCTTATCTTGATCCATGAGCCTTTTGTTGTATTTTTCTGCCCCTGTCCAGCTGAGGAGGGGGAGTGATAAAGTGGCTTCGTGGGCACCTGGCATCCAGCCAGGGTCAACCCACCACAATCTTAAAATCCAGGCTTGGACATTCTAAAGTTTTGTTCCTGGCAGGCCATTGGATGGGTTGTGGAAAGGGGGATACAACAAAATCCATTAGCAATAAAGTGTCTTCATAGCCATTAGCACATTTTAATGTGCTATATCTTACATAACCAAAATCATAAGTAGGAGAATTCATGATTTAGAGTGACTTTACTACTTGTCACATGAGACAATTTGGGTACAAAAGCTTTTGCCCTGGAATTGACTGAGTCAAAGCAATTAAAATGTATATCTCTATTTTTTCTTCCATTAACCTCTCCAGCTATCCTTGCTCATGGCACGAGATTGGGATCATGGCTCAACTGGTGCCAGATTAAGCTCTTCCAGAAACACATCACAGGAAAGACCAAACGATCAGGATTAATTTCCAATGACTCTGTTCCAGGAGGTCTCCTTCCACTCCCAAAAGCTCTCTGATCACCTGCCATTTCATACAGTCTGTCTCTTATTTCACTTTTGCCTTAACATTCATTGCTAGATCTCTCAGGTCAAAACGCTTAGATGCTCTGAGCTCTTCTTTCTGATATCCTGCATTGCAGTCATTGCCATGGTGCCCCCAGTTTTGCCTGATACGTGCAGCTTCTTGCTCTCCTAGTTGTAATGAGCATCCTTGGGGTCCTGGAGAGAGGGAACTGCCTACCTCTGCCATTCCCAGCTCACCTGGAGGTTAGGGCTGTAGAATAGACTGCAAAGGAGAAGCCCGCCCCTTTTGGCAACTCTGGAAAAGACTCTTCAAGCGGTTTCATGCTTCAATGCAAAGTAGTAAGTGTAATCTTGTCGGTATGCATTTTACATGGTGTGCTCATGCCCACTGGACTGGGCTTCTCAACCGAGAGGTATAGAGGATATGCCCTTTAGGAAACCTGATCATGCTTATAAATTAGATTGACTTTGAATAGCTCAGTCCATGTCAGGTCTAGGGATGCACAAAACTACAGTTTCAGTCATCCACGGAAACTGGGTTAAAAAAAAAGAAGCTATATCAGACATTAATGTACACTTCATTCTTGGACCGAAGTATACGTGCCTATGAACATATATTTCTGAGCTAGTTCCAGTTTCCAGCCAGAAGTCATTGATTCTAGAGTTATAATGTGACTGAAAACTTCTTAGATTCAGTTTTGTTTGGTACCGGTAAGACAGGAGTTTTGGAATTGACATGCATTTCTTTCCAATTTTACTTTTCTTTCCTTGGTCAGTAGAGTTTAATGAAGATGTAACCAAGAGCAGAAATGTAACTGCCCTGTAATTATTCTGACATAATAGCAAAAAACTTTATTTTGTTATATGATTCCATTTATAATTACAATATAATTACTCTCGTGTAAATCAGAAATAAGTATACTTTAATTGTAAGTTGTTTTGTGAATTTAAAATGAATCTGTTGGTGCTGAGTGAGGTATATATTAAAACACTAATTCTGATTATTTCAGAACTAAATAGGAATAGATATGTAATTAAACAGTATATGGAAAAATATAGAGGTTTTTTTTAGGCTCAAGTAACTACATAATAACAAAAATGTATAGTATTTACTAATTACATTCTGCATTTCTTTAAGAATAATTAGTGACATTTTCTACTTTGTAAAGTATTTATTTTCCTCCTTATGTTTTCCCTGTCCTCATATCTATTCTTGATGACAATTCTGTATTTTGGAATTTTCCTTATGTAAAGAAAGTGAATTGAATGAATTTTCAGGTTATTATTTAAAAACAGTAGCAATAAAATAACAATAAAACTTAAGCTTTTATATAAAACACCTTCAGCTAGACTATCTATATCTTCCTCTACTCTCAGAGTCCTGCCTAGGTTGATTTCTGATGAGTGAAGTCTATGTCCAGGATCTCCAGATAGTTTCTCTGAGGACAACCTAAGGAAGGTGAGGGCTCAGATGGAGGCAGAGGTTGATGGGAAAGTAGTACTGACTTGTGGCAGTCAACAGGGGGGTAATATTCACCCATTCGGGAGATGGGAACCAGGGTGGGAATACTGAGCTGAGGGTGTGGAGCTCAGGGGCTGCAGGAGAGGAAATGGGAATTGGGAATAGAGGGGGAATTTAAGGTCTGGGGAAATACTTGATAAAGAGTTTGGAGAAGAATAGTGACAGATGGGAAAGGAGGGTTGGGGTTCAAAAAGGATTATGAAGGCCTTTTTTCTCTAGTTTGGAGGTTTGGGGATTGCAAGGACTGGCTCTGGAGGAACAGGGAGACTGGGTTAGTGAAAAGTATGGGAAAATAATTGTCAGAGTTGAAGTAAATGTAAGCAAGGAGAGCTGGGGAGGAAGATGAGTGGCTTTGGTATGGGAGGAAGGTGCTTTGGAACAGCAGAGACCCTGGGAAAGGGCAACACGGGAGGGGACCCTCGACACAGAAGGTGTTTGGAAGAGTTTTTAGGCAGGAAGGATGGGGGAATTTGAGACCTGGGACAGAAGGGACTGAGGACAGTAGGGTGTGAGGGGAACATTAGGGTTAGCAGTCTGGGGTATACTTTTATCTGGGCCCTGATGTTAGAGCAGAGGCACACACACAGAGAACTGCCCCCCTGTCCCTGTGCAAAGAACAGCCCTTCCCTTATTCTCTATTCGTAGGAATTACAATAGCTCTGTTTGGACTAAATAACCCAGAGAACACCCCTAAAGGAATGAATGACATGAATTCTGAGTGATCTGGGGAATTATTGTGCCATATGAAAATTCTCTACCTGACTGTTGATTTGAGAGACTGAAACTTAGTGTTTCTGAACTTGTTTCACACAGCAAGTGTGCCTAATAAATTCAAGTTTAAAACCACACTCTTTCTCACAACGACATACATCACTTTCATCTTAGCTGTTTCCTTAAATATCTCCGCTCTGTAGGAAATTGGTCCTAAATCATTCTGTCAGATCCCAGATCCTTCAGTAGATGGCCAGATAATCCTACTCTCCATATGCTATGAGCACTGAATTTGAGTAAGTTCATGTCAGCACACATTAGTTCTCTACTTTAGCTGTAGTCTGCTTTTCTTTTTGGATAGGGCAACTCTGAGCTCACTTGAAATCCTGTCCATAATGCATGGTTATTTACAAACCACTTGATACAGAAGTCACAGCACATATTTGTGTTGACTGATAATCCTTTGTCAATGATGGATGAAGATCAGGTGTCGTTTCTGATTCTTTTGGATGTCAGCTGCATCCAGTACCATTGACCATGAACTGACCTGCACTCTGGCAGTCTGGAAGCAAGGACAAATGGGATGAGTTGTGGAGCTCAGAGTTATGTGCAGCTTTGAGCCCTGAAGCATGTTGGCAGTAGGTTGAGGCAGGGATCTCCTATGTTAAAAAATCCCAGCTGATTCTTCATTTCACTGCATTTTTGTTAATATGTTTACCTATTAAAATTTTGATAATGCAGCTTTAGCACTTATCTAGGTCTCTGCTTGCTTGTGTCATAAATTTAAAAAAATGCTGTAAGCTTATACAAAATATTTTCTACAAAAATTTTCTCCCACGATCTTTTGCCTTTGGCTCATACTTCCTCCAACTGCCTCAAAAAATAGATGAAAAAAAGCCGTACTCCATATAGCATGTTCAGAAATGTCACCCACCTCCTCCCTCAACAAGCAGCCTAACAAGCTTTGTTGGACCTGGGGGTATGGGGCAGGTTTTATAATCAAAGGTGGAAACGATTCTGCTAGATAGCTCCTCTAGTCCTTGTTGGCTTCATTGCCAGTATCTCTGCTGTTCTCAGCTGTGAGATGTTGCAGCATACTGATTTCCTCCTCAGGCAGAATTTGGGTTATACGCAGCTCCAGGGGTCTCTTTCATACTATATATTCCAATTCAAATGATGGGAGAGGAGAGAAGGGAAGCTTATCCTTTTCTGCCTCCACTTCTCTATTCTGTGTGGGGCAGAGGAGGCGTAACCTCAAGTTGCCTCTAAGTTGCAGATCCAAAATCAACAGTCTGAAGTCCACCTGGAAACAGTTGCCAACAACTCAGACATGGGTTTGAGCACTGCCTGTGTGTACAGCTCTTCTCAGGAAGTCTGCGTGACCCATCAGACAGAGCCACTAGGTGATTCCAGCATTTAGGGACACCTAGAGAATTTTGCATCCCAAGGTGAGAAAGGCACCGATGGCATAGTCTGAAGGGAGCCAATTTCTTGATCCAATTCCTATGACAAAGCATGTTATGCCATGTCAGCTCAACCGTTAGAGGAGTCCATGTTTAAACTACTAGTCAGGTGCAAATATGAGATAAATAGATACAAGCTTCTCTACCTTGTATCTACTGGCCTCCTAGATACGATTAGTCATAGAGGTAGGTAATTAGGTGGAGAGATAATTCAGTGATTAATAGCAAATGTAAATCAGTGCAATATAGGCATCTTGGGTAAACACTATGAGGACAGGAAATTTTGCCTTTTACAAAGGGGTGCAGTAGAGGGATTTTTTCTTTTAAAGATTCAGTTACATGTCAGCATAGCTCTATGGTTAGGCATGGCCTAAGAAACTCTACATTAGTAAGACACAGTCCACATCCTCTATCAAGAGAAATAAGACATTCCCTCATGACTTGCATACATTATATTAATTTATCTAGTTCTTTGCTGAAGAGGGGAAAAAGAACAAATAATAAGGTTGTTGATTACACAATCCTAACATTTGTCCACTTGCTGTTGCTTCTTTTGGTCCGTCTTTAGCCAAGAAAGACATGAACATTGGGAAGCAGATGGATTTCCCTGAGGGATGTGAACTAGTGCCATGCCACAGCCAACAGCTTCAGCCACTTGGAAAAAGTGCTATGTTGTGTCTTCCCAAAGCTGTTCCCAGGGCTTCACAATATTTGATGATTAGACCAGGGTTGTTTACTGTAGGGTGGCAGCTACACTCAGTAGAAACTTGTTGCTTTATTATGCACTGGCTCAATCTGTTTGTGCAACACTTTACAAGTGGTGATAAAGTCAGTAAAACATTGGCTGTAGTGTAGTGCTATTTACTAAACTATGAATGTCTCTGTTTTGCTCTTTCCAGAGTACTGAGGATAGATGGATTTCAACTGCCTTATAGTTTTAAAAGAAAGAAAATTACTATGTGTAATTGATTACTGTGAGATTGGTCTATTTTCTGGCCTCAGATCTGTCCCGTAATCTTATAATACTCCACCTCAGCCTTTGTTCATCACCATCCCCAGACGCCTTTTCCATCAGCTGTTAGTCAGCACCTCTATGTTTTTTCTCTAAGACATCTACCCAAGGCACCAGAGGCAGGTGCAGGAGACAGGCACAGCTGCTCATGATTGTTTTAACATCAATGCCATGTTTTCCAGTTGTAAAGTATTTCCAAAGTTTGTTTTCCTCAGTGAAATGAAAACAACAAAAAGAGCAAATCTGTTTGTGTTCCCATAAACTAGTACCCAACTATTTTTAAACCTAAGTTTTACTTACAGTTTTCATCGTAAGGCTTCAGTTGACTGAGTTCCTTTGGTTTAGTTTTGTTTTTCATTATTCTGTAATCCTCTGTGGCTTGAGACAACAGGGATTGAGTTTCATTTACGTAGACAAGTTATACAAGGAACATTACCACAGCAACTAAGATCCTGATTTATAAGACAAAACATAGCTCCCCCATCTATTCAGACAGGATTTACAGGTATTTTGCTAATCATACATCCACAGTTCCTTTGATTTCCAAATGAAGTGCTGCCTATTTTATTAATAGTGCTGTCACCTTGACTGGTGCAAATTCACCAAGCTGTTTTATGTCAGTTGAAGGGTTGGCTTTTCAATTTCAGTTTCCTGTTCTCAACTTCCTTTGCCCTGAGCCAAAGAACTGCCCTAGAAGTGATTACATTAAATTTAATATTTGCTGAAAACCCCTCAATATGGCAGGGTCAGTATAACTGTACCTTTGATTTTCTTCTCTGGGTAACAGCCAGGTAACACTTTCCCTGAGAAAGGATTTTGCCAATAAGGGTATAAGGACCTTGTTCTGGGATGAGTTTTTATCATCACTTTGCTGGGTTTTTATGTCTGAAGTATGGTATTCCATGTTGCTACACAGCCAGGCAAGAAAAAAGATCCCCTCCAACACACAAACGTAAGCCTAGGATGACAGGTTGAATCCCTGTTCAGCTTCAGATTTTCTGTCCTGCAGGTCAGTCCACACAGTCTGTATCTTAGCTCCTGAGCTGCAAAACAGTGATAATACTCCCCACCTTTGTAGACCATTTTCAGGCTATGAAATGTTCAAATACCCTTCCCTAGTGTAACTGTGGCAAGGGTAGGAGTGATATCAGTTCTCGTTCTGGGAGCTTGTGTGGATATTCCTATCACAGCAGGAAAATTAGCCCACACCGTGTCTTGATTAAGCTGTGTGCAAATCCAGGAGGTGTTGGACAGTTTGAGTGGTATTTCTTGTTTAAGCAGTTGTTGGCATATCCTCCAGGGAATAGGTGGTGAACAACCTGGTGTAGCATTAACAGTAATATGTCCTGAAGATTGAAACTCCCTGAGGAACTTAAAAAATCCTCTTGTCTCAGAAGTACCAAACAAGTTCTCAAATAAAGACTATGTTCTGGCCTCACTTACATGCCTAAAGCCTATTTCTAGCCCTCAAAGACAATCAAAGTCACAAAGACCCTGCCTTTTTCACTGGAATGTGAAATTCTAAGAGCTTACTGGAATGAACCTCTCAACTCCAAAAGTTTCTTCTGGTTTGAGGCACTTCCCATTAAAAAAGTAGCAAGAAAGATTACAAAAGGAAACTCCTCTGTAAAGGCTGAAAAAAACCCATGGCCCAGATGCAAATGAGTTGCACATATTACATTTGCAATATAAGCAGAACTCAGTTGATAGCAAAGACATGTTATAAATCCAGTTAGTCTGTGAGACTGCACCATCTGAGAGCACGCAGGATTGCTAGGAGCAGGCAAGAGGGGCTTGGGGGTAAAGGGTCCCTGCCCTTGAACTCACAGAGAATTGCATTTTGTACATCTATGGGAAAAAGAGAGCTTGTGCCATCCATGATCTCCCTTACCATCATAAGAACACCTGTTCCAGCTTGATTAATAATAGGCTCTACCTTATGAGTATCCTATATAAATATAGGCATGAACCTCATCAAGTCCAGACTTATCTCATGTGCAGGATGGTAAGCATAGGCTTAGCAGATGTGAAGTGAGAGCCAAGCATCTACAGACCTGCAGTGTACACAGGTCAGGGTGCTGTGTCAGCCTGGCCTTGATCGTACTGCCCACCTGCCTTTGTGCTGATACTGTGTAATGATGGAAAGCTGATTCCTGGAACAAGAGTGCTGGGTCTTCTATCATGTGGACAATGAGCTTTTCTGGTCCTTGTGTGTCCTACTACCTGTAGTCTGAGCCATAGGTATTTTACAGACACACAGACTGCACAGTGCACTGGCTTGCTGATGGCCAGGGTAGTCAAA
>WAAD01014112.1:32558-142904 GCA_013389945.1 Fregata magnificens
TGCTGATGGCCAGGGTAGTCAAAGTGGCTTTCTGGTATGAGAATTGTAACACAGATTCGTAGAACCTGGGTGAACGTTGTCTGTGGATCAGCTACATCACCTTTGAAAATAGAGGCTGGACCTGTCTTCAAAACACATGAACATGGAGAACACCTTGTTGAGAGTAAAGCTGTTTAAAAGGGACTAAGACTGATTTTTTTTCACTTTTTGTTGCTGTTTGAACTTTTACAATCCCTGTTGGGTCTTCCTATGCAACAGAAATCTTATAACTGAAACAACGTAGAAACAGCAATACAGAGCCTAATAAATTGAATCGAAGGTATGCTTTGGTTTCATTAGCCACAGAGAATAACTGTAAGAAAAGGAAGGACTAAGGTTACCATCAAGGCTAAGAGTACAATTATATAATACAAAAAGTTTTTGTTTGCTTGCTCATTAGTTGTTAACTAGTACATCTGTAATCCTCTGCTTGCTGATAATTTAGACCATGGTCATGTGAATTCACTTTAAAAACACTGCACTTTAGTTAAAGGACCTCCTAATGTCCAACAACGTGATATTTCCAAGAACAGATGAGTGTCTGTGTTAATTTACTATCCTCAGTCCACCTGGAATAGGCCAGTCACCGATTAAACACAAACCGAGGACTAATCAATAAAGAGGTATAACTTTGATCTTGTTGGTGCTGTTTCTGATTACATAAAGTAATGCTCTTAATGAAACATGGTTCTCTTGCCTTTTCACTGTAAAATCCTGTGTTTCAAATGGTTGCTTATTAAAAACATTATGAAATAGCAACAAGAAGTTGCTCTTGTTTACTCGCTTCAATCAGTGTAATAGCAGCTTGCTCATGCTATTCTTAACTGGTTTAAGGTTTTGTTTAGAGATTTTTACATGTGACCCAGAAGGCACGCTTTGATCTTTGTCAATAGCAAATGGCACGATTTCCTAAAGATACAGTTTACATGTATTTTGTAATTTTAAATAGGACAAGTCAGTGCCCCAATGTCACAAGATATGATTGCTGAATTCTCTAGGGATGAGCCCTGGCTTCAGCTGATGTAAGAGGAAGGAAATCAGGACCAGCACCGGGCATCTGTGTGCTGTCAGACTGCTTTGACCCTACCTCATAGAGGTGTATTTTATTTTCGTGCAGTGCAGTCAAACATACCTGTTCACTAGCTCTGAACACCCTCTGATTTCAGCTGTCTAAATGGTTTTTAAAATTGCAAGTGACTGCCCCCCCCGCACCATAGCTCTAAGTGCTCCCTCACTGACAAGTATTCCCGTTATCTCTTCATAGTCCTTTGCAAATACCAGTTGAAACAAATGAATCCTTCACTGGCTTTAAGCTATCTACTGTAAAGGATGCTACGGTGTCCCAGAGTCTCCCGGACAATGTCTGCTGTAGCGAGCTGAAATGTCACTGAATTTGAGGATGGAAGCGGAAATTCACTCTTCCTTGCCAGGATTAATTTAGTTTATGCTGACAGACTTTATACCTTTGCTAATCCTTTCCTTCTGGTGTTCCTGCAGTTTGGGATGGGCCAAACTGTTCTCCATTAACAATAAAAATTATAAGGCCGCTGTCAATGCCTTTCTATACTTCTCACTGCTCTCCTCTCCCGCTCGGCACATGCTGTAGATGTGAAGAGATTCTACAGTCGGCTTTAACTATGTGAGGTATGGCTGTACCAAGCTTTCTTGCACCCTCCGGATCTAGTCTCTGGCTCACCTAGGTCAGAGTCCTGGCTGGAGCATACCATAGGGACAGGAGGGAGAAAGGGAGAGGAAGAAGTTGATTCTGGTTCCTGCTTTAACTACTGCCAGTATGTTTTTCCTGGTGACTCTCACCTGTAAAATGATGCCAGAGAAGTTCTCAGGAAACTTAGAGAAGGTTTTTTTCCCCTCTAGTCTCTCTCAGCCAATAGGTAACCTAGCTGTAGCAAGAAGGACATGGAACAGTTTGGCAGAGATATCTCTAAACTGTGCTTACTGGTACTACAGGCACACCCTGCTACCTGTGGAGGATATGTTCCTGAAAGGTGTAACGGTTAGTGAGTCATGAAAGGCACACCAATTAAATACACAGGGGCAGGGTATGCTATGGGGAGGATAGAAAGGCAGAAGCAAGATCCTTAGAATGATCAATCAGCTGGAAGAGAAGCTGACTTCTCAGCAGCTGAGTTTCTGGCAGCTGAGGATGCTGATTAAAATGCTGATTTGCATTCTAAAACACAGCTCAAGATATGATCTACGTACTGGCCTGAGATTTTGATTGGTACCTCACTTTACAAGGTGAGACTGAATCTTGTGGTGCCCTGGTGCTTCTTCCAGTCCTTCTTGGAGTGGGCCACCATTCTGGAAATGCTTATCTATTTACAAAAGATTGAATGCTTGACACAAATCTTCTAGTGCATATGTTTCTGGTGTCTCTTTATGAGTTGTTATATTTTCACCCTAGACATCATCAGTTATCTTCTCATCAAGGCCAATTAAATCAATCAAAGGTGGAGGACAGAAAAGTGGGATAACGGCAACAGTTAGCACAGCAGAGCGGTTAGTAAACACTAAATGCTTTATGGCAAAACTCCAAAATGGTGGGTAAGGTAGCAACAGATTTTTGGTACACAAAAACACGGTAACTGTGTTTTACAGTATAATAACAGGGGGCTACTGTGTTATTACAGAACTTGGGCGACTGTTTGGTCCCCAGAACAAAACACTTCTGGGCATCCACAGGAACAACTTCTGGGCATAGGTCCGTGGGAACTTTGTGTTCCGATTTGAATGTCATAATTGATTTTACGTTTTTCTGGGGTTGTCTGGTACTTGTGAATAAGCCTTACAAAACTTAATCATTGGCAATCAGTCAAAATTGAGTTGGGATATCAGGCCTTCCTCAGCAGAGGTGAATCTTACACCTACCCCTTTCTAATTAGTAAATTAACAATTTTCTTTGGTACCCCTTAAGTTTTCCTCTTATGTTTTCGTTGACAGGATCTAGTTCATTTCATATTCATCAATGTTGGTTAAATCAGGACCCTAAAACTGCTAGGAACTTAAAGATACACTTACATTAAAAAAAAAGCCAGGAAATTATATTTTCTTAAATTAGTCTAAATAATAGGATAGCACAGGGATATCCTACTCATAAAAAAAAAAAAAAGAAATTATACAATATTTTCATTGGAGCTCTGGTCAACAAATAAAGGAAAAATTGACATATTTATTTGTACAGAGCTGATCACATCATATAAAAATTCTTACAAATTTAGATCTAATAAAAGTGGCCCAGGTTGTCATGTATTTATATTGAAAAAATAGTTTTACACTGAAACCAGGCAAAAAACCTGCAAAGCACTGAGAAGAGTTCGGTAAGGTGACAAGTGCATCCTTCAATTAGAGCATTTGTGAAGAGAGACAGTCAATACATTGGGCCCTAGGTATCTAGAGTGCTGAAAAGATCAAAATAAACAGCATATTTGTAACAGCAAATGTACTATAACACAATCTCTTTCCTGAGAATGTAATCAGTATTTTTGCAGTTATGAAAACTCCTGTTTTCATTCTTATTTTGTGTAGTCTTTTATCAAAATTTACATACTTTTCTTTTTAATTTTGTATCAGTCACCATTTTTGCTGCTGAGAGTTCTATTTATCCCTAAATTAATCCAACAGGTATCTGCATATGAAGATGGGAGACATTTTAATTCTGACAAGTTTAATGAATCTCTGTCTTTGAATAATTTTCCTAACAAATAGATGCTGGGAAATGAACCTCCATCAAATACAGGAAAATAATCTGGGTGCCCTTTGTGAAGTGGACAACACCTTTAGCTCCTTGTAGCTGAAAAGAGTCCCAATGGTAAACAGTTATTTACTTGTTTATAAGTCATTGCTTGAAGTATATTGTTGGATATGGAAGCAAAAAGGAAAGAATAATATGAAAGGGAAGCTGTTAATACCTTTTGTTGACTGTGTTTCAAACAGTTTAACTATCTTGATGTTGTACTATTTTTTTGCTTGTTGACCTTGTCATCAGATGTGAATACTTATTCTTCATGGTGGATTTTGGTTATATCATACTGACTGTCACATGCCCAGCACTTTGGACAAGATAAAAAATCTATAAGCTTTTTAAAAAATTATTTAATAAGTGGCAGGCAGATATTTCATGGCTACATTGAGAGGTTTCCTTCCAGTCAGACGATATTCCTTTTACGTAATATGTTCTACTATTTGCCTATGAACAGTCATTTGACCATAAAAGGAAAGCAGTCAAAAGTAATCTCAAATTTACCTTCATTTATGACTCGAGTACTAAGGGAATCAGACTACAAGTGTGTGTGAGACCACTCTCCTGTTGAATGAACTGTTGTCCTGGGTACTGTTTTTTTCTGGTGGGTAGAAAATGAACGCTTAAAAGAGTGATTTCGAAAGCATCTTTTCCTTGTTAGGATCTGCAACAAAGTCAATGCACTCTCACTTAAAGATAGATCAAAGCTGTCAACAGATCTAAGGGATCAGTATTGCTTCCTGCATGAAGTTCTGGTTCTACTGAGGTGAATGGAAAAATCCCACTGATCTCAGTGAGGCCAAGATTTCATTGCTTATCTTTACTCATTATTAACAGGAGTAAATTTCAGACAGTCTCGTTAAAATAACCTGATGTTATATTACATAGAAATAATGGGTTCTCTTAGACACATAATAAATAATGGGAATAGAAGGGCAACAGAAAAGGCAGAAGTAATATGAAAGTCAACACGGATAGGAGCTGAGATTGCAAATATTGAGGGGTTTTTTTAAAACAAGGGCTTAATATTGGTCCTTTTATTAGTCCTTCCCACCCTTAGAGATATTAATGGTCCCCAGCTTTAGAACTCAAAGAACCCATTTTCTATCCTTGCTTTCTTTTCCACAATTAAGTTCAAATTTCCATGGGAAATATAAAAGGGATCAAGATTTATCTGTATAAGAATTTATAAGGCCTTCATTCACCAGCAGCAGTTTCCAATTTTGCTCTCAGATATTCACACAACATCTGAATGCCTTGCAAACGTTAATGAATTTATGCTATAACCTGCTGGAGAACTAGTGGAGGAAAATTATCTCTATTTTACAGCTGGAGAATGGAGACAGAAAGACTTTGTGATGTACCTGATCACAGTCAATCATCTCAGATGCTTCTGAAGCAGTTGGGCACTCTCCTGTGCCAGCTCAGGGATTGCAATACATATGATGGGCATGGGGTGGGATTGCATGAGCAAGCGATTCTCATTCCAGGCATGATAACAGAGTCTCCTTCTACAGACAACTCCCAGTAGCTAGGAAGAGAGGTAGGAAGAGTCCTTAGCTCCTGAAAGTGCTGATAGCTCTTGATAATCCTGCTCTGGGTGGGATTTCCAAGGCAACAGCTCTGTTTTAGTTCCCAGGAGAAGTAGTCATCTACCACTCCCCTGCCTCAGCCCAGGTTTAACAGCAATCTTGTATTTTCTCTCCATCCTGCCCAAAACAGCTTTTAAGTTAAGGGACCCTTTTTGTTACCACATGTAAATCTAAAAAGAGCCCATAAGAATCAATGTAAGTTTTTCGTGTAAATACGGGGTCTGCACATAGCAAAAGAGAGAGAGAAGTAGAAGAAAAGAAGAACGATAGGAAAGCAAGGAGGACCTTGATTCCACTCATTGCAAAACTTAAGAACAATTCTCCTCACTTTACTCATATGAGAAAGTGAAGTGCTCTCTCACACACACCCCCCCCCTCTCGCAGTCTTTCTTTCTCTTTTCCTGATGCTGTCAGACACTTCTGTCTTTAGTCAGTCGTCCTTGCTGTAAGTTTCCTTAAATAGTAATTGAGTAAACTTCCAGATTCTGAGGGACCCCTTTGCCAGAGGAACTCCTGGGGACATAGCCCCTATTTTTTGAAATTGAGGGCTGCTAAATTAACAGAGGACTGACTACAGATATGTTTCTTTGTTCATAGCAGAAATCCTGTTTTACCAGCAACTATTTTTAAGGAACCCTATTACAAAATATGTATAGTTGTACACTCATGTTCCTGTATTTTATTTTCTGTCAAAAAAGACTCCAAGTTTAAGAATATCATGACCTCTGTGTGTGTGTCATATTAGGAATTTGGACCTTAGCCTGCTCACCTGCTACCCTCCTTCTTAGGGATCCCAAACATAAAGACACAATTTGAACCAATTTCCCCAAATCAGTTTCATTTTTCACTCTCTCTGTGTACGTGGCTCTTAGTCACATGCAAAAGCCCCACATGTACCAGCCTGAAAGAACAGGTCAAGGCCTGTTTTATTGACAAACAGAGATGGCCTTGGTCACTCAGCTTCTGCTGGCAGCCCACATTGTCTGTGGCGTGTCAGTCAGCTGGCCAGCCCTCAGAAGTCCTTTAACTTACAAGCAAGTATAGAGATGAGAAGAGGCAGGGTTGAGAAGATTAAGAGGTGGGACCTACCTGTTTTGGGGAGGAGAGAAGCTGCCTAGAAGTACTATCAGCTCTCCTTTGGGTAGCAGCGGTTCTTGTGTCTAAAGTGTGTTTCCCATTCCCCAAATTAAGTCACAGCAGGGGGAGGACTTCAGGGACATGCTGTGAGTGGTGGGAGAAGCAGTGTTGCCCCAGAGTGGTCATGCTCAAATTCAACCACCCACTTCAGTGAGGTGGCCTGAGCAGGACAGTGAGGTTTGCACCTGCGGACAGGGCTAACCTTCACCCACCACACTGCACACCCTTGTTATGGTTGGAAAACTGCCACTTGGAGCTTTTCTTCTCCTCTGGTGGGGTATCACGGTCACTGGGTAATGTCTGATCTCTGTGGTATCATGACCTTCTATCTCGGGATAAGTTTTGGCCCCTAGGTTGACAAATCACGACTGTTTTTTGAACTCTGTTTTATTACAGTAAAGTTACATCAGCTCACCTATACTGGCTTCTTGAACTATGCTAGGAAAAAGTTCAGCAAGAGCTGGAACTATCTCTCTGGCCTAGGTTTGAACATTATTTTAAATACAAATATGTCTCCTTTTCAGCATAGTCAGGGAAGATAGGGTCATCTTTATACCTGGTATCTCAAGCAAAGCAGTGGGTAAATATCAAAGTTGTTAAGGCAAGGAAAACATATCCCTTTTATGTTTGTGGGCAGCACTAATGACACAGGGTGAAATTTATCCTCTTATCAAAGGTCAACACAAACCTAGGCACTACTTCAAAGGTGCATTGATCCTATAACTGGCTCCTGGCACTGAGCTGGATTTCAACAAAGTCCAAAACTTACAAGAACCGATAGATTTTATATATCTGTGTAAAAAATAATAGAGTGTGTTCAGATACAGACAGACTTAGCAATTCACACCAGGTATCTTGATTTTGCTGGGACAATGTATTTTTTTTTGTCTTGTGTTCACATATTTTGGACAACTCTTCTTAGCCAGCTGTCCCTCCCTCCCACTTAATCAGTCAAAACATCCACGCTCTTCGCAACTACACAATATTTACTCAAGCTTTGTGTTTACCAAGAAAAAGCTGACAGTCCAGCAACTGTTTAGTGCTGCAGATACTGCTTGGTTTGAATGGGAAAACAAGAGTGAAGGCACTGTCAAAGCCATTCTTTCAGGTCTCTGTGAATAATAATGACAACTCTCTAATATTTCCTACCACATTCAGCCAATGGTCCAAGATATCAAAAAGGTCTTGCAGATGGGGAAAATGTGAAAGGCAAGGGAGAGGGCAGCAAAGCCAATGCAAGAGCAAGTTAAAAACTGGTGTCTTTTTGTTAGTGGTCACGTGCATAAATGCGTCACTGCAGAGGAGGCATGGGATTTTTATATTGGAAGTGTGGTCATGCTGGGTGTGAACATATACATTGTAAATACTGTAGGAGAAGATATGGCGTCTGCAGTTGGTGTGTTTTTTTCTTTCTTTTGTATTTTCTTTCTGTGGTTGTATTTGAGCAGGGTGTGCCAATATTTGCCGTCTGAGGAATAGCACCAGAACGTCTAGTATTCCTGTCTACTAGCAAAAATAATGAAAACACTTCAGCTAATTCACTGTACCTTCATGTGCATTAGTCACTGGTCCCTGCACGCTCTAATTATAGACTGCTTTGACATTATAACTGCAGGGCATGAAGCAAAGACTTTACAAAAGTTGTTTTGGTATCTCGTTTTTTCTTGCTATGCTAACGGAGAAGCTGCTTTAAATATAGATCCGTGCTTGAAGCTGTCCTGTTCTCAGAATGTGACTCTGGCAGTTATATGATTATGGTGGTATCAGCTGAAATGGATTAGGAGGTGCTTTGCTCAGGATAGGTAAACCTACCTGGTACTGTGTTCCTCCTTTAGTCCTGAGAAAAATCAGATCTTTTTTTTCATCCACAGGAGTAAGGCATAAAGAATCTTCACATAACTGAGCTGTATTTTTTAACCTGAGTTGCTCTAAATATATAACCAAGGGCAGCTAAATCCCCTGTGCTATGGCTCACTGTACAAGTTATAATTTATTAAACTGTTATATTCATGAGATTAAGTCAGAATTCCCTTGTTCAGTCATGTACATGATTGCTTTGGGGGCTCCAGTAGGTCAAACTCTGACAGTGTCAAGCATAATTATCTCCTGAATATATTCACACCCCCTGCAAAAGCCAATGTTTGTTTGGTTTTGCCTTATTTAAGAGTGTATTCACTAGTTTGTAACCTTTTTGTGAGGCTTTCTAAGCTTCAACTGAATGACTAAAATCTGCAAGAAACACAGATTCCCTGAAGATTTTATTATGACATAAAACACATTGAAGGAAAATTTTGTATAATTCCATAAAAAATTCAAGACATATTGTTTATTTTTGCACACTGATGCAGCTATTTGTATGTGTTAGGGTCCATGGTGGTAAACACACAGTAATGCACATTAACTTGTTTTTCTGAGTTAGTGGATTTATACATATATGATAAATTTATAACTCCCCACTTTATAATGCATTTGGAGCTTATAAAATGTGACAGCTACTAATGTTCTCCACCAATGGACTGGAGTGGTTGGTCCAGATATAGCGGGTACTATTAGTGTGGAAGGTTTCATAGTGCAAATGTGAAATATCAATAGCATAACTGAAGAATTAATACTACAATGAGTGAGACAGCTGGAATCACTGTGTTAATAAGCTGAAGGCCAGGGCACACAGCTGAACACAGCTGAGTTGCGGTAACCTAACAAGTTGTCACCTATCCATTGAGTCAACATGTTATGACCTTGTGTCTGCCTCAGCTTTGGGGAAAAACATATTAAGGTGAGGCTCTTTGACTGACTTCTTGTCTGCCAATTGAAGAAATACAGTTTCTCTCTCAAATCTTATTAATTCATTCTCTGCTGTCACAGTAAGCATGTATTAACAACCAAATAAATTACATCTTTGTGCTGAAACGGTTACTTGCTACCTGTGTAGTAGCTTGATTCTGGCAGCGTGTGATCTTTGGTCCTTTCACTGATAGGAAAACACAGCTACTTTGAGGGAAGGCATCTTTTGAGCTCATGCTCCAGTTGATACTACACAAAATATGATTTGTGAAAAACCATAGCAACCCCCCCTTATTTATGTTGAGCCCAACCTGTTACATCAGTTCTGCTCAGTCTTCCCCTCATTGTTAATACTTTTATAAAAAGATTTTAAAAGTAAATTATATTTCTCAAAACAAAACCAGACAAGATACTAAGTTCATATACATTTTAATAAAACTAAAAAACCCCCAAAACCCACATATAAAAAAATGCATAGAAATTTTCAGTAGAATAAAAATCTAGCACCGTATAAAACACTGAAATGGCACTGGTATATGAAGAAAAGTCAGTTACAAAAGTCATATAAACCTATTTATTTCAGAATGCCACTAAACCACAGACTCATTTCTGACTTCTGCCTAACTATTGATGTTCACTAAGAAAACAAAAAGGAAAAAATGAATAAGAACCCTTTCCCTATCAGTAAAGAATAGTGACATCTGTGAAACACAAGTAGATGGCTATGAAATATCAGTAGAATTAGGGTGCGTGGGGACTGGGCCACACGAGGATGGGGGCAGTGAGTAGGGAAGGATCAGGTCCCTCTGGGGGTAGGAATGCACTGGGTGGGCTGAGCAGGGAGGATGGAAAGCAGCCCCCCGAGTGGGTGGGATGTGATTTCTGGGAGAGCTCGTGGGAGCAGGGAGGAGCTGGTTTTTTGGTTTACTGAACCTCTAGTGAAACCCCACATAAATATATGAGGTATGTTTGGCATGTGGTCAGAAATCTGCATGATCATAACTAGATCTGCTGGGAAAATAGAAATCCATTTGGCTTAATAAAATAGTTTGGAAAATATTTGCCTTCTGAGTTGGGGCAAAAAGTAAAATGAACAATCCTCCCTCCCTCCTCCCACTCCCAACATTACATGTTATTTTTTTATTTACCTCAACAGAAAGAGATCTCTCAAAAAAAAAAAAGATGTTTACAGAGAGTTTTGGCTTGCTAGTTGTCTGTCTGCCCAGAAAGTAGTGCTCAGTTTCCTCTTCCTTTCCATAAGTGAAATTATTAGTCTTCAGCTGGGGTTACTAGCAGCTAAATGTGAAGTCTTTTTGTCCTTCTGCTCCTCTTTGCTGATGCCCGTTCAAGGAGTTTTGTCAGCTTTGCAGCTTTCCCCAAAGGTTGAAATACAGGGGGCTATAACATAGGTAGCTGTAGCTCTCTTCTCAGTATCTGGAAAATTCAATTTATGGAACAGACATTTTCTGTTTTAATGAAAATAACCTTGATGAAAAATTGCTGGCTAGCTCACCCCTCAAGTCTTCTCCAAATATGTCAGTTATTCCATTTAGATATTTACCTCTGATATCATATGCCACAGCAGGATGGAAGCTGACTCTCTGCAAAATTTAGCTTTTACATTAAATTATGTATTTTAATGCTAGAATGCCCCTTGACTCACTAGCATAGTGATGATTCAAGAGCAGCAAATTATCATAAAGGTAATGTAGTAGTAACGTTTTGTGACATTTGCCAGTTTATCTTTGGTTACATCAGGAAGGGACAAGATGCCTATGTTCTTCTCCTGAGTAATTATTTTTGAATTGCATCTGATGCTTCACTCATTAGGCTCTGAGCTTCCTGAGATGACAGATCAAGAAGTTTTTATGTTTTGTTTGAATTGAAATATGGTAGATATTCAAATGGTATATAGACACCCACTCACACATGTATGTGTGCTTGTGTGTCTGTACTTCCATATAGAAGAACTACAAATCTTTCCATAGAGATTCCAGTCAATTAAATTCTTATCAAATATTTGATCTTCTTCCATTTTTCAAAATATCCTTTCTACAAATGCTAGAATTAGGGTTTCAGAATAATTTCTTTTTAAACCTTGCTTTCATATATTCATACTTACTTTTTCATTCACAAAAGTATTTATTATTATAACGCTATTCAGAGATGCACCAGATATTTTCCTGAAAAGATATAGGAAAAGACAATAGAAGCTCATCTAAACATAAGTTTATGGGTTAGGCTTCAGGTATGAGATGACCAGTTGGTCAACATTGTCCATTTAATGTCAATATTGGAGATTACTATTACAGTATGTGAAGTAGCTCTTCTGTCTGCTAGAGGGCAGGCCAAGAAGACTGTCTTACCCCTTCTTCATATCATACATAAAGCTTCTCCAAAAGACATTACTTAGATCAGCATAAGAATTTTTCCCCTAAAAATGTCAAATAATGTGTCTGATATTTTTCTGTCCCATCTATATCCTCTCTCTCTCTCTCTCTCTCTGATTTTCTACTGAGTTTACCAACTCAATTTTAATAGGGAAAATTTTCAATCAAAAACTGTGGTCTGTTCTATTCACTTTTTTTTAGAGATAATGTTCTTAAGGACAGAAGTCAGTAACAGACATTACAGAAGCCAGGAGAGAAAATGGGCTGAAATGGAGATGGGAAAAGAATCAAGAAAACTATTATCAACTAAGAAAGGCCATCACATGAAGGGATAGCACAGGTTCACTCCCCTTTGGGAGAAGGGAGGGTCAGAAGAGAAAAACATGAACACGAACAGGCCCATAGGAACCCATAAAGTAATTTGTGGTTAAAAGAGGCTACGGCTCACAGCTGAAGTATCCAAAGGCTAAAATTAGTAATAGAGCAGAGGCATGACTGTGAGCATAGTGCCAGCGATGAACTACAGCGAGAAGAGCAACTGAGCCTCAGAAGTGCTGGAGAAGTGTTTTGCTTGAATTTTTCTTCTTTGTCCTGCAGTGACAGAGCTTTCCTTGCTTTGAGTGAAATAATCATCACAATGACTCATCAGCACATACCAAATCAACTGCATTAGAGAGATGGGAAACCAAGAGACAGACAGCTTGATACTGAAAAGATAAATAGTCTTATTCCTCCACTAAACTTACTCTGTAGTATTCTCTTTATCCTCATAGCAGACTAACTTCCTTAAGTTCTGTACTTCTGAGGAAACAGTAGTGCTATTTTAGCCTTTTATTCAATGTCACTTCATGTATATAGTACAAATTTGGGGAGCAACAGATCAATATTGTCAATGTCTTGTCTTCCCCATTAGAAAATATTTTTGTCAGGAAGGTGATGATGCAATTAAAGGAACATATTCATCAAATCACAGGCACATATGATTTAGATAAAGGGAGAAGAATATTTTTTTTTTTTCCTTAAAAAACCCAGCACATCTGGTTACATACTGTGACTTGGCAAATGCACGTGTCATCCTATGTTTTTGAAGATAGCAATAAAGATTTATGACCTAATTCTGTAAATCTATGTCAGACTGCTATAAATTTAGGAATAATTCACTTTGATAACTCACTGGAAAATTAGTGTCATTCCTAACAAGAAAGAGCATGTTTATAACAGAAACGTGCTGTGATTAAATGCCCTAAGAACTAAATATCCTGGAAAGAATTTTAATTCTTATAAAGATAAGTAATTGAAGGAATGTTAATGCTCTGTTTACTAGGAATGACTAGGAAGGACTGTGCACCATAGCTACATACCAAATGTTTTGAAGAGTCTGATAGTATTTTTACAGGAAAGCTTATGAATCTTTTTTTTTTTTTTCCAGATGTGTTAATACACTTTGGTGAGTAAAGACACATAAGGAAAATGAACATTACATTGTGAAACATGGCCACACAATTTTACAAAGAACTGTTATGAACAAAACACTGGAACATACCTAGCAGTGCTGGATTCATTGCAATGTTAGACAGGTGAAGAACTCAGCAAGAAGAAAAGGATATCAATAGTTTGGTGGTCAATAAGTGTTTCCAGAATTATAAATGGAGATATTTCAGTCTACAGTAATGATTTTTAAAAAGCAATAGAAATGAAGCTTTTCTGAGGGATATAAACCAGTTGCACACTAATGATGTAGGAAAAAACATTCTCTGCATTTCAGATAATTCCATAAGTTCATAACAAGTAACTGGGTGAATGAAAGGTAGAACAAAACAGCTGTTGAGTAACTTCATCTATCTTTTTTTGTCTTGCATTAAAGAAGAGACCAAAACATAGGAGCTGTTAGGCTGATAACTATGAAAAAATGAAAATAGTCACAGTTGGAAAACAGGAAAAGACTGTGGGGTTAGATGACATTTCCAGGTATGCACCCCCTAGATGATAATTTTTTCATTTGTTTTTATGCACAGCGATGGTCACTTTCACGGTATTTGACATAGTAGTCCTTAGTTTTCAAATAATATCACTGTTTTGATAAAAAGCATAGTTTGATGTAAAAATGAATAGTTCAAGCACAATTGTGCAAAAGAGGGAAAGATGATTTCAGTAAATTTAGAATTTCTTTTCAGAGACTATCATGTTTTGTTTGAATGATAGATTTACAAGTTTCAAAAGCTGATTTTATTTTCCCAATCACTATTCCAGTAATGTACAGTATTAAACATAATTACACATATTTTGGAGGGAATTCCCTAGAAATGTGATGCTCATTTTTACAGAAATACAGGAAAACCCCCAGAATTCTGTTGTGTACACTACTGATGTAGTCTATGAATCTGAATAAACTTCTGGACATTTAAATATGATACAATATTTGCAAATAAATCCATGAATATTTTTATAAACTATGGTTAGTCCCTAAATAGAATTGTTCTCTTGGACATCAAGGGAACATAAAATCCCCACAAAAGTTTTGTCTTCTGTGTCATGAAAGTTGTTTTCCATGTTCATTTTCCTGACAAACCGGAAAAGGGACATGTACCACTTCACTCATCCAGCACAAAATTATGGCATTAGCCACATCACTCAGGTGGGATCTCTTTGGTCTGACAGTCTGTCCTGAGGAACTCTCGGGGCATTTTGAACTTACACAGTCCATGGACTGTGACATGCCTGAAGACTGCAGCATATTTCACCTGCTAACCTGGCCACAGCGAGGTAGGACAGAGCTGGGGCAGCGAGGACCCCATGTGTGATGTTAGCCCTGACCTTCTTGCTCTTGGGGTAGTAATCAGGAACTGTGAAAAGGAAACATGCTGAAACAACCCCAGTGTTTGCTGTGGTGAAGCACCACACTGGTGTAAGCCTCTGAACATGCTGTTTGTACAGTCAGGTGTAAGGGTGGAGCTACCTGACACTGTGAGATTACAGGAGGGAAAATGGATATGTAATTGATAATTTAGAATATTATTGTCCAACCAGTCCATGACTTCCCATCTTCAGGGACCTAACAAGAATCAGTGGGAGGGAGGTGGAGAGAACTCTTGATATACAGCCAGATCGGGGAAGAAGTGGTTAGTGTAACAGAGAAAAACACTCACTTTGGCAAAATAACCCCAGCTCTGAGTCTAGTAGGTTAAGTCAAAAGGCTGTCCCTCTTGGCTGAGGGCAATCAAACACCTTATGTGCAGAAGTCCCAGCATTTTCAAGAGCAGATGGCGCCTTTCTGTATGAAGTGTTTAATGATGTGTGCTAAAGAAGCTGCCGTTTAGGCTGTTTTGGGACATAGGGGCCCTTTGCAGGCTCCAGGTACACTGTGCTCTTTTATCTGGTGGAGCTCAGTGAATGAAAAGAAATAAAAGAACTGTTACTTTACTTGAAGGGAAATTCACTGCAGCCAGGGTGCCAAATGTCTATGTATATGTTAATCAACTCCAAATGTATCTGCAGGAAGAAAATTGTTTAAATGAACTGCATAATTCAACATACCCACCCAGCCCTCCTTGAGATTTCCCTCCTCCTGCAGTCATTTACTATCGGAATGCGTTATGCTATCCCAAAGTGCTCAACAGGCACAACTACCATGGATCTCTTTTGCAGCACAAGGTCCTCCTGAAGCCCTTGTCAGGTCAGCCTCCCACATGCCTGCTTGTAGACCTTCAGACAATGAGTGGGACATGGGTGACAATCTTTTCCAATGCTTTATATTAAAACAATTTGTACAGAATCATGTAAGAAAGCTGTGACCCAGGCAAAAGTGACCTTCTTCTTCCTGAAGAATCCTTCCAGCCTTCTGGAATAAATGTGCCAGGGAAACCTTCAATCACCAGCTATGGTCATCATGCTCTCAGCCATCCTCCTTTGCACTGTCCCACCTGTTCAACAAAAGGACGGAGACTCCTGAAATGCACCATGTCACGTCATGAAGGAATGTCTTCGTTATAAGTGCAAGAGGACTGAAGTAAGATGAGTCGGATGATCTTAATTTTGTCCTTTTTTAACTGACAGATTTTTGACCTTGCAACCAGAGGAAAAATTTTAATGTTAGATAAATCACTTATGTTTCTTACATAGGTTGAAAATAATTCTGTTGCAATTATATGTGGCAATGTTATTATCAAATTTTATCAGTGTTATCAAGCCCTGAGCATCCACAGTTAGCCTGAACTCTGCATAACTACCACAACTGGCAGGAGGAAGAGTTTAGGGAGGGAAGGTATACTAGGGCCTTGTACCGCCTTTGTGAAATGGTTGGAGAAGCCTGCTTTGAGTCTCTGCTTATATGGAGACGGTGGAAAAATACTTTGTTCACATTGTTCCTTCAGAGCTGAGGATAAGCCCCTGAAGCCATGCAACACATCTGACGGAGAAAGTCTGCAAGGAAGGGAAGGTGGTTTAGCTCTCCCTCCCTGCTCTCTTGTAAGGGAGGTGTTCTGCTCAGAGCTCCTGCTGTAGCAGGTGTTGCTGGTTATTTAGTTGTGGTGTCCAAGCGTTTGTGTTCAGTTTTTATTTTGGCATGCTGCCACGGCTTTGCTGACAGATGGGAATGACACCACACCTGTACCTGGGACATAGACAAGTGGAATTTCATGGGAGACACTAGCGATATTTATCTTCCAGAGCGTTCTTCTTGCTGAATTTCAAAGGCCTGCTGTAAGCAATGAAAACATGGGAACGTTAAGCTGAAGGTCAAAATAAGATTTTTTTTGTCTGATGAGAGATACTTGGCAAAGCGTAGTTCCCTCACTAAAGTTATATAGATATGAATATATGTAGTTTTAGTTACAGAACTCTTTTTTAGCTGTTCAATAAATTAAGGTTTTTATAATACTACATTTATATTTTTTCCCCAGCATCTTTTACTGCTTTCAGTGAACACCATACGGGAGAACCAGACTTTGTCCATGACATGGAGTATGACGGCCCTGAAAGGCTCCTCTCCTCATGAATAAGGACATTCACAACTTGGTAGATTGGAAATATGAAACAGATGGGAGAATTTCTGGTTTAGATTTAAAATTACTATCTCTTTCTCAAAAGTTTTTTCTGGCTGCACATGGATCTGAGCATGGTTTCACATGCTAGAAAACACATGGGAAATTTTATGTTTGCATCAACTCCCAGCAGGATTTTGCGTATGCACAGATAATCAAATTATTCACGTTTGTTGGACTGGGGATAGAAGTGTAACCCACCATGGAGTGAAAGCAGGGAGTTTAGAATACGTCTCAAGCTTTTCTGCACGTTTTCATCCAGTGTTGCAATGCTCCAGGGAAGCTGTGGATTCACCTCAGGACTCTTCCCTGGAATCCTGAAGCTGGAGAATTGTGCTTAAACCAGAAAATTCTTAGAACTCTGTGTTTATTTTTGTGAGCATTTCCTTTTAAAGCAAGAAGTGTACAGACAAGCCATCCAAAGTAAATAATTTGTAAAAGACTTATTAAAGTAATCTTTCAGGTGGCATAAGCAGTAGATTTCTGTTCAATCATGTGAAATATAGAAGTCACCATAAGGATAATAATAGAAAAAAGAAAGAACACACTGAAAAATGATCAACACACTTCTAAAAAGAGCTACTATGCCTGTTTAATATGGGGTCAGGCTATCAAGTTTGTAATCTCCACCAGATAACTAATACCTGCTCAAAAGGCAACTAAACATGTATTTTGTTTCCCCTGGAGTCACTGGGTCTCTTTCCACTGACTCATTGCTGCAGAGAAATGTACCTATTCCATTCCCTCAGCTGGCTTTAAAAATATTTTGAACAGCCTGTCAGATTAAAATGGTGCAAGTAGGGAATTTACACTGAGGTAAACCCCTTCTGTTAGACTATTTATGAGGAAATTATGAGAAGTTTTCCTGGTTCTGTTTCAGATAATAGGAAAAAGAAAGGGGAAAGAAAAAAAAAAAAAAACAAAACCACAGAAAGGGACTAATGCTGATACTAGATTTCAAGAATATGTCTCAAAAATTATGCCCAAAAATTTCTCAAAACAAGAATACAGGCTATTCTTTTAATTTCTGGATCAGTGCTGTTTTCAATATAAATTTATGATTTACTGTCAAAGTATTACCTTCCCCCTCAAGACTTTTTCTTCAGCAAAATTTTGCATGGGAATTTTTTAACAGCTCTATATTGTGTGATTGCAGTTACAATTTATTTTATTTTAAAATAGATATAGTGAGACGTAGTATTAACAGGAAAAAAACCACCCCACCACACCCCAATTTACTAATTAAATCACACTGGATCCCATGAGGAATAATCCTTAATAGTGAAAATAAAATATGATTTACTGGCCACATAAGCGCAGTGGGCAGGGCTGACATCACTTTTCCTGTGCGTTTGTAACTAGATGATCTGTAGATGTGAGAGTTTCAAGGGGACTGGCCAAGGCTTGCAGAGCAGAGCCCACCATTTCTCATTTGGCTGAGGTCTCAGACCTCTCAAAGACTTTATGCTGGCTTGCAATCTCACAACACCACTGGTTAGAACAAGCCCTGGCAGATGTTGTGTCGAACGGGGGCTGAGCACTGCAGGAAACGGGATGACAAATACAAAATCACCATTTACAGCAGGGGTAGCAAACCCCTGTGTGCTTGAGGCAAGACCAACGCAGGGAGAGAAGTAAACAGCCACCTCTTCCTTACATGGGAAAGTGGGGCTGGGCTGTCTGGGATAATGGAAACATTTGGTTCCCCCAGGGAAGACCCAAGGGAAGGAAAAGTGCAGAGGCAGCCTCCCTAGGGCCAGTGTGGCCCACTAGCTGGATGCCCGTGGTGCTCTTGAGTGCACCAGCTCCCAAGGGTTCATTTTGGGAGTGCAACACCATGCTCCCCGTTGCCTCAGAAGGGCTTGCTGGAGCACCTCCTTCCATCTCTCTGCTACTGAGGCTGGCACACAGACTGAACACAGGCTCTGGGACCTGGGATCATACCCTTCCACCCTCCCACCCTTTGTCCATGGCATTAGTCACATCTTTTCAATAACTAGTAGCAGTTTGCATACTCTGGGCTGGGAGCCCCTCTATGGACAGGTGGGGGGAATTCAACATGGGAGGACAGTTCCTCCATCACTTTTCATTGAGAATAAACCTTTATCAGCAAAGATACCAATTCCTACTAGTAAAAAAATAATCTGAGGTGACAATTCAACCCCAGAGTTCACCAAAGTGCTCAGGAGCCCTGGGCTCCCACACTTGTCCCTCTCATGTTTCTCCCAGGGGTGATGAAGTTTCCCTGAGCACTGACCCAAATGGAAGGTAAAACTTGTACACTGTGGTTTCCTTCTCTTCATGAAAGGGAGTAATGATCTAGGGAATAAAGACCTAGATTTACCGGATCATGTTAGTAATGCGGGAGCTGAGAAGTTCCACTGATTGTGAAGAATCCTTGGTTCAAGTTTCATGTCTACCATCACGTCCGTACAGCATCTAACACAACAGGATACAAGACTAGCTGGGGTCACTGGGTGATACCACAACATACAGTTTAATCACATATCTATTGCAAATCTGATTTTGAAAAGACTGCTTTCAGAAGCATCACTGGCAACAGAAAGACAATATAGCAGCCTGAAACCCCCTGGCAGGAGGAAGGAGCAGATGTTTAGCTCTCTGCAAATTTCTAAAGGCTTTCTCAATAATGGGCAGGAATCAGTTTAGCAGAATGAAGGAGAGCAGGAGCATGGGTAACTGTATGGAGTTAAGTAAGGGTAAATGTTAACTGTCTGGATAACCCCTGTGACAGCAAAATCTACAAGTCTGTGGAGAATTTTCCCAAAGGAAATGGTGAAAGCTTCTCTGATTGACATACATAGACTAGTTTAAACAAAATACTTAATGTATAATAGACAAAAATCATGCTTTTATAGAGGGATAGAATATTCTAATGGTTTTCTCCAGCTGTGATTTACAGTACAGAAACAATACCCCAAAATAGAAAGGTTTTTTTCCCTCACTATTTACTGTTTTCTGATTTTCTTTTCCTTTGCACAATCAACCAAAAAATCAGTGTATGCAAAGAAAATATATAAGCCAAATATTTCGTTGAAGCTGTACTGGTTGGTTATTGCACCTTTTCATGAACTCCTGAAAGAACCATAAACTATCTCCTGCCCCTCTTATGCTGCATTCTGAATAACAGTGTAGAGAGTACCTTAATGATGACTTGTTTTTTAACCTGGTGATATAGCAAAGTTAAGACCTTGATCAGTTTACAGATCAGATTCATATTCTGTTCAGTCATATGAGAGTCATAATTAAGGTATTTATCTGAGAATATTTTTTTTTACCTCAAAGTTCAGGTTATTCCACATGAAAATACTGTGTACAAGTATGTACTCCTTGCCAGCAAAACATTTTGCAATGTTATGCAGTGGTTCAGTATGTTTTTGTAGAAGGTGACCTCCATAATGTGAAATTGTAGGTTTAATATTTTGCTTCTTTTTAGGCAAACGACTACGCTCTCAGATGAGATATTTTCAGGAGCCAGTGCAGCAGAGAAGTTAATTAAAATGAAGAATATTTTGTCAGTTGTAAAAGTCTGTAATTATGTAGAACCTTCTTCTATTTTTAAGATACTTTCAGACATACTGATTTTTGTTTATAGTCTGAAGAACAAGATGACCTGACACTTCCTGCACTTGCAGATGTTCTGGAGCTCACGGGCTGGCGTCATTCTTCAGTAAAAGTTGGAGAATCTGATTTAAGCATACTTTCTACAATGATATTCTAGAAATGGATAACTACAGGTTCCAAAAACTTCGTCTTTCTTATGGGGTTGTTCACTGTAGTCCAAGTCACATCTACATCTGGTTTCACCTCTAGTAAAGACAAAAAATATACTTGTCTCCTTACTGACCTTACATTATTATAGGAGAAGGCAAAAAAAGTATTATTTTTCCCCTATTCTATGCACCATTTTAAATATGACCCTACCCCTTCTTTAATTCCACTTTGCTGCACAGATCTTTCAGCTATTCAGGCATATGCTTGGGGGGAAATAGTGAGTCCAATTTCAATAATGGCAAGAGCTCTGTGAAAATCACCAGGGCAATTGTATTAAGCTCAAGCTGCTGCATTCTCATAATAATGATCTGGAAGTAAAATAAAACCAAACAAACCTAGACACAGCCATTTCTTATGGTACAGTCTACTGTAGCTGTCTACTTCTACCCAGCAGGTCAGCCATGTATTTTACGAAGCCAGTTCTTGCAGCCCCTTTTTTTTTTAAAAGAAAGACATTCTGTAGAAGGAGAGAGTACAAACATAACACCACATTCATTGTAATATAATTTATTAACAAATAAAATTCTACCTGCAACTGAAGACCTGTCTGACATTAAGGGTTATGGAAAGTCTACTTTGCAAAGCCCTCTTCATGCTGATAATTCCAGTGAAGTCAGTAGCACTAAACAGTTGGGTGATATTCATCCATCATGTAGAAGTCTTTAAGCATTTTTAAAGTTTTTTTCAAAGACCAGGAAGTTTCCAGCCATGGAAGCAGACATGCTTCTGTCATACCTAATGAGAGACATACCTCAGAGGTCTAGAAGCTGATATTGTAATAGAGACGTCTTTTAGTCTGAAACCTTTGCTGATGAACTAGTTTGAGTTCAGTTGAATCATAAGTTCAGTTTTCCTTGCACTAGATATCTATTATAAACGGGCGGGTGGCTGTTCTATAGAAAACAGATAATGTCCTTGTTCACATTTGTATTTTTTGAGTATGCATTGCCATATTTATATATTTTTGTTTTTTAAAAAATAGTTGTTTTGATTATCTGCAATTGACAGATATCATTACATTATCAGTTTTATTAGTATGGTAGGCATGATATAAATCAAAAGATATAATAAATGTCTGTACAGGACTTTTAAGCAGCTTGAAATCCTAGTGAGACTGAACTATAAATATAAAATGATGTTGGGTTTATGATTTTAAAATTCTACTTGCTGAGAATCAAACTTGTTCCATTATATTAGGAAGTTTAGCATCCACCAAAGGAAAAAGCATAGGAAATGCAGTCTCCCACGTGAGGGCTGGGGTAAGGCATGCTGTCTTGGGAAAACCCAAACTGTGCAGGCAGGAAAAAAGCCATATTTACTTCATTAATGTTATAAAGATATTTCACTTCTTTGACATAAAAGCATGGGTTTACAGGAGTGTGCTGGTTTTGGCTGGGATAGAGTTAATTCTCTTTATAGTAGCTAGTATGGGGCTGTGTTTTGGATTTGTGCTAAAAACAGTGTTGATAATGTGGAGATGTTTTAGTTGTTGTTAAGTAGTACTTAGACTAGTCAAGGACTTTTTCAGCTTCCCATGCTCTGCCAGATGCACAAGAAGCTGGGAGGGGGGCACAGCCAGGACAGCTGACCCCAACTCACCAAAGAGATATTCCATACCATATCATGTCTTGCTCAGTATATAAAGCTGGGGGAAGAAGGAGGAAGGGGTGGACGTTTGGAGTGATGGCGTTTAGTCTTCCCAAGTAACCGTTACACGTGATGGAGCCCTGCTTTCCTGGAGATGGCTGAACACCTGCCTGCTGATGGGAAGTGGTGAATGAATTCCTTCTGTTCCTTTGCTTGTGTGTGTGGCTTTTGCTTTACCTATTAAACTGTCTTTATCTCAACCCATGAGTTTTCTCACTTTTACTCTTCCGATTCTCTCCCCCACCCCACCGAGGGGGGGGGGAGAGCGAGCGAGCGGCTGTGTGGTGTTTAGTTGCCAGCTGGGTTTAAACCATGACAAGGAGGAAAGGCCTTCTCACTGTAGTCTTCAGGAACAGAGGTGGTCTTTCCCTCAGCAATGCAGTTGACAAGGGCCACAGTGAACGGAGTGAAATAGTCCCACTTACCCCACAAACCACTTATGCTCACCTACAATTTCACTCTTAATCATAGTCTTGACCATTTCTGCTTCCATATCCCTTAAGGAATCTGCTGATTGATATTTGTCTTAATTTCCAATGAGGAAAATCGTCATTAATTCCCTTTGGGCAAGAAGCAGGGCCACCTACAGCCAGTTGCCTGGGACTGTGCCTAGATGTTTTTTGACTATGTCTAAGGAGAGAGACTCCACAACTTCCCTGGGCAACCTGTGCCAGTGCTCAGTCACCTTCACAGTGAAAAAGCGTTCCTGATGTTCAAGTGGTGCCTCCTGTGTTTCAGTTTGTGCTTATTGCCTTTGGTCCCATCACTGGACACGACTGAAAAGAGCCTGGCTCCATCTTCTTTGTGCCCTTCAGATACTTGTAAACATTGATGAGATCCTCCCTCTGGGCCTTCTCTTCTCCAGGCTAAACTGTTCCAGCTCTCTCAGCCTTTCCTCAATGTGTGAGGTGCTCCACCCTCTGGGCCAGGCTGTTCAGCCATTTTCAATCCACCTCACTGTCTGCTCATCCAGCCCATACTTCATCAGCTTCTCTATGAGGATCCTATGGGAGACAGTGTTGAAAGCCTTACTGTAGTCTAGGTAGGCAACATCCACTGCTGTAGTCTAGGTAGGTAATATTCACTGCTGATGGGAGCCTCATCTACCAAGCCAGTTAGTTCATTGTAGAAGGTTATCAGGTTGGTCCTTCATATGCCTGGAATTGGTTTCCAGGATTAGCTGCTCCATCATCTTCCCAGGGATCAAAGGGAGGCTGACTGGCCTGTAGATCTCTGGGAGGTGCAGCTGGAGAAAGTATTTTCAATGAAGTCAGGTAGTCTGGAAGACACAATAAGTATCACAGTAATGAAACTAAGAGTTAATAAGCAATTGGTGAGACAAGATTCAAATTCTCAGGACAGAGGTGTAAGACAGAAAAACAAGGCAAAAGAACTGCTACTGGAAAAATCAAGGTAGATGATGGCAAGCTGAGACAAAGTTTGGAGAAGTACTGAAATCACTGTGTTCAGAAGGAAGGAGCAACCACAGAAATAGGAAGTAATTCTTCACTGCAGCTACTGGACATACACACTTAAGTTAAATGCAGCAAAATGCAACCTTATATATCCTTAAACTATGTTCTGCTGCTACTGCTGCTAAACTAAGAACGTGCTTTCATTGCTGATTGTGGTGTGCAGCAAGGATGGTCTGCAGTGGCAGGAAATTCATGTGAAAAAATGACCAGATTAGGAAATGAAAAGAACGTTACAAATTTAAATAAAACAAAACCTAGATTGTTGGTTCTGTAAGTGTATGGATGTGAAATTTGTGAAAGTACGTTTTTAAATTCTGTCAGGAAAAAATATATTGTAATATCCTCTGGAAGGGTTGGTTTAGTTGCAGTTTAGTATGCTGATGCTTCATTAGACTAAGGTCAAGCCATTTGATTGGCAGAAGTGATGGGCTGTCTGGAAGAGCTGAAGTGTTGTAATGCTGAGGTCGCTAAAAATCACATGGCAACTGATACAGAAGTGGGATGTGATTGTACATTAAAAAGGTTAGATTCTGGTTGCTTAGCTGGCTTAAGCCAGCTGAAGTATGAACGAATACATGCTTTATGTTAATGCTAGCTTTTTACAAGACTAAATCAGATGTTAAACTATGATCTGTAATGTGATTTTTTCAGTAAAAATGTATCATGGTTAATTGCATAAAAAGTTGAAACAAACCACTACACTTTAATTTTATTCCACAAAAATGCTGGTTTCTGATTCTATCAGACACAAAAGCTGCACGCAGTCATAGTACACGAAAACTTACTTTGCACAACGTGGTGCATAAAAGACCTCAGAGAAAGCTGACCTCAGTGCACCCTTAGGCATGGTTATAAAGGATACTTAAATGAGCATTTCTAGCAAAAATCACAAGCAGCAGATTTAGGACAAAAATTGCCATATGATAACACCTAATTCTCCAAGCACAAACTGGGCAATAACACTAGTTTTGTGGTTCTTTTCTTCGTACAAATCAGGTGAACTTCTAGCTTTATATTCAGTCTTGTTTTGAAATTAAATACGGATTCAACACAGCAATGTACACAAAAACCTCAGAAAAGAAGTTAACTAGAACCAGATGTTGAGCAAGATGCCACACATGGAGAAACCTACTTTAAACAACCACCTTACTGTAGTTACTTGAGTCAGCTCAGTTTATGGCAAATAGAAAGGAGCTTTTCTTAGTTGCTATAAACTGGTGCACACACTTCAGCACGTGAAATCAACACCCCCTTAAAAGACACAGTGATTGGTTGTAAGATTTAGAGTTTTATAATTTTGTATCCCTGGTGACCAGCTCTGGATGATACAAAAGCAAAAGCCTGAACAATCTACTGGCTTCACATGACAAGAATTGTGTTTTTGTTTTTCTTTAATCTGAATCTGAAAGATTATACCTTTGTTATGTACATTCCAAATCAAAGTCTCTGATACTAGTAGGGGGAAAAAAAATCAAATGGGAGAGATGCTGCCAACTTCAAAGCCACACTTCAGCTTGAATTTTTATTTGCTATTACTACATGCAAGTAAATTAGCTGAAAGACATTTCAGGAGGAAAATATTTTCCAGGTTTTTTTATTTTGTTTTTTCTCCTTTTTTTTTACCAAGTACCTGGGTTTCTGAAAACAGGTTAAGTCCAATGCTATTTCTGCATAATTTTGGCTGGATATGCTTTGGACAATCCATCAGCTATTGTCTTTAGAGGGGAAAGGAGGGAAGACCTAAAGAAACCCTGAAATCCAGAATGGGTAGGGCAGACAGTGGAATGGTTTAACAGAATTGGAGGTCCGAAAGAACGGTCACAGTTGTTTGCCTGATGCCCTCTGTGCACTCAGCTGGGAAACGTTCTGTGAAGCGCAGTACCATCCCTCAGGCCCAAGGTTTTTAGCCGTGAGACTGCTGGGCCAAGCTTCCAGCACTGGTATAGGCTCCAGCTAGGAATGGTCTGTGTCAGATGTGTCTTGATGATCTCTTACATCGTACACAGAAGTGTGTTTCTGCTGCTCTCAGGTACCCTTTCTTTTACAGCCTTGCAAACCTAAATTATGGAAATTGGTTCCTGACCTGAATTATGGTGATTAGTTTGTTCTGGAGAGTTCAGTGAGGCCACTGACCCATCTGAGAGTGAATTTATTCTATCCAATTCACAGCCTTTGTCGCACCTTCGTTCTCCAGCTTCTCCTCTGCAGACTGTAAGACCAGTCGCTGATCATCCACGGGGTGGCAAAATCACAGTACATCTAGCTATTTGAGGAAACACAATTTCTCAAGGATCTTTTAGGATCAGATGTGATACAGGCATTTTCATACTACAGGGCTTCAGGAATGATGAGAACATGACAGGCAGTACAGTTTTTACATTCTCTTCAGCTCCCGAAAGAGGAGGACTATAGTTTCCCACAGTCAGATATTTCCAAGCCAGACTGTCATGACCATCCTGCCCAAACATTTGAATTCACAGTCTTTAAGGATTTTCTGCAGAAACCAAAGGAAATCCATAAAAAGAGTTAACCTTAAAGTGACCACTTCAAGACATGATGAGACCACCACTTCCCATAATGAACTGGTAACGAGTTTAATTAAAACACATTTCGCTTGTTTGTGATTTTTTAGGCATATGATTTAGATCATTCTTTTACAGTGATTTGCCTCCCTAATTATTTACTACCCCATCAAATGTTATGTCTTCAATTTATCCCTGTTTAGGTCACTGATAAAACTGCACAGGATCAAAAAATAGTGTCTCAGGGATTTTGCTAGAAAAAATCCTACTCATCAATGACTTGATGTTGACTGTGTTTTAAGAGTTCTCAGTAAGCCAATGGGAGCCAAAGTCTCTCAAACATACACCTTGCTAGTACCATTTACTACTTTTTTTTTAATCAAATGTCAAGGTAATAATTCAATTAACTCAGAAAAATCCAAAGATACCATATCAACACAGTTACATTTTCTAGCTAGATTTATGATGTTTTCAGAACATATAACGAGATTGTTGGGTCAGACAGACCTTCTGCAAATAAACGTACTAACTGTTCTTGCTTATATTTATAACCTTAAATTCTTTGCTGAGTCTCTAATTACCATTTCATAATTCCATGTAGAATCAATCCACAGCTAATAAATGCCCCCTATTCTTTTTAAATATTGGAAGAACATTAGTGATTTCTGAGTCTGTTGAAGATTTCCTGAATTTTTTTAAGGTAGTTTGTAGTGCTTCTCAGCCACTCTGTTAAAGATTTTGGTTGAAGTACAAACACACTCTTCCAAAATTCCTTAAACTTAGCAGATGCTTCTTCACATCCTATTTTTTTCAAAAGACAAGCTTCCTGTTCCACTGAGATGGTACTTTTGTCTGCATTCTTCTTAGTTCATGGTGGAAACAGCCTTTCTACCTTTTTTTTTAATTCATTTCATTCAGTTTCACTAAGTGTATTTAACAATGTACTTAAATTATTGTCTAGGGGCTTTGTTTTCATATAATTTGTTTATAAAATACTTTCTTATTTTTACTGACTTCATAAAATTTCCAAAATGATAAGTAGTAGTCCTTCCTATTTACCTTTTCCTTTTTTCCATTCTTACATATCAATTTTTGCTGATGTTTTAGCATTACTCCCATGCCTCTCTGTAAGATGTCTTTGTCCTATGTTACATTTATTCCTACTGGTAGAACCAAGGATTTTGGATGGCCAATTGTCCTTTAACAACTCATAGCTTTTTTAATACAAATCAGTCTAAGTTTGTAGTTCCCTCACTAACTAACTACACTTTCAGCCTTGGAAATTGATACTGTTAAAGCCCCTGTATATATATGTCACTGACTACTGCAATATTCAGTAGAATATTGAACTTACATTACTAAATGATAGCCACCTGTGCTTGAACAGCCACAGATTCTTAGGTTAACGACCAACTCTTCTTCATCCGATAAAATGAGATCTAATGTTGCATTATTACCTGCTGTAGAATTTAGGACCTTTAGAAAATTTATTATCTCTTGTTTTAGAAGTAGTAAAGATGTTTTTTTTTCACTGGCCATGTGAACTTTCAAGCAGTATCCATCACACTACAGTTATTCATAATAACTTTTTCTTTTTCCTACATATTATGGATAAGTATTTGATGAGACATTCATATCACTCTTTCATGAGATTTAGGTGGTCTGTTCAACACCACAGTGTAACAGTGATCTGTTAATCCATGGGAGCTGACACTTGAGGCTTCACTCTGGGGTTCTTGGATTGGCTCTACACTTCTGCAACACCTTCTTCACAAGGTGTGCCACTTTAAAGGGGTGATTTAGAGCAAGAGCCAGTATGGCAGATACTAGCTTAAAGGAAATTTGGGCCACAGAGAAAACCATGTACAAATAATCAAGAAAAAGTTTACGTGGCAGTTCGGAATGGAGATCAGCTAATATGGCTCCAGCTTTTTTTATTGACCCTAGGACTCTCTTTCTTCTATGGTATTTGTAGAAGAAAGAGGAAAAGAATGAAAAAAGACCTGTTGGACTAAAAAGTGCAATTCTTTCTAATCTCATTCATAGCAGAGTATTTGCATGTAAGATCCGCACACATACATGGTGATCCATACCGAGTTTTGAGATTTTTAATAATTTATGCAGTGTCTGAAGAAAATTCACAAATCTATAACCCTAAAATTTAAAGTTTTGTGAAGTTTCAGACAAGCAGAAACTGTTTACAGAATGTACTTCTCACTGTGAATTAATTTATTCTGTATTTTGCTTGAATAATACTTGACATTCTTGATTTTTAAGATTACTGGCAGCATTGCCCTAAGAATGACATGAAAAAGCTACCTCTGTTCTTGCAGGTTTCAGTATCACATACTTGCCCACGTCTACAATTGTCACAGTCATTTTTAATCTGTAAGCTAGGTACTTCTGAGTGGCTAATTAAGAAACTGTGTTTAACCCATCACTTTTGAAGGACATATCAAATAGGATAAATTGCTTACATATCAAATGGTGAGAGTCAGAACAAATGTAGTTTGCTTAGCAGGGCAAAACTCTCTCCTATATTACTTTCTCTGCTTTCCAAAATCAGCACTCATCACCTACCATCTGTGCTTGCTTTCTGCACGGATCTTCTTGATTTGATTGACGTTCTTCCCAATGGCAGAACTTTCAGTGCATGTTAAGTTACACAAGAGAACCAATTTAAGCATCTCTTGTGTATAAATTAGCTAGAGAGTCTTAGAGATATACTGCTTATCTGATGGCATAATTGAGCCCAAAGCTCTATCATTGATCTTTCACAACTTGGCTGTCAGGAAAAAAAAAAAAAAAAAAAAGAAAAAAAAAGAAAAGGTGAGGGAGGGAAATCTCTTCATCAGAATTATAACTTTCTCAGCTTCTCATAGAATTGCATTTCTTTTGAAGAGAAATTCATAGAAGTTAAAATGTAACAGTAAAGCTCATGCTGTATTTCTGACAGAAAAGATGTGCCAGTGCACAAAAACTCTGTATTTGAAAAGGCTGGTGTGCTACCCATACATATCAAATTTCATTAGTAATTTTTTTTCAATATTTTGGTTATGTAAACTTATGTTTGTGACAAAACTGACTATTACTTCAACCTTTTAACTAAACATTTAGCAGGACACTTCTAAGTGTGTTCTTAGGCAAAAGAACCATGAAATATTTCAGTTTTGAAACAAGATTTGAAATACAACTACAGTAACTCTTGACTGTATTACAAGAAGCTGAGACTGGCAATATACCTGAAACAAAATAAATTGCTGATCATACTCCTTCCCCCACATCCTGTCACATAATTCAATATTTCTGAATGCTTCACTGTGTCCATTGTAAATGGTTTGCCCTCCATATGTTTCCATAATTTCAAACTGATACAGTTGTCAGGGTTCCTGACAATACTGTTTTTTACATTCTTTCCAATGCACTGAATCAGAGGATAATCCAGTAACAGATCTGCCATAAAACCGGTATGAACTAACTATCTTCTGAATGTGTAGTGCATGCAAATATATATATGTTGTCCACAGTGCAGAGTCTTTACCCAAAGAACAGGCTGGATAACAAGGGTATGACCCTTTTCTAGTAAGTTAAAAGATAAGTGATGAGACACTGGTGCTGCCATTCTGCAAACACGGCTCATCCAGCATGGTAGTAATGGGGACCCTGCATTTTGTGGGGTTTGAAGTCATTGTGATACTCACAGCTGTCTGACCACTCCGGTCTGCCTGACTCTCACATTAATATTAAAATATTAAAAAGTACACACACACACGCACACAGAAAAACACACACACAAATGAGGGCATTGAAACCTTGCAAATAAAAATATTTTGTTACTGCAAAATACCGCAGAAAATGAGAGGATAGAAAATTTCAGACAAAGGTCTAAGATACATTGATACTGTTTGCTAACACTATGTATATCAGAATGACATTTACCAGCAAACTTCCTGCATTTATTTTGCCTTTCCCCACACACCTACCCTCTAGATCTGAATTTTCCCAGCACGCTATGAGAAAATGGTGGGATTCCAGAAGTGGCTGACTAAGGGTTTACACATAATATATAGGACATATCTTGAGGGAATAACCTTTACAGATCACTGTAGAATTTATATTTAATGAATTATAGTGTCATTGCCCTTATGCATGTCATATTTTAAGTAAATCTAGCATCCTATTTTATCTTCTTTCAGTGCATCCTCTTCTTTCTATTGCAGCAGAAAAAATATCTAAGAGCCATATATTCTAGCTGTGGCTGGGATAGATGGACAAAGACATCTCTGAACTCTGCTGGCTGGGTGCACCTACTGTTTTCAGCCATTAGAATATGGGAATCAATGCAGGAGATGTCACCAATGCAGGAGATGTCACCTATGCAGCAGATGAACCCTGATGCATGGGATAGCGTGCAGCACAATAAGAAGTGATCACCGGCTCCCAGCAGCTTTGTTCATGTATCCCCACATTCCTCCTGGATAATTCTACCTTAATTGCCTCTTTTGGTGATTTTATGATTTACAGATGTTGTGCTTAATTCCCTGTGTAAAATGAGTGATGTGTTTTAACCTTTTTGCTAGGATAGTTCCTCATTGTTGCAAGTGTTATTAATTGTTGTTTGTTATTTATTATCATGACTCCAAAATCCTTGCACTGTTTGTTTTGAAGTAAATCCCTTAATTAATTTTAGGTAGCAGCAAATTTTGCCAACTGGTGTTTAAATAATCCTGACACCAAAGAATGAATAATTTTTTATGTTCAAATTGATCACCTTGGCAGCCATCCCCTTCAAATGTGTTTTTCAAAATATGTGATAATATCACTTTGTTTTTGCACAGGGTCCCATGTTCATCATACATCGTATAGCAGTGCAGAATGACTTCCATCTACAGATCTAAACAACACAGACTGGGTTTTCATTTAGGTCCCTTCTCACTTCTAAGGCCTGTAACAAGACAAATCTGGTTTCACTTTAAGAAATCAAATGGCTTAAGTTGCACATTACTAAAAAAAGATATGTACGGTGTTTCTGGGCAGCACGATTGAGACGGCTTACACAGCATCAAGGCTGAGACTAGGCTTGGTCAGAGGAGGGAATTTTGGAAAGTGATGCACTTCCAGAGGACAGCAAAACAGCCTGAGTCCTGGCTACGTGCTGTGCTGGCAGCCAGACCTCAAAATCCCCATTGACTCACACTGGTCCTGGGAGGTGCAGGTTTTGGTAGCCAAGGGCTGGTGATGGGAAATAAGGGTGGCTGTCCTCTCTGGAGACATTAAGCCCCACATTTGATGTTGTCCTGACAGCTGTCAGTCTGTTCTCCTTGTCTTTTCCTCTCCCAGCCAGAGCCCATGGCTCTTGAAGTGGCAGAGTACTGATTTCTCGAGATGCATAAGCCTGGAGCTGGCCCTGCACCTATCCTGGAGAAAATTTACTGTGGTCTGTAAATATGTTGGCATTATTAGTTACAACCAGGTAAGGTCCTATCTCACAGAAGAATCTTTTGACAGAAGTTACTGTTGTTCCCAGCTTCCCTTCAATCTCTTTGACAAAGGCATTCCTTAAATGAGCTCTTGTCTCTGCATCTCTCTGGCTTTGCTTCCCTCTCTCAGTCTGAGGTCAACTGTTACTCCCCTTGAAGACAGCAATAAAATCCTGTGCTCTCCACTGACATTCATAACATTAAGCATGGCCAGATTTATAGTGTGTCTTTGTACAATTTTGGAAGAAAAAGGATTGTTCAGAAACCTTCATTTTCCATCACTCTTTAAAGAGGGCTGATAGCTGTGTTCACTCCCAGTGAACATTGGACATATTTAGAAGTGGGTAAGAATGAAGAAAGGCTGTAGCAGATCCAGCCAGATATGGAGTGGGATGGGAGAATGTGCTGCACCCATATGAAGTATGCTATGTGAATTTCCAAGAGGCTTGGGAAGAATTCATCACTGCCCCTCCTGGAAAATCTAGCTTTTGTACAGTCCTTTGCACCAGAGAGCCTGGACAGACTAACTTTCACAAACAGGCATTCCCAGCTTAGACCATTTGATGTGCATGATGCTACTAGCCAATAAATCTTTAATCATAGCTGAAACTCCAGGTAAATTGCAAGAAAGTAATTGACTATTTGGAAGGATCCTGCTCGTGGGAAATCTCAACTAAGGCTCTAAATACATTGAACATCTTCTTGTTTGCAGAAAAGTAGCTCTGTTGAAGTTACCTGTGTGAAAATCTGATGAAGACAGAATCAAGCCCATGTAATTTGGACATTTGGGCCGAGATATATCTCACCTACAGCTAGGTACTGTATGGGACATCAAAGTTAGAAGCAGAGTCACCTAGGCTCCCTCAACAGCTGGTGAGGAGAGATGCACACAACTCCAAAGGCAAACGTTTGCTCACTTATATCACCTGGCTCTCCATTGACTTATCCATTAAACCAGGTAAGGTGAATCCAGGCATAATTGGGCTAATTTTCAAAGCAGGTAGCTGCCAACAGATAGATATGCCTTAAGGTATCTGTCTAGGTAGCTGATCACAAAGGATACAGGTCTGAGCACAGAATCATGAATGACCATAAGCTCTTTGGGACAGGGACTTTTGTATCCCACATTTGTACAGGATTTCTTTATAAAAGACACCAAACTTGTCTGGTTTTCAATGTAATCCGTCTGTTTGAAAATAAGATCTTTTGGTTATGGAACATATTTAAGAAAGTAGGAAAAACTGGTAAAGTGAGCTGGATGGAGAGGTAAACCTGAAACATGTATGCTCTCCTGGGCTCACAGAACATGGATTTTCTCAAGCTGGTTGCAAACCTAGTTACGGTATTTTCTACAGGATGTTTTTCCACCTTCCTATTTGTCTTGAAAAAAGGAAAATTTTTCTTTGTACACCATTAGCTAAGAAACACCCCCTCCCCGGAACGGGTATTCTTGCTTCTTCCCAGCATCTTTAACTGCAAGTTACTAAAGGATTTCAACACTGTAATATGATAAATAGATGGAGCAGTGCCTCAGGACTGTGGAGATGTAGGAGTCTGCTTTTGCCACTGATGCTGCCAGATGCGTTTCCTTGGGAGGTCACTTTGCTGTGCTGTGCTCCACTGCTTCCAGGTGAAACAAGGCTCAATTTCCTGAGAAGATTATTATGAGGTGAATGGAAGTAGAAGTCCTGTGTCAGAGCAGATTTGTATTTACCACTCATTGGCAATAGAATTACGCCTATCATGCAAATTCTTTGTAAAAAGAGAGACATTTCCCTTACAGGTTTGAAAAGTAATCCACATGACTCTTTCTCTAAGCGGTTCTGTGTCCTCTTTCCCTGTAAACAGGGGAAGACTAACATTATGTGTTTACCTGATAAAAAACAACATGCTCTTCCCAGCAACTAGCAAGGACCAGCTCCTACAGCAGCAACATTATTGTGAATGACCTCATTCATTTACAATCCTGATCCTATTCTGACAACAAATCCCATCTGTGTGTGTTTGTTTTCTAAAGAAAAGCATTAGCCCAGTGTGAGGTGTTTGGATTGAAGCAGCTCACCGATATCCACTGATGTTATATTTACGGGACTGAAATTGTAGTACTTGATGACTCTATTGTTTGTTAGCTGGAGAGTGAGTTCATTACTTTCAGGATCCCAAATGTTTACAACTAGTTGCTACTGGAAACTGTTTTGATTCTGTATTGGAAACCACAGTCAAGTAGACAACCGTTAAGCCAGCTGCCCAGGGAGACCTGGACTTTCTGCTTCTCCCTTGTAATCCCCCTATTCACTCTGCTCCAGGCTGGAGGGGACGGGACTGTTTACTACTTTAGTACTTCAAACCCTCCTTATTTTTTGCCCTCACCATGCAAAGGAGGTTAAGAAGTACTAATCGTTGCAGGAACTGAGGGATTTTTTCTCATGTTAGGAACTACTTTACAGGGGACACAGTGGATTACTTCAGCCTGGTTTGCTGCTGTGTGGGAGCGAGGCTTTCATCCATATATTTCTTCTGCCTCTGGACAGCCTTCAAACCCTGTCACTTATAGAGCACATAGGAATGCATGGAATCACTTGTGTATGTTACTACCTATAATGTATTTATCTTGGAGGTACTAAAGCTGTTATAAATTGCTGTAAACCTAGTGGTCTGAAGCCATGAAAGAGGATGAGCTTACTCTTAATACCTGACATTGAAGTAGGAGAAAAGCAGCCCAGAATGCCTGGAAGAGGCTCCTGCCAAGCCAGTGAATGCTCTGCCTGCATCTGCTTTTTAAAAAAGGGAATTAACTGGATGGGCCAGGCCTCTGTTGCATGTCAGTTATGTAACAGTTTATAAATTTTCTGTTTAAAAATAAGCTGTGAAGTTTTACTGTTGAAGTGAATATAATGTTGGCATTCATGTTTGAAAGCGAACAGGCAAACATGCCCAGGGTGGGGACTCCCCCTGCCCACTGCACATGGCTTCTGGGAAAAGCCAGAAGAAAATGAAAAGAAGATAAAAATGAGGAAGAAAATGACATTTGACTAGGGAAGTGTTTCTCTTGTGGGCAGACAGCTTACTAAGGGCCTTAATTCTACTCTGAACAACATCTGAAACCTTGGAGAGGTGGGTGGGAGTTGTGTCTAGCAGTTCAGGGTCTGAGCAATGACCTATGGACAAGAGCACCAACAGTCCGGAGCAGAGCAGCTGTGGGGCGGCCACTGTACCAGTGTATATGACTGAATTGGGTCGCTTCAGCTGAAATCACCCATGGAGTCCAGTAAAATCAGTCGTACCATGGGGGATCCTGCCAACTTGGGCAATGAGCTAAGTGTGAGTGCAATGACAAGGGGAAGATCGCAGTTAGCTACCTTGGCTGTGGGGGGAGGACTGGTAAATGGGGGCAGAAAATGGTAATTCTGAATGCTGTAATTTAGTTCTTTGTTCCCTGAGCTGCCGTGTTATTCTGTTTTCCTTTTGTTCCCAATAAACCATGTTGGATTAAACCACATCATTGGTCTCACTGTTTAAACACAGGGAAACATTAACTGCTGAATTTCTGGTATAAGACAGCTATTCAAGTTTCTAACTAGGAGTTCACAAGAGCACTGTTTAAATGTTTGTAGAAACTCTTACAAATTGAACGCACCACCATGGCACAAAGTTTGCACCAACTTTTCCACTGAGAATGACTCAGCCCCTTTCCTTTTTTTTATTCAGGAGAATTTGGCACTGCAGCCCTGAAGCTCACTCACTTTGAATGGTGTTTTTCTCCCTGACTTTGCAGACAAGTTTTGGGATGACAAAAACTATTAAAAAAAAAAAAAAAGGAAAGAAAGACAAAGGTGGAAAAAAAGGAGGTTACTTAGAAGGTAGAAGTACCACAAGCCATTAGACACATTTTGAATTAAATACTGATTTCCCGATGAAAAGTTCCTTTTGATGTTTCTAAGCAACATCACCCCCCCAATTATCAAAGGAATTGTTATGCAACCACTTTACGGACAGCGCAAGCACCATAGGCACCCTCCTGTTGGTCACGCCAGTAAAGCCTGCCGTGTTGGCTTTGACCTCTCATCTGAACAGCAGTGGAACTCATTCTGCAAAATAATGATTCTACAGCCTGTTATGGGAAGTAGGGTGGTCAGCTGCTTCTTCCACTAACTTCTCGTCTTCTCCCAATACTGGGAGAGGTATAACAGATTTCCCTTCATTAATAAAGATTGCTGTAAGGAGGATATGGATGCAGCCAAAAAAGAATTTGTTTTTCAGACAATATTCTGGAAAAAAACCTTTTCCTAGAACTTTTTGCAACATAAACCAGCTAGTAGGAAAATTATTGTTATCTTTGCCTTGTAATTTTTCTGTTATAGGCAGTTCTAATGTGAGTGGGTGCATATTCATTACTCTCCATCCATCTCGTGACCTGTATCAGTCATCTAATTTCCAGGCTGAACTGTATGTTGTATTTGAGCTTGCTATTGTTCCAGCTGGTGCTGAAACACAAGTCCTTTAGCTAAAAGGTTTCCAAGGTTAAAAATGCATATTTGGGGCCCAAAACAGATGTAAGATGTAGTTCACACAAATCCCTATTTGAAACTTGAAGACGCCAGATGAATTATATTTTGCCGTTGTAAGTGAAATAAACATATTTTCTCTCACATTCTATCTTTGATCCTCAAAGTATGCGTGTCCATAGGAAGAACCTGCAGAGTATACTGTTAAAAAATGTAGAGCTGGATTAATCTCTCTCATGGAAAAATATTTTGGAGGAAAGAGACTTGTGTACTCAGATAGATTCCCAATAGTTTCACACAGAGTGGAGTTTCTGAATTTTCATGGGGAATGAGTTCGCACACTCCCCGCCCCGGAACAAACCTTGTGAACCAACCCACACAGAGCAGGTCTCCATCTGGAGGGAGCTGAGACCTGGCATTCCTTGCTGGGTTTCTCAGTACACTGGTTTAGTTGAAATCCCATTAATAAGGATACCAGAGTTAGAGAAAGAAATAGTGGGAGGTGAACTCAGCCTGCCTGTGTGAATGCTTGTTTTCTTGTTTCTGGTTTTTAACTGCCTATTTGTCTTTTTTGATCTGTTAATTGTTGGTCCTCCATTTCTGTCTGACAGTTTGTTGCTTTGTCCTATTTGCTTGGGCTTGACACAATTTTCCTATTCTTTTTTCAACTTTTATCTGTCTAATCTCCTTCAAGTCTCACTTCTCAGCTGAGTCCTCCTTTCCCACTGAGACACAGTATAAGCAAAGCATCTTGAACTTTAAAAGGCTCCCTTGCCTGAATACTTGTTTACTTCTGAATCCTCCCTCTCCTTCCATGTGTGCCATTGGTTAATACTAAGGACCGCTGATGCCAATGCCACACTGAGTCATCTAGCAGAGGATGAGAGAAGTGAAGGTCTGCTCAGGTTATGTGAGGTCAGTACTGCCATTCCTGCCCTTGAAGTCCCCTGCCCATGCTGCTGCATGTTCCCATTCAGTTGTGCCTTTCAAAAGTTGCATCTGGCAGTGTGTAGATACTGTCCCAGGTGGGACATGGCTTGGCTGGGATGCTATACAGCAATTGGTAATGGTGACAAAAACCAGAGACGGGGTGGAGCCCAACGTACCCGTACAAGGCACGTCCCCATGGCGGCAGCTGTGGGCTGTGAACCTCTTCCACTCATCAGAGGGGAAAGTTGCATACTCTTTCCCAAGGTAATATACAACATAGAAATGGAGTACATGTCTCTGTCCTTCCTGTTCTTTAAACTTTCTGCTTCAGTTAAGCCCTTTCAGATAAATCGTTTCACTCTTGTCATTCTTGGATTGTAGCTCTTGTAGAACAAGACCTTCTTCTTGTGTTTGTGTAGGGCATAATGTGGTGGGATCCTCTAGCCCTGGCTAGAATACCATAGATGTTATTACAATGCTCCTCCTGTTAATATCTTCAAAAGATTACCAGTTTTGGAGGCTAGGTAGGAAGCTGCTAAAGCTCGTGCTTCAAGGGAGAAGAAGAATGTGTATTGACTTGATAAGGTTTTCTTACCAGTTTTTTCTGCCTCTTGATTCAGTGGCTGGAAGAATGCCCACTCCGGAAAGTAAGGATAAAACTGAAGCTTTTCCAAATGTTTTTTGGTAGCTGGCACACACTTTAGATAGAGCTTTAACTTAATTAAATCAACCATTTAAACCTCTTCCTTAATTATGTGCTTTGGAGAATTTAGAAGAAAAATTATCCCAAGTAGAATGCTAAAATGAACATCAGACAAATATCGCCCCAAACAGGAAATCATGTGAACACCCTGGTGTACACCTACTCTCTCCCATTTCAGAACAACATACTGAGACTATGCACTGTCTGCCGTGAAAACACCGAGGACATTTTGTTCAGCTGCCTGGGATTTGAGCACAATGATACTTTCTAAAGTAGAAGTATTCATCTGGGACATCTTTGCACATAAGAGCAGGCATTCATTTAGGCCACTGTAGTTACAGTTGCAAAACAGTTTCCACTATAACCTCCTGCTTTCTCGTGCTCATAGCTTTCCAAAGCAAGAGAAATTTGAACTGAATTTTGCTATGATGACTCCTTTCTGGACCAGAGTTTTTCTTAGGAAAGGCAACAAAATTAGACTACTTAGTTTTGCAAAGCCAAAAAAAACCCTATTTTTTTCCATGATGAAACACTGTAAATATAGTTCTTGCTTCTCTTGTCAACTCATTATTAAATCTTTGCAATTAAAATCACAGAATGTTAGAAAACAATAATTTCAATAATCACATTGGACATGCACCTTTTTCTTTGTCTATTCTGGTTATGAGTACCATTTTGCTATTTATCTGGAGACCTTTTTCCTTTCTCTGTATGACTCCAGAATGCTATATTTATTACACTTAGAAGTAATTCCTTTATCACTGAGGACCAATCTCAGAAGAAATTATTTGAGTGCATGTGTCAGTGGCTCCCCTGTCCTGATTAGGCCAGTATATTTTATTGCTCAATATTCTTGTATGACATTACCATCCTCTGTGATTGCAGTGGGTTGACCTTGACACCCACCCAACCACTCTCTTACTCCTGCTCTGCAACAGGACAAGAGAAGAAAATAAGAATAAAAGCTCGCGGGTCAAGGTGAGGACAGGAAAATCAGTTGCCAATTACCATCATGGGCAAAACAAACAACCTGGGGAAAATTAATTTAATTTATTACCAGTTAAAATAGGTTTGGATGGCCAGAAACAAAGACAAAGTAAAACAACACCTTCCTCCAAGCCCTCACGTTTTCCGAGGCTCAGCTTTGACTCCTCATTCTTGACTCCTCTTAGAGGAGAAGGTGGCACATCTCCTCCTGTCTCATCTCTTCTTATGTCTTGTCAGCTCTAGACAATCCAAGAAAGAGAAGAATCTTATTTAACGATTATCTATCTGTCTAGCATAATGCTCTCTAGTCTCACTTGGGTTTCCATAAGCCATGTTTACCACATCAGAGATATCCTTTGCATGGTCTTTTCTTTTGGCAAATATGTTCTTTCTCACAAATCTAGATTTTTTTTCAAATTTAGAAACAGAGGAGCATGTCAACTTTCAGCTACAGATGCCAGAAAATCAGATGCTGAGTTTTAACTACAAACAAGGCTGACACTGAAGATAAGCATCTTCTTGGATATGATATCTGAGTAAATATTCCATATTTTAATGCTTAAGACAGTCACTAAGAACAATCATACTAGTATTTTCTAATTCTGAATTATTTTCAAACAAATACATTTTTCATTTTGCTTTAAAATTGTTTATAAAAATGTTGTATACATTTATCCTTAATTATTTTATTATTTATTTGAATTTTCTCGTTCATTGACCTTTCTTAATTAGAAGGGTTATTTTATTCCTTTACTAGATGTCTCAAGCTGTAAAACTTATTTCCCATTTCAGTCAAAATCTTTCTTATTAACTAAAGAACTGATTTTAATTTCAGTGTACTCAGCATTGCTTTTTCTGATAATATGCTTAAAAAGCTTTCAGGTATATGAAAATTTTTAGAAACAAGTATAATGTTAGATAGGTAAATCAAACTGTGATAGAGAATTTTCTCAGCTCTAGTTAAATACTATGGCAATAAACATAGTGTAAAAAATCTAGTCATTATTCCCTTGAATAAACAGAAACACCTGTTCTTATAATCAAAGGAAATCAAGCTATTTTTAGCAGTCACATTTATTTATTTTTTACTACTGGGCTGAGCCACTTCCTAGAATTTGAGCCTTACAATCATATTCTATGCTTGTCTTTTTTTAAGGGTCTCCATTCATTCATGTTCAGGTTTCATACAAACTTTGTCCAGGAATGCTTTTTTGATGCTTTAGGTGTTCTTTCCAAAGATATAATAAAGCCACAGAAGAGGAATAATTTAAAAAAAAAAAAAAAAAAACCAAAACAAACAACTGAAAAACCCCAAAACCCCAAGAGTTATTTGGGAGATTATTTATTTCTGAGTTGCACCCACTATGGGTACCATGCCAAATTTCACCATCTTATTTACTCAAAGTTAAGGTGACCTTCATGATGGAAGTGAAAGTTGTAATGTGTAGCATATTTTGTGTGTGCTAGCTCCCTATCTTGATAAGGAATAGATTGTTAAAAATCTCACTTTTGAAGAGAGTTTTTTCTCCAGGCTTTTTCTGTGACCACTAACGAAGCTGCATAATTTCTTATTTCTAGTCTGAAGGACATTCTATACTTTAGGCAAGGAGCCCTCTATCCTATGACCAACACTCCATATTTGCAGCAAATCTTTTTCGGAAGGTTTTAAGCTCCTTTTTGTCCCTGGTACCGAAGCAGGGAGCTACGTGGCAACAGTACTCTTGTCTGAGAGGAGAAGGGACATAATCTGTGGAGCAAACCTGAGATGCACAAGGTGGAGCAACACTGTCCATATGCCCATGAAAGTATGTCATAGTCACAGAAAAACTTAAGTTGTCAGGGACCTCTGGAAGTTGTCTGGTCTAACCTTGAAGGACAGAACAATGTCTAATGTCTAAACTAGACCAGATTGAGTGGGGCATTATCCCACCAGTTCCTTCAACTTCTCTTTGTACGCCATGCTCTGTCCCCATTACTGTCTTGGTAAATCTCTGCTGTGCTCTTTTCAGTTTGTCCACATCTCTTCTACTAAAAAGATGCTCTTAAGAAGGTATCAAGTAAAATGCCATACACGGCATATATAATCCCTCTTCTTCCAAAAACATATACATAGCTTTTTGCTTTTCAGTTATTCTTCATGCACTGCTCTCTCAGATGTAAGCAATTCTGGCTGAAGGTAATCATTATGTAAAATTGCCTTTCACATTTTACATGAGAAGATATAAGTGTTTACTTTGTGCACTGCATTTTGTGCCCTTTAGGTGTTGTATAATTTGACATTCACACAGATCCAAATGTTAGATTTTCACAGGCAAGCTCTTGGTGGGAAGGTAGGTCAGGAAGACAGAATATATCCCCCAGTATGTGGGAAACAGCCAGTTTCAACGTGATGATGCAGCAGTTGCTGCTATTTTTGTACATGGATCGGTATTCATAGCGTCTGTGTACAATGTACTTGGGTGTTTTGGTCTCAAAGTTTTGGTATTCCTGCTTCCACTTCCATGAACCCTCAGTAAATACTGTCTGCTCTTATTCTGTATAGCCAATGACTTAGTTTCTTTAGCATACACAGGATAACACCATTTCTCATCACTAATTCCTCTGGGGGCTGATTTAGGTTTTTGCACTGAGCGGAATTCTCTCTCTGCTACACATCCCCAAATCAGCTTTTAAACAAATCTTTCTTGTACAGCAATAGACGAGAAATATCCAGGAAGACTTACTAAAGAACCTGAAAGATACTAAATTCAAGCCAAACCATGGCAGTAACAATGCGTTTCCACTGTGTTGTATTCAGGCTCGTACTTTGTGAACACGCCTTGCTCAATTTTCAGCTGCCCGTCGAACAGCAGTGTTTTAATCCACTGGGTTGTCAGAGGGTGGCAATGTAAGAACACAAAATAAGCTCATGGCCAATTAGGGGGAACTCCTCCAGGCTGGGAGCAGCCGGCCTTCATGACATAGCCACAGCCTTCCCTTTGTTTACTACCATCACACTCAGGTTTCTGTGAACACCATGCAAAACAAGACAGGGTGGTCCTGAAGAAACGCCGTGCTTCATGCAGGCCTGTCTTCTACACGGAAAACCTTCCAGACAGGGACAAACACACTCCTCTTATTTACGGTTCAGCCATGCTCATCCCAGGCTGAATTTCTTCCAGATCTACCAGAGGAAATAGAGCAGGCAGCCTCATGATGTGCTGCTGGGAGCAGCTCCTCTGCCATGCCTTTCTGCGTCCCACAGAGCCTGCCCTGTCTGCATTAGTAGCCTCTTGATGAGTCTACACAGAGTTGCAGGACTTGCAAGGTAGATGTCTATTACAGCAAAACAAGACAGAAACTGTCCAAGAGTGCTGGTGATTCCTCTTGATGTCACCTTCTCTTCCTCTGCTCATATCTAAAATCCTCTCTCTCTCCTTTAATTATTAATTATTAATTAATTAACTGTGCAGTCATGTGTGATCATGGTACTCCCAGCCTCCAGGTCGTCCCAGGCAGTGGCTTCCTCCTGACCCTCATGGTGACAGTGGTTAGGTACCTTGTTACGTCTTCAATAAAACATTCCCATGGTGAGCTGTGTGACCGCTCAGGTGACAAGCACTGAAATACTTTGCTTTGTACTAATTTGGCTTGAAGGATTAAAGTACATCTGACTTTACCATGACAAGGAACACCTACGAAAATAAGCACTTTCTGTTGTCCATATACATAGGTGTACAAGGTACTAACAGTGTACAGGTAGGACAGCCAAAACTGCAATTTTTTCCCAGTAAATAATTGTAAGGTTTGCCTTTGGAAGTAAAAATTATCTTTTCTTGTCCTGATTCATGCTGGTAGGAGTTTGTACCGGTAGATGGTGCAGAGGTACTCAGGTGGCTGAGGGGAGCATACACAGGGAGCACCTTCAGGGCTGGAATAGTTTTTGTCAGATCCCTGTGCTCTGGCACAGAGTGGAGGGAGGATGTTCTTTCACAGACTGAAGCAAGAGAAACGTTCACTTGTGTTTTTGGACTACCTGTAATTTTGTAAAAACGTTTGCTTCACACATGGGAGCATTATGACTATTATCCTTCTCCCACTAGGAATGGGATTAAGGCTGCAGTTCAGTGCCTGCTGAGATGAGTCATTATTCATTTTAATACCTCTTTTGGTGGCTAAGAATAAACTTTGTTGTCAAAGTGCTACAGTATCTTCTTCAGAACAAGTGCTGTCCTCTCTGCACTTACAGAAGAGCTGAGCTTGCAAGAGGAATAGGTCTAGACAGGTTTTGAGCATAGTCCCTTATCTTTTGGGTTTGAGTTGTATGTCTTGGACAAACAAGATATGAACGTGAAGGGAATTTGTCACAAAAATCTTTCAATAAATTCATATATTAAAATGTATTCCTTCCCCAATCATTTTACTGTCGTCATTCCATGTGCCACATCTAATTTATAAGGTGAGATCTCTTGGAACAGTGACTCATCTTTTCCTTATAAAGCACCATGCATGCAAAACTGTATTAATAAAGGAATAATAATGGGATCTGCTTGTCTCTTAGAGACCGGGGCAGAGATAACTGATTCTGTTGCAGATGCTAGTAAGGATGTAGTATAGTTCGTGTCTATCTTGGATAAGTCTGAGGACTGGTGATGCGAGGAGTGTAAAGTACAGAGGCCCATGGATGAAAGCTCAAAGCAATCGGATCTTAAAATAGAAATCAAGGGTCAGGACCCCAAATTTGACCATCAGTGCAAACAGTTTGCATTATCTCCAGCTGAGAATCTCAACACCACTGGCAAGCAACCATGATCCAAACCACAGTAGATCTCATGAGATAGTGTAATAGTGTTATTACACTGAAAAAGGAGAGCACAGAGAAACAGTTATTTCCCAAAGAAATTATTTGCACTTCTCAATATGGAAATAAATCTATTGCTTTGCTACAGAGTGATCATTCCACATGAATAGTTAACCCTGGATAAAATGTGGGAAGTTTGCAATTCTTATTTCCTGATCCTTCTGCTGATTATCTGAGGGTAGAAGTTATAAATTTATTGACAAGAGTGTGGGAAAGACACAGAGTTTGGTGCTTCTCAACAATAAAACAGAATTTGCATACTGAACTGTAAGCTGCTTAAACCACTGTCTCTGCCCATTATAGGGTACACACTATTACTGTGTGGTATGACATAGTATGTCAGTACTTAATGTTTGAAACAATAAATACAGAGTGCTTTTAAATAATCGATATGAACAGATTCCAGACAAATTAGTTCACCAATTTTAATTCTCAAACAATATAACCCTTAGCAGATGCCCATAATTAAGGATATAGATGTAAAAATACAGTAAAAGAACATGCATGGAGTTTTCTTATATTCACTCTCAGATCTGCCATACTAACATAATTATATGCTTTAGTTTAGGGTGAGCTTGACAAACTTCTTCATTTCTTCAGTTAATATCAGATATTTATAGCTTAAACAAAATAGAAAATGACAGGAGAGAGGCCAAGCTGTTTATATGAGCTAAAGAAATAATTATCAGATTATTCATGGCGCTGTAAAGAGTAGGAATGATAAGCAGCCCAGCTATTGTAATGTGATTAGCTAATGTTAGTTAAGCATTGTGAAGATAGAAAGAACTCTACAAAGGTTAAGCATTATTATTATCACTGTTAATTCAGAGTGATGGAAGGCACAACGAAACCTGTTACCATGTGCTGTGTAAAGCTTGCAGAAACTGAAATTTAGAACTGAGAGATTTACAGATGGGATAAAGAGCATTACCAGCTGGTGAGCTCTTTCTGCTCTTTCCTTGCTGAGGTCTGAGTAGCAGGTCATTTGAAAAGATACTTCATAGATAGTGGCAGAGATATAGAATATATCACAGTAGGAGGGACTGATGTGGGTCAAGCTGTGTGCCAGGCTGCCGCCCTCCAGCTGCCCTGTGGGTCCTCTAGTCCAGTACGAGAAGCAGCAACCCTGAGAGCTGCAGGTTGCCACTTGCAGCACACTGTGGGCCTGGCAGGCCTTTGAACATAATCCATATGGGCATAACCATCCTGGAAACATTAACTTTCTTTGGCTGCAGCCTTGTATTTCTGGGTGTCTTGGTATTTATGCCATGGATTATTGCCTTAGGCAAAATTTCTTGTATGTACTGCATAAAACAAAAGGTGCTTCCCTAGGACGGTTTGTTCCACCAATGTGTTGTTACGTGGAACTAGTTGAAAATAAGCATTTTTAATTCTAAAGGAAATTCTGGTGTTTTAAAAGCATTACTGTTCCAGCCTGGAAACTGAATGAGCCACAACCTCTTGCTATATTAAATACTAATTCTAATACTAATTCTAATACTAATACAAAGACTAAGACTAAGACTAAGACTATTAATGAATCACTTCACAATATTGGTTGGGGTATTTTCAGTTTGATTTGAAAAAAAATTATTTAAATCAATACATTTTTTTGAAATATATGACTATAGAAAAGATGCATGTTTTTATAAAAATGTATTCTGTCAAGTATTTCCTCTAGCTCTTCCATACTAAGTGTCTGTCTTATGAACAGCATTGGACAAACATCCTGTCTTCCAGAAAAAAGCTGGTAAGAAATCGAGGCTGGTGAATGAAGATGTAGTTAGGAATCAGAACTGATCTTAAAATATGGGTTCAAATTTAGGTGACAATGCTGCATGACCAGGGCCTCAGTTTCTTGTCAGCTGGTAAACTTTTATATTTTAATGTTTCAGGGAAGTATTTTCAAAGAACATGAAGATGCCAACTCCAACTGGGGTGGGATGCTATCTTCACCTTTCACAATTATTGCCAATATCTGTGCTAGACTGAGCATCAATAGTATTTTGCAGATTCACTAACCAGAGAAATTGCTCGTCCCAAAGTCTTATGAATCTGCAAAGAGATGAAGTCACAGAGGGAGGAGAAAACAAAAAAAAGAGGAGTGCAGAAAAGCTGATTTACCACATGAAATCTGGAGCTCTTTCCAGCTGCTGGTGAGTCTTAACACTGACTTCAGATCTTTCAGTTCATTGAGAGCTGACATTCAGACTAACAGTATTATAATGGCTCTTAAAAGAGCTCTGAGAGAAAATCTGAAGTGATTCAGAGGATGATTCACTCATATTGATAGCAAAATATCAGCAGTAGCTAAACATGACAGATACAGTATGTACAGAGACAGCCAAGCCAAGTCCAAATTGGAGTTTTGAGCATGCATTTGTGATTTAGTCATCTGGATAACAGGCTATGGGCTGTGAGAAACCAATGTTAACTGAAGAGCATTGCATTATCTCCAGTGTGAGTATTCCCAAAGGTACAAAATGGTTGCCCCCTTAAAATTGACTGTTGTCAATTTTAGGGTATGATTCAGACTAATAATTTAAAAGGTGATCTCTGTCACTATTTTCCAGCTATTTTGTATTATGAGAACCAAATTTAATTTAACTCAAGCTTCCTCTGTGTTACAGAATTTGACACCTGTACTTCTGCTTATTCATCATCTGTGATGACAAAATTGAATTGCAAGAGCACCACAGGTCAAAGCATCTGTACCAGCACTGCATGTCCTTGCTACTTGCACTTTGTTGGTAAAAGACCATGTAGGTCTTTTGGCACCTTTTGATGCAATACACTATGGGATGTGGGAGTAGTATATAACGAGAAAAGCAGTTCACACCACAGGCACTGTGGGTGGAGTTTTCAGCTTGTCCAAGTAGCACAAACGAGGAATTTAGAACATAAAACAAGGAGAAAATTGTGGGTAATGGATAATCTCCTTCCCACTGTGTCATTCTGACCATTCCCTTATCTCTGCCGCACCTGGGGGCCTCCAGTCTCTGGCAGTACCTGTGTCAATGTGTATAGCACTAGCTTGGATTTCAAAGGGCCACCCAGTAAAACAACATCCTTCCTGGTGGAGAACCGTGCCATCAATTTTCAGTCATGCCCCGGGCCTGCAGGAACGAGAAGCTATGATGAAAACTATGGATGAGGAATTGCCTGGCAAGGAAAGAGAAAGGGTGCTGCAACATAGGTATAGGACTTGAAGGCATTTGCAAAGCTATTCATTTACCACCTGAACATTATTAAATTATTTTGCTCGTCTGAGGAAGCTTGCATGTGTTTGTGGGTCTAAGGCAAACAACAGAGGTTGCAAAACCTTCATGTATGAAAGGAAACTTTTCTAAGTACAGACAAAAAGATCAGAAGAACACTGCCAGTGAGCCACTAGGTATATTCCCCACGCAGAACCTGTGACTTTGGACAGTGGTTGAAATGGTGGTGGTTGTGGGTGGGAGGGAGGGAGCAGGGAACCAGCTGCAGTGGGACAGTGGGTGGTGGCACAATTGTCCACCGCTTTGGGAAGCTTGACACAGGGCCATAAGCAGAGCTTACTGTGATGTTGGGGGCTGGTGGGGTGCATTCAAGAACACATTATGCCTGAAGCTGGACATGGGGACCTCAGTGTGCTGGGATGTGAAGGTTAAGTTCCTTGCATGTCTGGATAGACAAGACCGTTTTGGTAATTCTACCAGAAACCATTTATTTCTTAATTGGAAATTACATGAAAGTGTTGAGGAGTACCATGAATGCTGAGAGTCTGGACAGAGAAACAATTACATGGAATGAAACAGGGCAAAGTGCGACATTAAAAGACAGTCTCCCACCTCTTAATATCATAGACTGGCCACTCATCGGCTGTACGTTACCCTTTCTTTTCAGCAGCATCCACCTATGCCAGTATGCAAATAGAGCTTTCAACCACCTCTTTCACTGAAAGATTTGCAAGACCACCCTCACAAGGGACAAAAGTGCCAATCAGTGAAAGCACCTCTTTCTGATTTAGCTTGCATTTTTTTACTAATATTATTAAATTTCCTTTCAAAATAAAGCAGAGGCCAGTGTGCTTATGAAGAGAAACCTGCTAGTGAATATCTCACGTACCATTGCCATGGCAAGTTAAACAAGCATGCTTCCTCATCAGAACATAGAAGGGAGCTTGGGGAGAGAACAAGGACCCAGGAAAGATCTGTGGAAGCAAAGATTACATGTCTACCCATAAAATAATAATTTCTGATGTTGTTCTGAGGCTTTGCAGCCAGCATGACTTGCAGCTATACCAATAAATACAACAGGGTGGCCCCATCCAAACTGCCTACTTGGAAAGGCCCCTCTCATGCTGCGGGAATCCTCCTGTTTGGCACAGGTCCTATCCCAGGGACTGTCTTGGCAGTGTAGCTGGATGCAGAGAAGCAAGTTCCAGTGCTTGGGAATCTTCTCTCATGCTGTTTACTCCACTGGAAAGATACAACCAAAGAGTACGGAAAACTCTGCTGGTTGTTTTTGCTGTTATTTCCCCAGTGTAACTGCAGCAGGAGCAGCATAACGACAAGTTTGGGTCAGAACATTTGTCCTACTTATTTTTGTTGTTCTGTAAGGTTGGGTCAAGTTCCCCTTCCCACATAAAGGTTTTTTCCTGAATCCTTTTCTCTCCTATGGTCTTTCCCTCTCTTTCTTCTACTGTGCCCTCAATAAAAAGAACTCCTCTGCTACAAAAGAAAACTTCTCTGTTCTTTGGTTTTGGGGATTTTCCATTTTTTTTGCGTGTACTTCCCCAGAGATAAACAGGTTTTTCATTGGGTATTCTCTTTAGTGCAACCATTGTTCATCCACTTGTTAATGACATTTTTGTTTGTGCTGTAACTTTTTCCGAAAGGGTGGGGAGACGTGTTGGAAAATTAGTCTTCTGATGGCTAGCTATGCATTGAAGTTTATCAACACAGCAATTTCATAACACAAACCAGGATTATTTAAATTACCTCATAGACAAATTCCCCGAAACACCAGTTTACACTCACATGGCCTAATCCTGGCCTAGAGAGCAGGTCGTCATTCTCTGTTCCCCAGAATGATCTTTCATTGTTTAATTTGATGATCAACATTTTGTTATGCTTAAGGCTTTTGAAATCTTTTATGATTTTAGCTATCTTGTTTTAAATAAACAGGTTCAGGTGGCATTTCATCTGGAAAGCATTGAGCCAGTAACACAAAGAACTCCAACAGCATTGCTTTTACCAATTAAAAGAGAGTTATAAGGAGTGCTGTCTTCTTTGATATGAAACAAGAAATTTTTGTGCAAATTGGTTTCTCACAAATGAGGATCTTAATGCTGATACATGACTCTGATGGATAATCAGATAAATAAACATTTTCATTTAGTACAGACATGGTGCCATATCATTTGATAATAGTCTTAATGAACAGGCATATGTAGTTTTGCCAGAAAAAGTGATGAAAAATCTCAAGTGTCACATTAAGATACCATAAATCTAAATTATACTGTTAAATTCTGGGTCTTCATCTTCTGTGAAAAAAAAATATGAATGGCTCAAGTTAGAAATACAAGCAAAAATATGGAGTTTGGAGTCTCAGATGGAATTAAAATGAATGTGAAGACAGATCCTATGTCCCTTTCTGTGCTGCTAACATTAAAACATATTACTAGTCACATGAGACATGATGTCCCCTTAAAAAGTCCAGTTTGTATATTTAGATTTTCTTTATGGCCTCCTGACCGCAATGAACCCTGAAAACATGTGAGAAGCTTATTCATTTAGTTCCAAATTCAGAAAATAATCTGAAAAAGCCAGGTAAAGAAATCACTATTTTTTCCGACTAACATTGAGTGAATTCCACAGTGCTGTTCAACTCTTTGCATTTGCTTTAGCTAGAGAGTGCTTTTGCAGCAGGATATAACTCTGACCCTCTGTGAGGTTCTGTGAGCTAGAGCCACTGCTGTGCAGTATTACAAATGCAGTGAGCTACTAGTGTGAGATCTACAGACTCCAAAGCAAAAGCATATATGGAACTTCTTGTATTGCTTACATACGTTATATGTCAGATTCATCCATAACGTTGAATTAGTTTTCTTTAAACACAGCAGTTTGTTTAAGGCCCTGTTGGTTTTTTTATTATTTTTTCCTCCTTGAATGCTTTATTTTTGAAATCACTGGTTTATACAGAGTTTAAAAAAATGCAATGGAAAACAAAAGTCACAACCTCTTTTCCACATAATATCCTAACAGGCTTTTTCACTCTATGGAAGGAAAATAGTCTGACTGATCATTTCCAGGAAGAAGGTGGATAATCTTTTGTCTCTTTACTTCCAGTCCAATCTGCACTTCTTCTGTGCAAAGCTAAACATGGTATATGGTAAATAGCAAAGGGTAGTAGGTTGAGACATGCTTTTGCCTATCTCCAGGCAGAAGGGTCAATGATTAATGCAAAATATTTTTAAATGGTGCTGAGTGTCCTGCAACAGTAGACCTAGTACCTCACAATTTTTTCCTCATTTATCTGAAAAATAAAGCTTAAAAAATCTCAGAAGGCCAGATCCTTAGCATGCAGTTGGTGGATCTATGCTCACGTAAGCTATCAAAGAATCTAGTTCAATCGTAAATCTGATTTAATTCATAAGGCACATTGTAATGTATGTTTTCAGCCTAGACAGTTGAGGGACAGGTAAACTAATTATATATTACATGAGGGTTCTGTAGGATTAAAGATTAAATCAATAGAAGGCAAGGTAACTGAAGAGCTGTACCAGTAAGGTAATGGACTATGAGGCTCAACATCTACAATTTTTCATTATTAAGAGATTTTATATGTTCTTGTGCATTTCTGCATTTCTTAATTCCAAAATATCTCCCAGAGGATCCATATTTAAAACTTCTTACAAGCAATAATAGTAACTCTAAAATTAAGGTTGAGGCAACACAGGAAAAATATTGCAAAGGTGACAGTTATTAAGATGCTCCACAGATTCATGTCATCTTCAGATCATTTTCTCCAGCACTTCAGAGAAGTAAAACAGAAGCCAAAATGCTGTGACAAATAACAAATAACAGTAAGATGGCTTTTTTGTACTAGCAGATCTGTTCTGCAAGAGATCATCTTGAGGTTTAACTCTACGCCATAAAATGGAAAATAAGAAAAATAAATGGCATGCAACTTTATGTGCAAAATTACAGCATCTAGGCACTAGCCTGCATGGGTTTACAGCTTCCCCTGAGAGCCTGGGCAATCTGCCTCCTGCAGTCTTCTCCTGTGCTCAGGCCTTTAGGAGAAAATATTCCTCCCCTCTTCCTCGTGCACAATGGCCCACAGCTGAGAGTCCCTGCAGCCATACCAAACAGCAACCCGTGGGTAGCAGGTTATGCAAGGTGCTCATTCTCTGGTGGATATAAACAGTTTTTTAAAAAGATCACTGTTTCCTTGTGGGGAACGAAATGTCCCAGAGAACAGATCTTATGCTGTTTGTTAAAAAGCTTTTAAGGAAAACAGAGAAAGTCCTAAAAAGCTTAGCAAGGCTCTAGCGGCACCAACTCAAACAATTTTACTGGAATTCAAGTAGTGAAACCTCTGTGCTTTATTTTGAAAGTGTACTGGGAGTACATAGAAGTTCCCATCTATGATATATGTGAATCTATGTTAAATATGACTCCACTTCCTGTTTTTTTCACATATTATTTTCCTCATTGATATGATGGCAACTTAAGCAAGGAGTTTTCATAGTCTGTGTATCAGTTAGCTCTGTAAATATGACATAATTTGCATTGAGGTGCTAAGATGAACTCGCACACCATGAGAAACAGCATGGTTAGGGTACATTACTCTTGTGTGCCCATCTCCCATGTGAAAAGCCTGAGTCTCAAGGCATTCTGCTGTGAGAAGCAATCACTGTGTTCAGAAAAATGACCAAGACTTGTAAGAACTCTAAAAGCTGCTGAAAAAAATCTGGTTTTGTAATCAGTTGTCTCTTAAACTGTGGGTGGCAGCAGTGTCCAGGCAGAGGGAATTTCTGGAAGCCTCCCCCAGGGCCCTGACCTCCACCGAATGTTTCTGGAGGAGGCAGCATTAATTGCTGTCCCAAGACTGGAAGCCCGAGCTCACAATAGGCAAACACATTAGTTTGTAAATGAAGGATTAAGTCAGGAAACCTTGCTAATAACCTAGTTCAGTAGCTCCATAATCACCACAGTATGATGGTGAGTAATTTACAGTGTTTGTAAGCGTGAGTTCAGTGGCCCTCTAATTGACTCAGTTTCCTATTCTGGATGGCTGTGCTGATACTTGGAATCGTTCTGTAAGACGATCTTTAAATAATGCTCCATGTGTCATGGCACATGTGGCATTCCCAACTTCCACTTCTAGCTTTCCTCATTTGGTTGATTTATGGGCTTGTGTAAATCCATCTTGAACATAAGTGGGTGTCTGTTCTTTTGCTGATTCATACTCCCTCCATTGTAAGCAAAGTTATGCCCTCGGATGGTCTCCATTATTCACAGGCTTTGCCTGCCTTGAATCTGAATTTGCAGGAAAGAGCATAGCTTTGCAGAGATTCCCAGCTCTAACAAATTCCTTTATATTTCGTCTGCCTGAAAAGTGAACTGAATATTTTCTGAATAAGCAGGTGTACAAAGCATAACTTCTATGGCAGAATCAGCATTCCCACTGTCCTTCTGGTAAATAATTGCAGGACAACTGGGGAAAGTTGAAATGAGCTGGAAGTGATGTCCCTGATTTGCCCACTCCAACACAATAAATGCAAAAAGACTTGAAGGTCATCTTTAAAAATTCAAGTTCTGTTTAACTATGCTTTCACATGCTGGTTTCTAATAATGATTAAAACACATTGACAATGACATTTTTGCAAGGGCACTATGAAAGGACAAAGCTGTATATGAAACAAGTATTTCATAGTGAACACCAAATTCCTGCACTTGTAATGAACATAGCATGCAATGAACGATCCACAAAGTACACTAAGCTTTCCAGATATAAAATGTAAATAGAGTTTTTAAAAGTGTTTGAGGTTTTCAAACCCAGTGAGGGGATTTCCCTCATTAGCTTTGGAAATCTCAACCAACATGTTTGAATCAGGTAGTCTAATCCAAACAGTCATACTTAGTAACGTTTCTCCCCAGACTTGCAGTGGAGTTGGCTGTGACACAGGAGGATGAGATGGTTTAGTCATGGTTTTTCAGTGAATCAACTACTCTCCTTTATTGGAACTTTGACCTTTTACTTCTAAGACTTGCTGAAATCACCAGACCTCACAACCTTCTCGGAAGAGCACAACAATGAATAATAGTGTAAAATCAGTTTAATGAACTTGAGTAACAGGGCTAGTTTGCAAAAGCACTATTACCTAAAAATGAGAAACCTAAAGTCAACTGCAAACTAGATTGTGAAAGTTTCTTTCCTGCTCTGTTGAAAGTAATTAAAGTGATCAGAACAGGGAAAAGGAACAAACTAAACTGGACTTACAAGTCCTCATGCATGGAGGGCTGGGATTTTTCAGAAGTGCACTATATGAGTCATACTCTTCTCAAGCAGAGTTCAATGTAAAATGCCCGTTGACAACAGTGGGAACAGTGTGAAATTTTATCCTACAATTTATTGATATGATCTCTCTGCGAAGAATAGAACAAAGACCCAGCTCCCACACCAGACAATTCACAGACTAGACACAGTGAATGGAGGGTGAGAGTTGCAAAGGAGAATCATGAGAGGCAGTGCAAAGACTGTAGTAATAAAATATTATAGTGTCTCACTTGTGGCATATTCACACCTTGTGAGGCTTTCAAGTGTTTTGATTTTACTTTCATTTCATTTGTTTGCCCTAGTCAATGGATGGATGCAGTTGTGCATCATTATTTTGAGAAGAAATATAGTTTCTACACAGTGAAATAATTTCAATTAATATTTGATCAATGGGAAAATCAGCACTGGATAGACAGCAGGTCTCAAATCCCACATCCCTCCTCTAAGCTTATCCTATGGAAGAGTGACTTTTGAACCTTACACTCCATAATTTATCCAGAAGTCATAGCTAAAGACTTACAAACCAAAAATGAATCATGTAAGATCTGTTATGAGAGAGAAATAATGTAAAGGAAACCTCATAAAAGTTTTAAAGCTGTCAAAGAACACAAAAATGTTTTACAACCCTTTCTATTTCTATTGAAGACTAGAATTTTAAAGGAGGCTCTGGGAAGTGTCTATCCGGAACATTGTGTGAAGGTATGTGGTAAATGTCCTGCCACCTGGGAGTCAGTCAGTGAGCATAAGACACCCCTCAAAAGGAGATGCTGTCATTCAGGACATACGATCTGATCCTATCCTATCCTATCCTATCCTATCCTATCCTATCCTATCCTATCCTATCCCATCCCATCTCATCCCATCCTATCTATGCCAGGCCATATGCCACTTCAAAGCTGGCTGTGGACTGCTCTTTGAACATGCAGAACTGTCTGTGAACATCTGTTTTAGCTCATTTACAAGTGATTTAGTTCAGCTCTTCAGCTGTGCTCTTTAAGGGTCAAATGTTTAATTGTGTATAGAGAGTTAGCTCCATTCATTTTCATGAATGTAAGGTGACTTGCATTAACTGAGAACTGGGCCTGATCATAGTGCTCCAAACTAACTCAGCTCCTCGGGATGGTAGGTGGTATTAAAAGTCTTACAAGAAAATGCTTAGCAGCAACTCTATTGTCTAATCTACTAATGATAGCAGGTTTAGGTTTGTCACGGAGAGACAACTTAAGTCTTGACAATGGAGATGGTACAGTGAACAGACTGATGGTTTACAATACTACTTTGTTCCTAGCTTCCTCTGAGGACAGCTGTTTTCACCTATATCCAGAAAAAATCTGATAAATAACAAGTTAAACTGGCATTGTCCATCAGTTATGAAGACACATGGATTAGTTTTAATCAACCCAACTCAAAACTTAAAAACGCGTGATGGAAAAAGATGCAATTTTTTTTGCTTGCTTTAAGAGCTTTGTAATACCTATGGTGATAGAAGGTCAGAGAAGAAAAGGCTGTTTATTTGGTAGTTTTGTCAGTGGGATGGTTAACACACTAACCAGGGAGCCAGATCTGAGATAGCTGGAAGAAGAACAATTTTGAAAAATGTTTCTCTTTTCAGTAGTATTTTTGATCTATTTCTGAGACAAATTAAGGAAATAATTTCTCACTATATTTCTCTCTCCCTCTGTCTTTTTTCCGTCATCACATTTACTCCTGTTATGGGTAATTCTTGTGGCAACTTAAGCAAACCTGCAGTTTTCTTTTTTCAGGTGCCTATATACAGAGTGTAGCATGTAAAAATGCGTATTTATTATGCGGTGCCTTTGGTCTGTGAAGGGTTACATGTCTGGGAGTGGAGTGCTTAAAGGGCTTGCCAACATCTCATCATCCCCAATTAGTCAGAAAAGTTGGCATAACTGTGGCTTCATTAAATTTATGAACCAAAGACACTTCCTCATGCCTTTGCTTATGTGCTTCATGGAAGCAAAGTGCACTTTTAAGAATAGCACGTAAAACATATTTGTAAAAAGTGTCTTTTTATTTTCTATTCTGTGTTAGTTTCATCACCTTTAATTTAGACTCTAATCATAAACATTGAGAGACGTGGAAGAAGCCGTGTGCAGCAGAGTCTGCACTCTTACCTAGAATCACCCGGTACTGGTCATGGGGACCTGCCCACTTGATGGAGCAGATGATGCCTGACTCAGTGTGCCTGAGGAAGACAACAGAAATATTTAGATCTCTTCCAATGTGTTGGGGGAAGGTGGGGAAGAATGCCTTCCTGACCACAGATTTGGCAATCAGTTCGCTTTGTACATGTGAGTAAAGAATTGCTATATTTACAAGCAATTCATTTATACCCTGAGGTACTATTTGTGTCCCGGTAATTTTCCATTCCCATTTGCCCCTTTTTAGTCAATTTTAGTGATTCTGTCCATTTACTTCTATGGGCAAGGAATCTGAAGCCTTCACCTAGTCTCTAAGGACTTGGTATCCTCAAGCACTCAGGTAGTAGTAGTTGGACCACAGGTGGGACTTGTGTCATCAAAGCACAGCCATTTAAAAAGGAGATCTTGTCACAAACTCAGATTATTGTCACTGGAGAAAGTCTAAGATAGATACAGATGAATCCAAAGGGAAACTCCCTCCTTTTTAAGATTTTAGGAGAGGTGTAACAACTTGCCCCCTCGAAGTCTCTCACTTCTGGCTGTATTGCAATTACTTATTCAGACCAGGTGCTTGATTTTCTGGTGGCTAAAGTTGACTGGATGAGTCCCATCCTCTTTCTTGTCTCTCTAGTGCTGGCGGAATCAACGTGCCTAATCAGAGTGTCAGACGATCCATCCTGACTGAACAGTGAGTTAGCACATTTACTCAATTCTCTCTCGTGCTACACAGAAATTATTAAACGTTCAAATGCCAGTCTATGGAAAATGGGGGCCAATATTCAGAAGGGATAGCAGCTGATCCAAAGATAGTACTGATCTCTGAATGAAGCAAATTCTGCTCCTTGGCCACGCTAATGTAAGCCGGGAATAATTTCATTAACAGTAACGTAAACCAGAAGGGACTTTGGATCAATGTATTTTGCTGGTATTGTTTACATTGCCAGGAGTGACCATATTTTGCTGTTCTTTTTTTGTTTGTTTGTCTTACAATAAAAATAACTTTACGTCCTAACTCTTTGTGTTTTCCAATTTAGCCAGAGGAATGAGAGAACTATGTTTATTCAGATGGATTTTAAGAAAAAAGTCATCATTAGGAATGCAAACCAAGAAATGTGGTGTATTTCTCATTAATGATTTAAAATATACTTTCACTAAGAAAGTGGAAGTATTTACTTCTATCTAGTAATTTATAGTTTAATTTATAGTTAATTGCACATGCTAAAATGCTACTTATATCAATGAAACGTAAAGTTCTGATTTTTTGTCACTATGTAACCTTCATTTCTTGTGTGTATTGTTTTTAATAGGACTCACTGTGTTCTCAGGAAATTATGTGCTAAGCTTTTTACCTTCCAGAAAAAAGATATTTAAAAGTACCATCAACATAAGAAAAATCTTCCACCCTTATCTGAGCAGACTTAAATTATGTTGCTGATGGTATTTACAAAATATCTGTGGCAAGTACAGTGTGTCTGTGCTAAAGTCAATGAAGCATACAATGAACAGGACATAGTCACATGAGGCTTGAATTCATTCCAGTTTGTACTCTGGAAATTTTTTTTTTTTTNCATGTGATTTGGGGCGAGGATCACTCAGGTCAGGCCTGCAGAAGCTGGTGGCAGAATGCCTGAAAGCAGTTCAGACCAGGAATGTTTGTGTGTGGTAGTTCAGAGAGCGTCACATGCAGATAGATATAATTTTTGAGAGAGTGCCAGTGCAGCTGCGGCTGTTTCATGCTCACATACTAACAAGGTGTTCTGTTGAATGGTAAACGCTCCCGAGATAGTGCCTGAAATCTGGATACCCCTTGCCACAGAAGGGAGGGTAGCTGTTCCTTTCTCCCTGTTATTTCCAGAGGTATCTTCCCAGGTGCGGGTCTCTCCTGCGCACCTCTCAGGGCAGAGCTCAGTTTCACAGACGTTGACCAGTCAACGTGCAGAGAGCTTCCTTGTACTACTTAAATACATTACATATGTACATACATTATACTAATACATTATACTAATGTCCTTAACTATTTAAATAAACAACACATTTTAAAATAAAATCGCAATGATGTAGCAGTTATGGAAAGTGAGATCCTTAGGAGCTTTGCTGTTACTCTGTGTACATGCGTTAGATCATAGCTAAGCCTAAGCTGAGTTCTCTGTGTATACGACTTGCAGGTTACCCTCGCCCTGCCTGGGTTTTTTGCACCACTGCTAATCCACTGCTTTTGTTCCCTGTGTCGCATAGACCACTGTAACCTTAACACAGCTTTCCAGGGAAGAGTGCTGAAGCATTTATCAGAGAGAAGCCACCGGTCGTGTCCCCAGACACGCAGCAAGTGCAGAAACAGTAATACAGGAATCTGGGAACGGCTTTGGTGTTTGGATGCCCCCAGCTGAATTGGCAACAGAAATGTCTTAAACCACTTCTGTCTTTCTGACTCATCTTATCCAAACTATTCTGGGTGTTTCCTGAAAATAACAGTTGAAAGCCATTGAAACCATTCCTCTAGCAACAGTGGCTTTTTTCTTTTCAGAAGCAAACTCTGCTGTCCCATCAAATGTCAAGGGTGAAAAATCCTCACCCGCATATATGATAGAGTCTAGCATTTGATATAATTATTTAATACCTCCCCCACATTAGTCAGACCTTGTATTTAGGAAGATTGTTAGTATTTAAAATTAAGTTGCAGCGTCCTTGTCATTAAGTTGTCCTTCTGAAGGAAGCCACACTGTAGATATGGAACATATAAATAAACACAACTTACACTGGAATATTTAGGGAAGTGGAGCTAAAGCACAGATGTACTGACACCCTCACCTTTCTGACAAATACTTGTGAAAAAGAAATAGTTGTAGGCAAAAAAACATGATGATATGAAGGTAAAGACAGATCCTCGAGCCATGCAACAGTGTGAAGTACAGTAACGCTGTTTGCCAGATGGCAAGCAAGTAGATTCCCTGTGAGATGGGCTGCCTGCTCCTGCTGAGGCATCTGAGAGGACAGAGAGCAATGACAACAATAAGTAGCAGTATAAGCAGATGAACACTGGCTCCTACTACTCAAATGGGACTAAATTTATGGAAAACTAAAATCATTAGGAAAGTAATTACAGAGGTGGGCAGCCTGCCTTTGTATGAGGCTGTGACAGACGTGTCTCACACAGTACACTCATATAAGTTATTGTTTACAATGAACCTTACTTATGCTGTTATTCCTTCTCCTTCACTTAACTCATTTAGGTAACTCGTGCTGGGATGATCTTGTGACTAAGAGCAAAGTACTCTCATTTAGTGGATAGTTCATATTTGGAAGTCTGGCAGCAGTTTTTTTCTCCAATATTGTGCTGCATCTTTTCTCTCCCAAGCTTCTCTTTCAACACATACAAAGGGAAGTGGATGAACTGCATGAGGTGCACTCAGATTTCATGGAAATATCAAGGGCTTAGATGCCTCACCTTCAAGCACAAGATGGGAAAGGAATATCTTGCTTTAGCAGAAATTCAGTGTCACTATTTCCTATTGTTATCTAGTTAACAAGAGCATTCTTGATGAAGAAACAAGAACTAGTCTAATTTTTCATTAAATCCTGAGGCATGTAAGGCTTGAAACAAGTTAAAGAAAAAAAGATAAAAAGAAAAATGTATGATACACTGGATCTGTTCAGCAGTGTGGCACAGCAGCTCTATGACACTATTGCTGGACTCTTTGCAGTTGGCAGGAGTGAAGAAGTTAATTGACAATATACTACTGTAACCATGTTCGTATTACATTCACAGTGTTACGTTCACTCTAGTGGCTAATTTACTAGAACAGCTGTTTTTTATGAAGAATCTGGGGTAACTTGTCAGCCATAGTTATTGAGCCAAACTTTTCCACCACTTCTTGGTCATGAAGAAGGTAAACAGTGCAGAAATGGGTCAACATGAGGAAATACTGAGGGTTTGAATGTTGGTTATAAAAGCCTTTTTGTCACTAATTTGAAAAACTGGTTTTCTAGACTTCAATAAGCAGGGAGTTCTAATTAGTAGGAGCTGTTGCAGCATTTTGTTCAATACTGTGACTAGTCAATAACTAAAATCTGTTGGCTTCAGTTAATGCATTTTAATAAGACATCCATGGGTAGCATCTGGCACGTAGAACTTAAAGAAAATTTAATTTTAAAACACCCGAGATTCATATTCACTCCTCTTTGCTTGTTATATTTACCTGTATACTTATCATAGTTTTGCAAAAAGTTAGAGAACTCCACGTGGAAATGAGATGGTCACTGGTTTGTACACATATTTGGCTGGCTTATACTGACAACTGCTGCTTCTACAGGTGCATTTTGATAGCAAGACCTTTTTCAAAAGTGGTGAGGAAAATACAGTTTTTCCTGAAGTTTTTTTATTACTAACTCTGGGATAGATGTTGATACTGTCCATTTAACACTTCACACCATTATCTTCAATTAAACTACAGTACTACCATTATGGATAATGATATCTAGTCCTTCACGGAGTAATATTTTCATTTTGACTTATATGCTTAGATTTCTTTACAGCAATCCATGAGTCTGCAAAATCATTTAACAGAACACTGGGAAAAAATTGCTATCTGTTCATGGCAAACACATACATACATCTGATTCAGCCAGCCACCTGCAACTTTTGCCAGACCTTTGGCAGACACCACTGGATACACAAGTCTACAGATATCAGTCCCACTGCCAGAGTGCTCCAATGTAAATGGAAAACAACATTATTCCAAGCGCAAAGTTTTCTCTGAAGATGTTCTTATTTTGACAGATGTCTAGGCAGGTATGAATCAGGTTATTATGTTGCAACAAAAGGGGCTGGGAATAGAATTTTAGGCTGAATTCTAACAAGTTGTAATTAAGAAGATTTTATGACTATTTCATCTGACATCTTGGGTGTGATTAAATGCAGGACTTTAAACACCTGTAATGTAGAGGGCTGTATTTAAACTACACACCTGGACTCCCGATAATAGCAATAAGTCTGCAGTTCCAGAGTCCTATTCAACTTATTCCAAATTAGATGTCTAAAACACATCAAATTGGTCATGCTGCAGAAATGCCAATTACAGTCTTTCTGGTACAAATGAGGTCTAGACCACCAGCTCAGATGTCAATACTAATATAGAAAACATAAAAAATTAGGTAAGATGAACCTAATTCCCCTTGACATGTGAATGACCCCAGATGGACGATTTAGATATCAAGAAGCTCTGCATCAATATTTTGAGGAAAGATATTTNGAATTTCTGAAAGTCACAACATGCAATTCTGTGACATGGAAATAACTTAAGACTTGAGAAGAAATGTTTTAAAGACCACAAAAAAAGAGAAATAGACTATTATAGTTTTAAAGTACAATTTCCCCTCTGAAGAAGGAACATTTATAAGGTGAAGTCTCAGAGGAGAGTAGGGAATCACAGTTCAACCCCAGAAAAAGACAAAATCTTTTTTTTCATTATAAGAAGTACAGAGAAAAGATTTGTGTACAAAAACTTGTATATATTTTTCTCCAACTCTATCCATTGGTCTAATAGAAGATGTTACCGCTTTCCGGGAACCTGGTTTCACTGGAACTGCAGTCAAACTAAGTTATTTCTCCAGTTTCCAAGATGTGAACATTCAGGAGGATACGCTGGATACTTTATCTGACTGGAGCATTTTGCCAACTATCTGTTGGTGGCAATGAAACTACAGGGAGAATATGCACCTAGCATGATTTGGCGCTGAAATGGCTCAAAGAGCCAACAACTGGGCCATGACACAGCCAGTGTAACTCTCTCCAACAAGGGCAGTATGTTAATGGCATACCTTTCATGAAGGGTTTCCAAAGTGCTTTCTAAAAATTCATTAACTGAGCCACTCTCCACTTAGAACGATTAGGTTGGACTGGAATCACTTCTTCAATACTGAACTATAGCTGCCATGGTGATAGCATGGAGGAAATGCATGAGGCCTTAATCCTGTCTCAGTGATGATGGAAATTTGCAATTGTGTTCTCCTGGACATGGCTCAGATATAGTGACTGCCTGTAACCTTCCCAAAGGCCTCAGCTCTTGGAGTCTGCTCTCAGCTGTAGGCAAAGAGGATAAGGCTTACTGAGTTGGCATTTTTCCAGAAATGAAGACAGTTTTCATTTCTCCTGGGTGGGGTTGGGGGGGGAAGGTGCCTAGACATTGACTGCAACTGGTCACAGCCTCCACTCCCTTTGAGATTTATCACTTCTGTGCCTCCTACAAATACAAAGCTTATGAAGCTGGTGCTGGAAACCACTACCAGTGAGTTCCTCCTTGGGAAGTACCCAGAAAGCATTGACCTAATCCAAACCTTATCTGCAAGAACTGATAGGATCATGACAGAAGATGACATATTTGCAAGTTTACAAACTTACAATAAGTAAAATCTTGCTATCATAAGTCATCCTGGGGTTTTTTCCTGAATAAGAGTAATGAAGATATACAGAAAAACTGCTGTAGTTTTCTGAAGGTCAGAGGAGATACGCTAAAATGCACAAATTGTTGCTTTTGCTGTGCAAGCTGATCAATAGCAAAATTCCTGGTCAAAACGCCTAAATGCCAGTTCTGATACATATTATTCTGCAGGCAAAGCAGGGCTGGACAAAGTTTTCCTCCAGGAAGAGAGTTGTCTCATTTGGTTGATTTCAATTAACAACTTCCTTGAAATATTGTTGACCTTTCTGGCATAGTACACTTTCAAGTAAAATGCAGGATGCCAGTCTAATCCACTCAGCTCCAGAATAGTTTAACCAATATCCGTAGGGCACACATCCTGTGACTTGATTTAATCTTATGATCAGGGGAGTGTCACTTGATGTGCTAGGTGCTGAAGACTTAGGAGGCCCTTGACATTTTTCACAACTATAAGACTTCCTTGTTCTCAGAACAAAAAGAGTGATGATGAAATGTGATTTTTTGGGGCATTTTTTCATTTAATGAACAGAAAACAGATGAGAACTAGCAATCGTAGAAAAGCACTCGTAGAAAAACCTATTTTAAAATTAAAGGATTTTAAGAAGTCTCTTTTCAAAATGAACTTGATGATGTTCCAGAAGCAAACAGTTATTGATCACTGCTGCATTTCATTCAAGTAACTGTAGTTGCATAGTGAGCTGAGCATTTCCACAACTGATATAGAGAGTTGTTGTTACTTGACACAATTTCTGCTATTCAGAGTAGCTAACTGCTCTCCAGGAGTAATGTTTTCTCTGATGTTACTTCGAATTGTAATATTTATAGGGAAATAATATTAGCTTTTTTTTTCATTCAGCCAATGTAACTGGTGAATTTCTTGCAAATTTCTAAGACTTTCATTTGAGATATCTGATAACAAAAAAATAATGTGACTTTTGTAATGATTAAGTAGACAGCTCTCACCATCTGTGTGATTCTGAAGAGCATTGCATTACGCACAAATGTGCATATTTCTCTGCACAGGTATCTCCACATAAATGAAATGTTTCAGCCATTGCTGAGAAATTGAGCCTAAATCCAGGAACTCTCCATGCCACTGGGTTCCCTCAATGTAACACTTGCTCTGTCATCAGGAAATTTGAGAGCTATTGAGAAGAACAAACAAAATTAAAAATGCCTTCTTTTTGTGTGTCTTGATTTCTTACTCTAAAATTCAGAGTAGATGCCTGAATAAGCACTGTAGTATGGACCATTCCTGAAGTCAGTGTTTGTTTTGGGAAGCGCAGACCTTCTCCTGGGTTCCAGAATGGCTGGGTCACAAAGACCTCTACCTTCTGAGTGTCAGAAACAGAGACTGAGGATTAGGGCCCTTCTCTTCCTCAAACCCTTGTAAAGACCAGGAATGTATGTGTGTGTATGCATCTTTAGTCTGTTTCAGTCTCAATAGTTGCTGTGAGGGGTGTATTTTTAGCCTAAGAAATTAGGTTTATGGGATTACACCATTAATGAGTCTATCGACCACTTTCAACTAATTTCAAGAGTTGGGTCATGTCTCAAAGAACTTAATTGCTATTATAGGCTTGAGCAATGTATGACCCATGGCAAAGGCACGGATGGAACAAACTGGAAGAAACCCATCCTGAAAGGTTGAGTTGCACAATTCTGGTATGGCAAAGCAAGAGGTAAAATATGAATTACCTATTTTACTTTAACATAGAGACTTTTAACTACAAAGCTGACATCTTGAAATATCTTATCTGTCAAACCTTTAATTTAGAGGAAATGATTTCAAATACATTTAAGGGTGAAGGTTTTGGGTTTTTTCCTCACATTTATTTACAGACACTATTTCACTGCTGATAAAAACACATAGTGATCTGACTTTGCTAATTAATCTTGAATATAAAAGTAAACATTCTTGGAAAAAGGTTCCTGTAAAAGACTGTGTACAGCTACTTTTTCATTTTAATGGTAATCAGGTACATAAGAAATCTCAGACTGTTTCCAGGCTTCATTATAACACTGAGTCTGCTCGTAATAGACCTTGTAATGATTTACTCATTCACTCACTCATTCATTCATTCTTTCATTCATCCATTCATCTACTGAGACGACAGTAGTCATGTGGCTTGGACCGCACTTTTTCTAGTGGCAGCATATAATCTAACTGATTAAAGAAAGTTATTCAGCTTTCTTAGGCACCTTTTAGGAAGTCTTTCAACTTCTATATTATTTTGAGATCTATATCTGCAATCTGAACTCCTATTGATGTTAGGAGGCATTCAGCATTCTGAAAGAGGTTATATTATAGACTGTGTTTTATTTTATATATCATCAAAAGGTCCAGTCCTATTTCTTCCCAAGGTTAATTTCAAATTTTACATCATTTGACCTAGGAAATACAGCTACGTGGCTTCCAATTTGAGACGTAGCTTGTGTAGCACTAGCTGGGGTATCTTCTCATGTCCCAGCATAGTGCAGTGTAAATATAACTCTTTCCCTTCTGATATATCTGTACTTAGGCTCAGCACAAACCCATTACCTAAACAATCTTAATAATTATAAAAATATTAAAAATGTCCCATTCAGAAAGCAGATAGTAAGATATGATTGCATGCCAGAATTCAACTTACTCATGCAATCCTTTGGCAAGTGTGAATGATGCTCTGTATTTCATTAAGCAATCACCATTATTTCATAAGGTCTTTGCCCCACTTGTTTTCTGACAAATAGACATCTGGGGAATTTAAGGGGACAGAGAGTGTTCATTGTAATCAAAATCTTCAGAGAATTCTGCTGTTAGATTTCAAGACTGCATTGAACCAAGATTTTGTGATTACACAATACAGATTAAATAGTGTCGGCAGTTTATTGGATAGGAAAAAGTATGCCCGTGCAAATATGGTGATACCATGCTTAGGACCCTGCTCAGAGGTATGTATGGCTTTTCAGTAAAGGGGTTTAAACAATTTTTAAAGATAAGCAGATATTTTCACATTTTTCTCTATTTCTTTTTTTGTTTTGAAATAGCTGAATTATATTAGCTGAAATAAAAGAACACATAGTCTGAGGAGAAAACCTTTCCTAGTAATTTTGGGAAAACTATAAAAAATAAAATCGTGGAATCTTAGGGTATAAAATTTTGAGCAATCTTGCTACCTAAAACAACAATGTGATGAAATTGTGACTATTTGATCATATGCAGGTAGAATTCTTGCTTTCTAAAAATGTTACCATACGTGGTTCAACTATGCTATTCAAAAATTTGCAAGTCATATGTAGGACTGTGAAGAAATCTTCCTAGTTTGTTACATTTTCTGGGATGTTTTGTGTAATAACACTTTTTTTTCCATTAATAGTTTTGTGGGAACAAGTTGTTTTATACAGCGGTTTCTTAGTGGTTTCCTCAAATGTTAGGCACATCACCCTTCTGACTCTCCCCACTGAGTGTCTGCTTGCTGGTATTGCAGGATTGCAACAAAACCAAGTTGCAACAACTGGAATTTGACCTTTAACACACAGCTGCCCATTTCCTTTGAGAGACACACATTTAATACTTTTTTTTTTTTTCCTCCCCTCTCTGAGGGAGGCATTTTTTTGCTGGTGGAAACTACATTTGACCTTTAGAGTAGGAACTCACAAACCTGTGCTGGCCAGAGGCCAGATCTCTTGGTCTAGCACGGAGGGCAGCTGCCAGGCTGCTGGTGGAAAGGAAATGACATGATCACGCTGCCACCTGTTTTCAAGGAGGTATGCTGGCTGCTGGGTTGCTCGTTCACCAGGTCACCTTGTTGTAGCAGGGCCAAATCATGCTGGGTGCTGAGCTCACTGGCTTTCCAGCACCCTGGGTGCCTTGGGCAGAGACTGCCTCAGCCTGGCCAAACAATTGACACTGGCTGTAGGAAATATGATGCATTCTGTTAAGAATAGTAACTTGAAAATGTCAGGAACCATTTTTTTACTCCTTTTATATATAGATGTCAGTGATGACAAAGGGAATGAGGTCAGTGATGCCAAGTAGTTGTCCTAAACCACAAACTGATTTCAAAAAGCTGCATACAGTTTTTGCTCATACAACAATTTTTAAGATTGAGATTTATTGCATGAGTTCTAGACAACCCTGTATCATGAGTGCCCTGAAATGAAACTCCCAGCACAGGTGAAGTGCAGTTTCTACATGCATGCCTGATGTGTCTGACTGGCTGATCAGGAATGCCGTAGGTACATTAGACTTAATTTGCCAAACCAACAACATTTCCTATGAGCTCCTTTCCATGAAGCTGGGAACAAGCTCTGGCTTTTGCGCCCATCTCTTGTGACAGCTTTATCAGAAAGCCAGCTGATGAAGAAAGAAAGGGCCCTGACTGGTGGTTTTAATACTAAAACTGTCCTACTAACATAAAGCTGAAAAAATCCTCCTTGAGTAGCTTAAAGTTGGTATTCTGGAGTTATGCTTGCTCAGAAGCAGATGCATCTAGAGCTGCATAGAGCAAGGTAAAAGTAATTTAAGAGGAGGCAAAGATGGGTTGTGCAGTAGTTCTTCTACTTCATAATTTGGACCACTCATTGCACCACACAGTTCCGAAGTGGAAAAGTCTGAAGGTCTTGAGGTAAATCTGCCCTTGGTCACATTTACATTGGGAACATAAGGAACTCCCCGAAGGGCTTCACTAATGCTGCAGCAACGTGCAGTGCTGGTGGGATGCAGCTGGTGGAACAGAAGAGCTACTGCTGTGGTGCCAGCTGCACTTCACACCTTTTCTAACAATGCATGAAGCTCAGCTATCCAGATTCTTCTTGCAATGCCAGCAGCTGGTTTTGTTTGTAATATGCAGTTATGGACACTTTTACTGCTACTGTTTGGCCAGAGCGTGTAGCCCTGCAAAAGCAGGAGAGCTCCCCAAAACTGTCAGAAATAAGGCCACTTGACTTGAAGGGCTCCCCTGAAATGAAACACTTCACACTAAAGCAGAATGAAATAACATTGCTTGCACATTGCTGGCTTCCCCCCTGCACAACATACACACTTTTTGACTCAGCAACCATGCTGAAAAAGATCCATTATCTGTGCAGGTCTAGAATTTAGACCAAGACCCGCAAAGGAGTGCGGGTACATCCATGCGTGCACTGCAGGCAGACACAAGCAACCTCTGTCCACACTCTAAGCTCACAAAAAGCCCACGTGACTACAGTTTAGTGAGTCACTGAACCTCAGCTAACGTGCTCTGCTGAGACGAGCAAACATGTATTCTAACTGCAGGGCAAAACATTTAAAAAATGTGTTTACTGCTGTCACATTTCTTGGTATCCAAACAAGTATTTATCAGTACCATTTTGTGGTAGCATCTAGAGGCCCCTGGCTCCTGCTGTGTTAAGTAGAAAACAAAAATATGAGAAAGACGTGGTTCCTACCCTTCACAGTTTGTGATCTAGCCAAAGGTAGAGACAACTAGAAGGTAGAAGGGACAAAATAAGCTGTTGTATTACACCGAGGTCACCTTTGGTTTGAGCAAAATGGTGCCTGCCTATCCCATCATTTTCCTGCATTTTCTTTGGGATGATGCAAAAGAAGTCTTTTCAGGGTTTAAAGTCATACAAAAAACATTGATGTGGCTAGGCAAAGCATTAAGGACAACACTCCCTTTTTGGCCTTGGTAATTAAAACTTATTCTTACTTGCTTTAACATAAACTTAGTGGAATTGGAAAGTATAATTTAATGTGTATGTGCACTTCCAAAACAGTAGAGCAGATTGTGGAAACTGCATCATCAAAGTTTTTCTGAAGCAAAGCTAGCCTTTCCCCTTTATGCCTTAGCCTGTTGTTACACATATGTTATGTTACATATTAACTGGAGTTGCGGGGGATTATGGAAAGCTGCTATCCTCTGGGTCAAAAGAGCAGCTGTTTATGGGAGATGATGCCTGAAGCTACTCATAGAGGGCATTACTACCCAGCGAGGGTGATTTTTTTCAAACTGATGGGTATTCTTATGCTTACAAGCTAAATTCTCTTTGTAAATAAAGTGAACAATGGTTTTGGATGTATAACTCTCAACAACTAGAAAGGGCTGGGTAATTCCAAATGGCCAGTGCTCAATACTTTCTCGAAATGGGCCTGTCATAGATCCTTGAAAAGCCCCAGACAATCAAATCACAAGTCAATTTAAAAAATCTCCACCTAATTGAACGTACATTTTATTACGCCCTTTAAAACAAAGGCAGCAGTAAATGATCATATGCGCCGAAGTTTCTTGGATATTACAGGGATAAGCTCCTGCATACTTATCACCAACACTTACTTCTCCAGTGCCCTCTAATCCTGAGCAGACATCTGCTTTATTACTCCCTTTTTAGAGCTCATGGCAGCATGGCACAACTGCTCCGTTTACCTTCCAGGCAGATTGATCCTAATTGTTTTGGGACATTGTCACTGGGGGAAGCATTCCTGAGTAATGACTTCAGGACTGAGTCTGAGAGAAATCTTTGCTCAGAAGTAAATCTGAGATAGTCTTCAATTCTGTACTTAATTCTGTCTTCAGATCTTGTTATTTATCCCTGATACTGAGTATTACATTGCTTTTAGCTGCTTTAGGATTAAGCTGCATAGATTTTCAGGAGTGGGCAATAGAACTGGTTTGAAATGAACGTTTTGTTTTGCTTTTGTTTTGTGGAGGTGGCCAGTGAAGGAGCTTTTTTTCTTCTTCTTTTTTTATAATTTAATTATTTTGAAATGGAAATCTCACAATAAGAGTCATCACGCACTGGAACATGTTGTCTGGAGAGGCTCTAAAATCTCCATCCTTGGGATTTTTTTAAAAATAATTCGCTGGACATAGCTCTGAACAACCTGTTTAAAGCTTTTAAATTAGCTTTGCTTTGGGCAAGGCTGGGACCAGATGACCTCCAGAGGTTTCTTCCAAAAAAAACTATTCAGTGATCCTGTGGTGTTATCATTTGGCCCATGAACGTTTTGCAAACCTTCAGGCATGTTTGCACATTGCTGTAGACATGGAGCACAGATCTAAAACTAAAGCTAAAGCTGACCTTTGCCGGTAAATCTACATGGGACAGAGCATCATCTCACGGACATACTGGCTCCAGTCCCAAGGCATTAGAGGCATTGCTTATGATCCAATCTGGTCACTCAAGGGTCCTTGAGAGCTTACTGTACAGCTTATTGTTTAAGGCGCTATGCTCTAGAACAACTCTAGGCCTCCAAGAACCAGGGAGAAGCTGTTGCAGTAAATACAGCCCAGGTTATCTTTTCTTCTGCGTCTATTGTCCAGTGGTGCAAATGCCACCCTTTCTGTTCAGTCTTCCCTCTGTTCAGGCAGTTTGTATTGTTAGATTTGACTTCAGCGTTACTCAGTCTGCTCTCAGACTAAGGAAAATCTCCAGTTTGAAAGATTAGAATCTCAGAATAGCCGAGGAGCTTGAGGATAGTCACCCGGTATCAGTACTAAGAGAGTTACAAACGGTGATCGAAAGTGCAGTTTTTGGTTTTAAGTTACTGTGAATGGCACTGCAATTAATCAAGGCGTTTTGTGCTAATAGTATTTAGTATCATATCAGGAGTAATATAGACTGTTACAAAGCTACTGGCCAAAGCATGAAGTGGCATTTGGAGAGATAAAAGCTCTGTCCTGACAGCTCTTCCCAATCTCTAAAGAAGCAAACACCCTCCCACAATTTCTAGTCAACTCTCATGTAGGCACATCCCGGATGAGGGTGTTGGAGAGGCCCCCCAAGAGCTGAGCTTGGAAGGCTGAGTCCCATCAATATTCAGTCATGCTCTGCTTAAGCGAACAGGAACCGAAGGCACTCAGCACTTCACTTTTTGATACCTTATAGTGTTGGGCCCTGTGTTACACCATGTATTACATCACCTTGCTGTCAGGAAGCACTTAAATTCCTGCTGGTTTCAAGGAGTATACATTCATAACCAGTAAACAGAGATACACAAAGGATTTGAATAAGCTGTTTAATTTTCCCACATCCAAGAAAAGATCTCGCAATACAGATTTATAGAGAATCCTATCTACTCACCACATGTATTTACTACTGGTATTTGAAGACAATTTTACACATATATTTACAAAGACCTTTTGTTTACTGGGTTTTTTATAGGAATCAAGCAACGTCAGCTGGATGGCTCATGTTGGTTTTAGCTAGGATCACAGAGGCTGTGGCTCTAGCCGTTGACTAGCACAAGAAGCAGATTCATCCCACTTAAATTTTGTCATCCAGAAGTTAGGCATCTCAACCATCTGTGTTACCCACTGAAGCCTCCTTGATAGTCTGTGCAAAGAAGAAGTCTCAACCAGGCAGAATAAATATTTGCCTGCAAGTACCTGATTCTCTCCATTGACTAAAGAGTTGATTGTCTGAGACCAATATCTGATGTGTAATTCAGTGGAAAATCACTTAAGTTTGTATGTGCATTATCTGAATGTGCTCAGATGAAAAAATATACAAAATAAGCTAAAGAAGATTTGGCTATGTAAAGGGATTTATTTTTCAGTTTATTAAAATATTGAACTCTTTACATTAATCTGAGTTGGATGGTTGTACTTTTGTCAATACACAGTGGAAAATAGCGCTGCAGTTTCTAGAGTTATTGTTATTTTAGCAGACAGCGAAAGCTGAGTGTCCTCAATAACTCTCAAGATAAGCCCTTTAAAGTAGTTATTTAAGACATAAGGTTCAGGAGGTTTCTATGGAGATGGCTCTTTTTGTGTAGGTGTATCAAAATAAGCATTTGCATCAAAGGAGAGTTCTGGAAAATGGTTGTTACAAATTCCGTGTTTTTCAGTCCATAGCTTGCCATATAGTCTAATATAATATCCCTGATCTAAATATTGAAGCCAAAAGGAGTAGCAGGATTTCACCACCTATGCAAATCAGATCATGCAGATTAAATCCAATCCCATGAAATCCTGCCTTACAATAGAAATACCTTCACTCTGCTTAGGTCCCAGATGGCAAAACACAACATGACTGCTGCTGGCTCCTCTCTACACCGATATATGTCTCAGGTCCTTCCTTCCCGCTTCCTGCAGCTTCCCTTAGCGGGTACCGTACAGCGCTCAAGCTTGCTCCAAACCACCCCACTTGGTGAAACAGGCGCTCATGTCATGTCCAAACTTTGTGACAATTTTGGTAAATTCCCTAAATCTTACCTAACCTGGAAAAGCTCCCAGTGTCTCTGAGCTTTGTAACTGAGCCAAGCTTCTGGTGGTGCCCCGCACCTCCACACTTGCATGGCAGGGTGAGAGCATGGATACCCCTCGGCACCCCCTGCAGCCCGCAGGGTCTCAGACCTGCAACATCCATTTCCCTGGTATAAGCCCCAATTATGAAAATGCAGGGTGGCCTGCTTGGGAGAATGTCCCATCTTGCTGACGAGCTGCCACAGAGGTGAGGACAACTGGCAAGGGGAACTGCCTGACAGGTGTGCAGTGCCCAGCGGCACTGCTGTGGCCGTGTGCCCTCCAGCACCAGGTATGGGTGGGGATGCAGCTCTGAGAGACACCCTCTTCTCCTATTAGCAGTGAGTTCAGAGGTTCTTTCTCCCTGTCAGTCGGAGAGATCCTCTGTGTTTTTTTCTGACTGCGTCTTTGGCTTTTTTGCCTTGCTTCTCAAAGATTCTCTGCTCCTTTTCACACTTTGGAGCTCACATCTTTACAAAAGTGTAACTCAAAAATTTCCTCTGCTTCTGAGTGCCTGCAGATGTCTTTGGGATGGTGTGACACAGATGGGGGCACACTTGGGATTGAGGCATCTACTGGTTAAGCTCTCCGAGTCCATTCAGAAACTTAAATATTTGAACAACTACCTTAATAAAGGGCAAGGGGTAACACCCCTCTGTTTTTTGCAGGCTGCAATGTTTTTCTAAACCCTATTAACCATACTTCCTAGTGAAGTTTGATAGCCTGCAGATTACAGTTCAAGAAAATGTATTTGCTGAACCCATGAATATATGAACATAGGCTAAAGTATTGATTTGTTGTCATCAGCTACTGAAAACCAGAAAAGCATTTTACTTTAAAAACCCAGGGGTTTAATAACTTGCTATACCTTTAGACCTCCTCCCCGAGTTAAAAATTAACCAGTGTAGTTTACAAATGTTTGTCAGCTAGCAGCAAGTTCACTTTGCTGATTCTCCACATATTTAAATAGAATTGACATCTGATCCACAGCAATTTCAGCTCATGTGATTACAGACACCTACCAGATCAGATAGGTTCAGCTTTCACTGTTCACTGCTACTAGGCTAAGATTTACCCTTGACCCACATTTTTCAGCCACTCACATAGAAAAGAAATGGGTAGATTATAGTAGAAATTCAAAACAGGACTATGTACATATGGTATAATGCACACATAAGACTTTGCAGCAGCAAAAAAAGGTGGTAAATCAATATATCAAGACCAGCATATGAAGAATTTAAAGCAAAGCTCTAAATATTTTACATATACACAGATGCCATGATAAACATACTCCAAAGAGCACTAAAGGAACTAGTTAATGAAATGTTCAATAAGGACATCTTGTACATTTTACTGGAAGAACATTACATTGTCTGGAAGAACAATTTGAAGGAATGATTAATACTATCACTGGCTTCTGTGAAGAATAATTGCAGGAGTCTAATTTTATTAACCTAAAATGACATACACTGTATCTAGACTGTACGAAAGATAATATAAAGAAAAGAATGTTGTATATATGCAGGAAAAAGTGAGTAATAATTACCAGTCAAAACATATATTATAATGGATAAGAAGCACTTGAAATGCATAAAAATTTTTTGTTAGCACAGGTTTTCTGGATTTTACAGTAATCATTAAATGAATTTACACAGCAGTATATGGAATACCTGTTTCTTTCATATACCAAATCAGAGCTGTAGAGATTACTGCAATAACTATAACATGTTTTCCAGTGTGAAATAAATAAGCCTTAAGAGTGCCATTATTTCATCTCTCTGTGTGGGGATTTGTGCACATGCTTCCCAGTACCATTAACAGAGATAAGACTTATGTATGCAAATCCTAAGATAGCACATGAAGAATAGACCGGTAAATTTTGCAGAATAGCTATTAGCCTGAAATTATAGGGAAAACACAAAAAGGAACTCTCTTGTAAGAAATCAAGTATTCTGGGCTTGATCTTTATGCCCAGAGCACGGCAGATGGAAAAAAGTATAAATTGTAAGATTAAGATGTCAAATAGTACAATAGAGAATATTTCTTCCTGTACTCTTGTCATGGGCAGGCAGTGCCAGAGTGCATTGCAGATATTAACGGAAAGCGTGTTGATCTGAAGGTGTGCTAAGAGTGGGAACAAAGGGCTATATTCAGATGATGTGCCATAGGTACCTGATTTAGGAGCTGGAATTGCTCTGGGATTTAAGGTTAGGAGGGTGATGAGTGAATCAAGCTCTTCTTGCCCAGGGCTGGCACACCCTAGTTTCCTGCAGAAGCAATGGGGAGGCACAAGTATACTAACATTAGGTAGCCCGGTTCCTCCTTATATATTGCAGGATATAGTTTCAGTGTATGGAAAACAATGTTACAGAAAAATTTTAGAGGAATAAAGATAAATGTGTTAAGCACCCCTGCTTCTGTAGAGCCTATTCCCCAGAGCATTTCATGAAGCTCAGGACTCCCAGTATCACCCTGGGTTTGAGGCGCATGTTGCTCTACTTGTGCAGTCTCTACCACTGCTGGGCTTTGCCATTCCTGATTTATGCGTAACCAGTTAGCAGAGCCCTTCTGTACCTCTGTTTTCTCCCCCCGCCCCCCATCTGGAGTTGAGCAATGCCTGAGTTCCTTTACCTTATCTTTACTTTTAGGGTAGATTTATGTTCAAGATCTTACCTTGCCTGTAGCTCAAACTGTGCATGCCGTATCTTTTGTGTATGCCTTAAATATTTTCCAAGAGATGATGTGACATTATTCAGCTGCAACTGTACACAAAGCTGGGCAGATATTGCATGTGTCTTTCTGGATGACAAGATAGTAGCTGATGCCAGAAAGCATCTCTGCCACCTTCTCCTTTATTAATTATGGTTTTATGTAATTGATGTAAATAATGTCAATTTTGTACATCATGTAATTACAGTACATTGTTAATCGTACCATCTGGAGGTATATTGAATACGAAAAACATATGGTGACTTTGTTTTTCTGATCAACCAAATAATTTTAAACAATATATAATGTTTAGACAGCCTGTGATTTAGGGAGGGCGGGAATGTTGTTGGGGTCTAGTTAGTTTCATTGAAGTTCCTGTTCTGTTGCGAAAATGAAAACCGAGAAAACACAAGAGCCCTACTAGCTTCTCTATCATTGTATTGATAAAAGAATCAATCTTGTAATAGACTATAGGGCCCATCGACAGGTACTAGAGCTCAGCTGAGCTGGGAATGGTACAAAAAAGTGACAAAAGGAAAGTCCTTGTTCCTGAAAACTTAAATAAATTTTCTGATATACAACACAGCTGAGCAGAGCAGTTAATAGTTCCAGCAACTCTTCGTCCCTCTAATATATAACATTTATTAATATTTACTTTAAAACTAATAATTTTATTTGGCAAGTGACAATGGCCTTTCCAGTTTTCCTTTAGCAAGAATAATTTCCAAGTTCAGATAATATCTGCTTCCCTACCGCTTGTGTTAATGGAGAATGCTCCTTCTGTCATTTTGAGCTATGAAATTTAATTGCCCAGTGTGGCTGATACTTATTTTCAACAGCTGCTGAACAAACTCTTTAAAATGCTATAATTGCATATACAAGAATCCTTAATTTAATGTACGCCTTGTGGCATTAAAAATGTAAGTGTATGCGAGGGAGATAAAGAGCTCACGGGCCTTCTGAAGCATCTTCATTTCGGGAGGGGCATATCTTGTGCTTTATTCTGCCCTCACATTTATTATAGACAGAAGTAAAGTACTTCATTTACATGGACTTCTCCTCATTTGCACACGTAGCAGTGAAAGGTGGTTTCAACTCTTCCTTTCATGGACTGCTTTTTCAATAAACCTGAACACCTGAATGCCACACCTCATCTTTGGTAGTCACTGTGTAGTGCTTGTTTGTGTGACAACGACAATATATTTTCTCCCTAGAAATATTTTCATCTTATAATTTGTAGTTCAATATACAAATGAACTTTTTTCTCTGAAAGGGAAAAGTCTTTGGGTACTGTCTAATATCTGCTATCACAGACTTATTTGACATCCTGTCATATATTATGCAGATGATCTGTTTGAACAGGTTTTTCACTATAGCAAACAAATACTATGACAAAATCTTTACAAGAAAGCATTCAGAAATTATCTACTGTAGTAGATAATGCGTTGTTTTTTGGGTGGTGGCCAGGGTTTGCAGCACTTACCCTCCTTCATGGTCCCAGGAGGGCTCCCAAAGTTGATGGCTCCCACCAGTCTGGTTGAGGTTCACTAAAAGCTGAAGAAAAACCCAGCAAACCCAGCATGAAATAGTTGTGAGCAGAATAGAGTTTTTAATTATTTTACTATTAAGTAAATCAATCAAAATATTTATACTACAGTTAGCAGTCTGGAGTAGGAAGTAGCTTGTACTAAATATCAGGAGCTGACAACTGAGACATGCCTTGTTGTACTCCATGAACCAAAGAATTGAGAACTTCTGCCCTGGAGGGGTAGACATATGAAAGAAAAGTAGTTCTCTGATATCAAAGAGTACTGTCTAGATTACAGCAGCAAGATATAGCCGCTGAAGTGCTGAAGCTCTCTGAATTTAAAAAAAAAAGGCATTTGGCCTACTCTGTGGGGGCGTGCCTTTTCCATTATACAGGTCACAGAGTAATCGTTTAGCTACCTAGGCATGTCCTCTTTCCAGTGACAGAGTCACTGACTTTGCCTAACCTAGGTCATATAAATGCTGCCAGGGGATCCATTAAGTGCACAGTGTAATTCCCAACATTCCCATAGAAGAACGGGTTTTTTTCTCAGCTGTATATTTGCTGTCGATGAACTCCAGCATTGAGGGACTTCGAGGATAACAGCTCTAAAATTAACTCACAGGTTCAACAGAGAGCCAAGTAAAGATTTCTTGCTTAGTAGAAGTTCTGAAAATAGAAGGAGACATCTTAAACAGGCTCTTTTTGCTGATCAGCAACCACAGGTTTCCTGTTCCCTTCCTTTTTGAAGAATCTCAATAGAAAAGAGATCATCCTGATGAACTTGTGGGGAAAAAAAAAAAAAGCAAACAAACTCAGGAATAAGAATTTACTTGGAAGAAGTTTTTCTCCTCCACCCTTAATAAAAAGCCCTAGGTATTTGCATAATTCACTCTCTGACTCTTGGGACTCAGCTAGTCATCTGTTTTTAGGATGTGCTGGAATGGTAAGAACAAGAGAAATGGTGCACAGGGGCAGAGAGTACATTTATATGTCGTTGTCACTTCTGAGCTACTCTCTGGGGACTGACCTCGCAGAGCAAGCAGCATTTTCCCTGAAACAGTATGGAACCATTACCAGATTAATATGGAAATGTAGGTTAAAAATGTTCTCTGTCATTGGGAATGTACAGGAATTACTTAGCTGCTACCAAGGGATTGCGAATGACTTTCAGGGCAATTGAACACTGAATTTCCTAGTGTATCACAATTACAGAAACAAATGTACTGTGAGTGGGAGAGCTTTTAAAATGTTATTAATTACCTCATCAAAGGTTTAATACTACTGTTTTTGAGGACCATGCCTTTCCTCCCCCTTTTCCAGCAACCATCATTACATTTTCTTTATCCTTTCAGCTCATGTATTCGGATGTTTATTGTACTTATTTTCCAAGCTAGAGGTTATAAAATACATCCTGGGGTGAGGAGGGAAATGAGTGGAGGTAGGTAAATATAGAATTAGAAAGACGGTCTTTATTACATAACGCTCCAGTTGTTAAAGAAATTTTACTGAGCTGGAAATCAGAGATTTCAATTCCCAGGTCTTCCTTTGCCGCCTACAAATGTATTTGCGTCCTTCACAACCACTTCTTCTTAATTGAGATCTGTTATCCTACAGGAAGCAAAAGATTATTATACACCCATGTCATAAGTAAGATAACTGAGAATTTGGAAAAAGCACGCTGTCTAAACTGGGAAGAGACCCATCAGCACTGGTTTGCTTTGCAGTGGACTGAGGAGTGTGCACACATTCACCTGTCTCAGCTCTGCTTGAAAGTGGGGAAGGTATCTCCTCAGAACACGGTAACTGGGTTGCTTGTGATCATGTAAGTATTCCTTCACAGAGGTCCTGGATTTTAATAAATTAATTAGATTTGAGTGTTGTTTAAAAGAATTGGCCTAGAGTAAAATATCTAGGGTTGCTGAGTTCTCTGAAGGAATACAGAAAGCATTCATGCCAGCATCTGTGTTCCTCTAAGCAACTAGGATCTCAAGTGCTTCTACTCACACTGGGAACAAACACATTTCCACTATAACTTGGCATCTTCCCAGAGCATCTTTTATTATTCTGTAGACATATCTAGAAAGCTCTTTTCCTTAATTAGAAAAGGAAACAGCATTTCAGGGCTACTGAACATGCTTAGCCTATACCCACTTGTAGTAGAGAAGGTATTACAGAATGCTTTTTATGGTTTAAACTTGGACCAATTTTCGTGCAGTTCTTTCATGCAATTTTACAGATTTTGAATGAGTTTCTAACACTTTTTGTTTTTTTCTTTTATTGTCCCTACTTTTTATTTACTGCTGGTTAATCGTGATTGTCCTAACCTCAACCTTGAAAGGTCAAGGTACATTTCAGATGGATATTATGGTAATCGAATGATTAAGGATGGACAAGAACTGGAATATAGTTGAACCAAAACACTATGTGTGATATAAAACTTCAAAGACTTTGTCAACTTGAAATTCAAATATGGTTCCAGGTCATATTTAGTAAATCACCTCTAGCAACAGAAGGGGCCAAGCCAACCTCCACTTTTTGCAGGAAACCTTCCAGGAAAAAGGGAGTCTCCTTTCTTCTGTCCTGGAACGAGCAGCTCCATTTGTCTCCCCTGGTAGAGGCAAATCACTGTAAAAGTACGAATATATTGGTAATTCCTACAGTGTTGCAAAAGCTAACCCCCTTTGTTTTATTCATTGCCTGCCTGATAGCTGGGGGAGTGAGCAGGGAGAGAGGGAACATGCAACACAAGGTGTGTGTGAGTGTCAGGAGTCTGCGGGCAGCAGTGCCCAGGCTGCGAGGATAGCTCAGCCGCCAGGACCATTAAATCGCTGATATCCTCTGCTATACACGCTTGAAAGGGATCTGGTTTGCGCGGTGGCAGTAACTCCCTTGTAGGATTTCCACCTGCTTGCAGGCAGGTTGTTTTGCACGGGTTCCCTTGCAGCCATCAGATGGCAGTAGCTTTCAGTTGTCACTCCTGACCTGGTTTGTATTCCAAACACTGGGCAAAAAGAGAGGTTAAAGACCACATAGCCCTTCAGCTCCTAACATAAATCCAGTTTTGCAATAAAACTAAGACCATAGCATAAAAGATAAGCTGGAGTTATTTAAGTTGTAGGGTGTGAGCCCGAGGTCTCCTCCAGGGGCTCATTCCAGGCTCTGAGTTCTGGGCAGCCGGTTTTGTTGTATAACTATGTCATCATCAGCTGAGTTTTGGTATTTTGTTTTCCAGAACTACTAGTGCAATAATAATAAGCCCAGTAGTAATCTTTGCAAAATCCCTTCTCGTTGCCTACTATATTGAAGTAGAATGAAAACAAATTGGCAGCAGGCATCTAGAAAATTAGATATTACCTTTCAAAAGTGCATGCTAGTTTGCCCTGTAATAGCTGGGAAGCAAGAACATTATGTTTCAGCACTGAACCTTTTTGTGGAATCAAAATATTCTCTCACTATAGCTTGGTTCACATCTGCTGTGGGCTTTAATGTTGTTAACAATACTTGTGATTGCAGTAATAGAAATGTAGTCAGTGAAGAGAAAGGGAAAAGCCCTCTTATTTGTATTCAGAACTCTAACTCTAACAATGCAGTTAATTCTACTGTAATTACTGAGAAAAAAAGAAAGGAACAAATCTGAGAAAAGAAAATTAATGTGAAAAAAACACTCCTCTGCATTTAATTAATGTTAAGGATGTGAAATAAACCCACATAAGCAAAGAAGTGCACGACTGTGACAGAAAATTTGGATCAAAATCAGGATCTTGATAAAGACTGTTATTACAGAAATAACGTAATTGACCACAGAGAAAGCCAAAGGAAAAAAAATACTCCCTTTGACTATAAGGAGATTTAGGGCAAATCAGATAGCTGAGGCTGTTAATAAAGTGACCATGGGTTACAGGCTACAGGTAGCAGCATTACTGCAGGGGAAGTTGCATAATATTAGAGCTGCTACTCTGTCCTGTGCCTGTGAGTTCACATATTTCACCAGGCAGTGCTGATGGGGCAGGGGTGCTCCAGCCTCTTTGCTTTCTCCTTCCCAATAAAACTGACAGAAGAGCGCAAATCATTTCCCTGCAAGAAGTAAAAGAGAAGGTATGCCCGCTCTCCCTAGTTTCAGCAAAGAGGCACCTGTCCACTTTATCCCACATTTTTCATTTCCCATTTTTCTTTGAGCATTTTGATAGGCTCCTCATTTCCTTTCTTTCACTGCTGCGTGACATGAAGCTTTATTGGACATTTTCTGCTTTTGGCATCTGTGGCTTGAGCTCCTCTTTGTCAGCTTCTCAGGAACTTCAACATGAAATTTCTTTCCTGGATTTGCTCTTTCCTGTAACTCTTGCTGCACAGGAAGATCTGTCCATCCTACTTTCTATAGTCTCTTATTACTCATGATGTCTTTTTTTTCCCCGGCTACTAGTGTCACCAGCCTTCCTGGACGGGTTTCATCTCTCCTAAGTTATTTACATGTTAGATATCTGCACCTGAACTGCTCACCCAGGCTCCTTTTGGCAGCTATTCACAGGAATAGCCACTCGTACTGTGACTCATCTGACTTGTTTTAGATCTCTTCGTTGGGATGAGATGTATTCTGGAAATGCCCATATATCTTACTGAAAATAATAGAGAGTTATGCAAATAGGTCAGGTGACGTTGTTGACATTGTAGCTGTATAAAATGAGGTGAGATGAATGCCTCTGGTATGTTTCTTCAGAAGGTAGGATAGAGAAAACATAGAGCAAGAATTTATTCAAGACTTCTTATAATTAAATCTTAAGTCAATTTCTGAGAATGATTAAAGAACCCAAATAAACTTTATACAGTACCTGATTTTTATTACAAACATAAGTGTACTATTTTCAGACTATTAAATAATGCTAAGAATGCTCCAGAAGAATCTGTTTTCCTTATGTGTTGGTTTGTTTCCTGCTGCCCATAAAATACATACTTTTAGTTGTAATGACTGATAAAAATTGTGATTTAGCAGAAGCTTTATGGTATATTGTTAAAATAAGACAAAAGGATTTGTAAATGTAGGAACTTAATCCATATATATTATGAAACTATCTCCAGTCCTGTGCAATAGGATACTGAAATTATGAGCTGTCTAAAACCTACCTTAGGGTGTTCTTTTTGATATGTATGAGTATTTTACAACACATCTTTTTGATTGTTAGATTACATTCTTTTATATTAAAACAGTTTTGGTTTTTAAGTTAGTCTCCTGAATCAGATATGTCAAACTATTGGGGTATGTCATTGCTCACCACACATCAGGACATACAATAATGGCTTTTACATAAAATAATAACATTTTACAATTTCTCAAATCACCTGGAGTATAACACTGTTTACTTCATAGTTATGTTGGTCATCTGAGTATTGGCTGGTTCTGCAAACACTAAGCTGCACAGTTAATACATTATAAATGCATCTTCCTGCTTCTTGCAATGAACCACCGCCCTGTCACTGTGGGCTTTTCAACCCTGTTCACTAGTGAGGCTGGTGCTGAGATCTTTCTGCTTTACCCCAGTTCACCTCACTGGAAAGATCATTGTGGTCTGTCTGGCTCATCCATTTGACTCAACTCCCTTTTATTTCTCTCAGTGGCTTATGCTTCAGTGGTGCATCTAATCAGTGCCTTGCCTTGAGGTCTCCACAGAGTTCGTCCCCTTCCTATGTGACTATTCTTTTCTTCTGCTCGGTCATTCTTATCCCTGTTGCTGCACCAGTGACTCCATACCCAGTTTTCTCTTCATTAATTTTTCTGTCTTCCGTTTGCACTGTCTCCCAAGCAAATCGCTTCACCTGGGATTCCTCTCCTGATGCGGCCTGCAGTTCCCTTCTTTTGCCAATATGGTTATAAAATTCAACCAAATAAAAATTGTTTTATGGAAGTACATGTAAGGGTATGTCATCAATTCATAAGATGGAACAAAACAAAACGAACAACGTATGAAATATATCTCATGTATATTTTTGCCATTGTTCCCATTCTTAGTATGTTTATTTTTCTATAACGATAAGTATTCACATAACTTATTTATAAAGCCTAACACAACTTATGTGTTACTGAAATACTGAAGATTAGCAGAGATTGAGAGGTACCACCTATAAGCATTAATGCTGATTATGGTGCATTATTCTGTACAGCACCACATGCACAAACCAGATGTTTTTGAAAGGTTTCATCTTTTTATCTTGAGTGCTTCTATGAACTCTGTTATTGTTGCATCTCCCAATTATACCTCATAATTTATAGTGTATTTGTCTTCTTAATACCAATGCAATGCAAATATGTGCTATTTTTCCCATTTAACAGATGGAGAACTAAAGAACAGAGAAACCAAGATCCAATAAAGAACACTGACTTCCAAAGCAGAGCAAACTTGAGGTGTCTAGATTATTAAAAACAAACTCAAAGCCACATTCGATAAACTACTCACTATAAACATCATTGTAACTGACTACACACTGCAATTCTCAGTCAAAAAAACCTCAAAATAAGGATTATTTCTAGATTTATATCTCAGGATTTAGTGCACAGTATCTGATTAAAGGTAACAGTTACCCAAGAGCCACCATGCAACAGTGGACACAGAATACTCAAATTTCATATCCTTGTAAGTGTGAAAAAACTCACGAAAACAATAATGAACAAACATAACAAAAAAATCTCATCACACCCTTGTAATATTTATGATTAAAGAATAAAATTGCAATAAACTGAGAAAACTAGTTATAAGGAATACCTAACTAAAAGGGTAAAATTCTTGTATTTTTACACCACCTTAGAAGCTCAGAGAATATGCACCACTCGTTAAAAACACTTGTAAAAGAACAGTGCTCTTCAATCCTTCTTCCCTAAACTAGTGATTGAACTGCAGAGGACAGGGGATTATTAGAAGAAAAAAAATCATCCCTCAGAAACGGAATAAAGCTTTTCCCAAAATGAACAAAAAAAGGAGGGGGGGAAATATTTCAAACATTTTGGAAGCAAAGAAGTCTGCTAAACGCAGGGTGCATTGGTGAACAGGACTGTAGGAAACAAAGAACCTAGTACAAGCCTATAGATGAATTTTGTTTGTTTGTTTGTTTGGTATTCGTGGTCATTATAGGAAAGATTAAGGAGCTACATATACTGCAGATTTGCTTTACATGTAAAAACCCCAAGGACTGTATCAGTGTGAACTGGTAATAGAATAGACTAATGCCTAGCAATTTGATACCAAAATAACAGAAAGTGGCAAATGGGCAATCAGCTGTTAAAAAGGGCTCTTCCTTGCTCCTGCAGATCGGTAAGTCTGACGTGCTTATCAGGAAATTGTTAGAAATTATAATAACAAATAAGTAGGCAAAAGGGTAAAGATGATATATTGGGCAAGAATCAGAACAACTTTTGTAGAAGGAAGCCATACTTTGCAAAACTATGGCAATTCTCTGAAGGAGTCAAGGATTATTTGGGTAATGTTGATTCAAACTTATGAACTTGAGTTTTCAAAAAGTGATAAACAACATTAATGAAACTGAACTGTCATGGGGTAGAAGGGTAAAGCCTCTCCCAGATTACTTGATGAAATATAGGAAACAAAGGGTAGGGTGAATAATAATTTTTCACAGCAAGGAACCATCAGCACTCCAGGGATCTGGATTCATAAATGCTGTGGAAAGGTGGTGAGCTGAGAGGTGAATTTTTGTGTAATGATACAGAATTAATCAGGATAGTAAAAGCATAAGCTGGATGTGAGGAGTGACAGAACAGTCTCATGATATTGAGCAATGAAATGACAGATGATATCAATGTCAATAAATGGAAAGTCATGCACTGAGAAAAAATAACCTTCACTGTTCATACGCAGTGACGGACTCTAAATTAGCTATTACTACTCTCGAAAGCAACCCTAAAGTCCCTGAAAAAAACAGAGAAATGTTCAGTTGCTGTGTCTTCTGCAAGAAAAAAGTGACAATTAAAGTAGGAATTATTGTTAAAAGAATGAGGAATTAAAAAATTCAGATGAATGTGTAAATCCATTGTATACCCATATCTGAACAATAAATGTGGTTCTGGGTAAGTCATTTTTAAAAGGCTGCAATGGAACTAGAGAGCACAGAGAAGGGTGACAAGGATGAACTGTGCTACAGAACAATTTCTATGCAAGCAGAGATTAAATAGATAGGACTGGAAAAGATGACTGAGAGGAAATGACTTGATCTATTTCCTATATTTTTTCCTTAATAATCTATTAAGCTACATTTATTCTAGGAAACTAAATAGAGCCAGAGCAGAGACCCAAGTCTAGAGAATTTAGCTGTTCTGAGAAAAGTTGTGCTGTGTCATTTGTCTACAAGGCCAAAAGACATGCCCCGGCTTCTTTTAGTCACTGTTAGAGGTATAGTCTCAGTGGCCATGGTGAGGGTGACTGGCAAGGCAGGTCTTTGGCCGCAGTAGGGCAATTATTCACTTCTAACATTGGCCTCCCTTTCCTTGCTTTGTATAATTTTTTTAAACATCTTGGGGATAGTTAAATCCTTTACCTCTCTTAAATCTATTATTTCTATTCAACTGCATCATGCATAAGCATTTTGTTTGAAGCATGAGATTATTTTTCCTTCTGCAGATTTTCACTTTAGCTGTAAAAGATGTGTCTAGTAAATTCTCTGCCTGCTTATTTTTCTCGTTAAACATCTCAATCATGTACGTACAGGGGGTGCATTCTGGTGTAAAGGAAGCGAGATTTGTTCAGATATAGGTGATAATTTGTTTGGTTCAAATCCAAATTACCATAATTTGAACTCATGTCAGCCCAGAAACAAAACTAACTGCAGATATCTCACATGGGTTTTGTTCCATTCCCACCTAAGCACTAGGGTAGCTCTAGAAATAGAAAGAAAACAAATGTTTGTTCCCACGCTATTGTTACAATAAAACAAAGCTTCCAATCTTTGGAGGAATTTGGAAAGCTATAACGTTTCTTGTTTTACGTGCTTGCTACAGATGAAAAAGTGTTTTTCTGAAGAAGCTTTCTGTATTCTTGTGACAGTAATTTCCACTTGTTTGACCAACCCTTGTAATTTCTTACAGGCCACTGTGTGCGTCTACCACCACACTTCTAATCAACCCATTTGTAAATGTTGCTGCTTAACAGTGCTCCACAGGCTCTCTCACAAACCTTCATGGTTTCAGACAACAACTTGAGAAACAATGACATGTTGGATAACTTAATTTTAATTTTTCTGCTGATGTCTTTACTTCAAGCTAATCCCAGGAGCACTGTACTGAGTTATCCACCATTCAAGAGTCTCAACACTGAAGCTGGTCACAGAACTGTGTTTATCATATGCAGAGCTGGCAGGTCACTTGGAGAGGGTCTCTAGACAGCAGATCACTTCTTACAGCTTGCTTTAGGTGCAAAGTCAGTGTGGGTTGAGGAGCTGTGTGTCTGCAGACACACAACATGCCTGGACTCATGTGCCCCTCTCTGGACAACACTTGCTGGAGGTTAGGGTCTCTCCATCTTTCCTTATCATTGCCCAAATGTCACCTAGCTATACTTGCTATTTCCCCAGTAAGAATTATTTTTTATCACAAGCCCATTTCTCTGATAGTGGTGTTGATTATGACATTATCCTGAGGCATGAAAAAAGTAAATTTTTTTTGCTTCCATATATGCGTATCTGACTAAAACATCTGCAGGGCCTGACAAACATATATTTTAAAATACAGATTAGTCATATCTCTAACTGAAATCAGACGATTTCACAGATGCTTAATAGTTCTGAAAAAACAGGACAAGAAGTAAAGCTTTCACCTTTAACTATATGCTTATTTGAAGTGCATTTATTTTCTGAAAAACTAGAGCATTGTAAAGATGCTCTTGATGCAAGTGATTTTGTCAGCAACTGTTCGTATGCTTTCAGAGAACAATGGTGAAGATATAACAACGATAAGAAATGAAACAAGTATCAAGTGAGAATATAATCACGAATATTTAAATGATTGTGTAACAATGTACAACTGAATTCATTCTGAGAGCAGTCTTCTGAACACATACTGAACTGAACAAGAACACGCCCTTTAAGAAATTATTAAGAGGTTTTCACTATAACATAAATAACAATGTGGCACAAAGTGTTTGGACATGCCTTTAACGGAGAGGAGATAAGCTGAGATAAGAAAGGAATTGGAAGAATTTTGTCTAAGGACAAGAAGTATTATTCTCAGACCCTAATGTTATACATGTGATTAGGGTTACATTGTTAGAATAACATGAAGTTTTTTGGTAAGTCTACATTGTGGTATTACTGTTACATAAATTATAGCCATTGCTCTAGGTAAATCTAGAAATTTGACCTTGACACACAACACAATTCTGATCCATTGTTCTAATTAATACTTCTAATGAATCAAATTCATTTGTAGCTAAACATAGCATCCACTTCCATGCTCACAAAGATTTATCTTTTAGGCAGTAAACCTGGTGTGATTCTCACATGCACGAGCATGGCTCTGACACACAAGTGGGCATTTTCCTGAGACTTGCTCCAGCCCTGAGGGTATGGGGCTCAGTCCAGGCTGTATGACTTCTTGGAGCAGGATGGCAGTGATATGTCCTGAATGTGTACATTGGTCAAATAAAAAAGAAGTTAAGTACCTTCTCTTTTTTTTAAACTTTTTGCCATTTTTTTGAATTGGGGATTTTCTGTGAATAGTCCATATCTGAGTTATCTTGCTTGGCCAGCTCAGGCTTATAAATCACACAATACCACTTCTGATTTGATGTTGTGTGAGGTGTTCTCAGAACAAAGAATTGTAGTCACTTAACTGTTCTTTTTCCACAAATATATGGAAATGGGATAATTTCCAGTGATCACAAGGTAGCCTCAGAATAGCTGTGAACATGGCTGAAGAAAATTCTTTTTAAAAAAAATCAAATCAATTACCAAAAGAGAGTCTGCACAGTTGTGTCACTGTTCAGCACCACTGAATGTCCTAGTGTAGACAGGACAGACCCTTGTACCATCATGGCTAATTGAGTTTTAAAACTGGTGGTCTGGGAGGAAGGCAGATATGATAGTGTGGGCTATTTACTATGAAACCGTCCTGAGAATCAGTGTAAGTGCTCAGGTGGCTAGTCTCAGCTATGTCCCTTGTGGCAGCTATCACTCTCTTACATAGGTCATTTAAATTCCCTTAGTTGACAAAACTACAGACACCTCAGTGACAGTGCATCGTACGTAAACTCCAGTTGGAAACTTCTGACAAGTGCTGACTAGCTCCCCTCTGCTTATCTTACTGAAAACCAGAGAAAATATATCCATGACACGTTCCCTAAGAGAACCCTTAGGGGCATGTATACGCCAAGTTCTATCTGAAACCAGAAACAGTGTGAGAACAGCAGGACAGAGTCAAGAGGAAAGTGGCAATGAAGATGACCAGATTATTGACTAAAAGACTCTGGCATAGAAGGAAAAGTTGAAGCACCTGGTGATGCTTATTCTGGGAAAATTGGTGGGAGATAGTTATCTTCAAGTATATAAAAAACCTGCTGCAGAAAATCAAGGAATAAACTGGAAAATAAATATTGCCAAGTCTGCCATCTCTAGGATGAGAAATAACAGGCTTAAGCTGAAGCAATGTATAGGGTATTAGGAACAGTTAAATGATGTAGTAGATTGCTCAGGGAAGTTATGAGATGTCCATCACTGGAGACTTTTATGAGCAGACTAGAAAAATATATGTCAGGAATCATTTGGACAGAGCTGATCCTGTCTTTGGGCAGAGAGATGAGCCAGATGACCTCTTGAGATTCTTTCTGGTCTTACTTTCCCTGATTTTATGACCATGGCAGTCTGCCCAGAGTGATGCATTTGGGTGCAAGACCTTTCTAACATGACCGTGCTGCATTTCAAGGCTGAAATGTTCCCTTCACTGAATTAATGAACCCACTTAGTGGTAGATTGGGGGTCCCTATACCAGACTCCAATATGGCCTGCAGATCTGCTGTTTAGCAGCAAATAACCACCTTAGACATTCAAAAGATACACTCTGAAAAGCAGGCTGGGTACAGCATCTGTTGAGAACACCTTTGTGCTCAGGGGTCAGCTAGGGAGACAGCTCTGTTAACCCCTGTCAAACACCATCTGTGAGGGAGTCACAAGAAGTGACACTTCTCCATCCCAGGCATCACACATTCTTTTCACAGTCCAGCACATGTGACCACTTGGTTCGATCTGTGACAGCCAGCATTGCAGAGGGGTGCAAGCAGCTGCAATAGGCTGTCCTCAACTCTCTTTTTAGCTCCTTCTGTTAGGGCTTGTGCTTTAGGGGTTGTACACCTATGTGTTGAGTGCTGGTGACACATGGCTCTCTGCTTGCAGACCACAATCTGCCTTTCTCTATTATAGGGGTCGGCTTTCCAACCTCGCCACTTTTCCTTTGATAAGCAGCTAGCATCGCTGTGCTATTTCTGGTCTATAGGGAATTCCTAGGGAATACTGCAAATACTGTGGCAATATTGCCTAGTGTCAGCTGAAGTGTGTGAGAGGGTGCAAAGTGCTGCTTTGCCAGGGAGAGAAAATTGGGTCGTATTAAATCTAGCAGCTATGTCAGTCATTCTTCATTTGGCATAACTGCAGAAAGTCATTGATCTCTGTTACAGAAGAGACAGCCGAAACACAGGCTACATGCACAGCTAGTGTGCAAGCAAAGCTGTGGGTCCAGGGGCTGCCTGAGCTCCTCAAACCATAAGGCTGGGGAACAGGCAGGGCTGCAGGGCTCCCGCTCTCAAATTCCTGCTACAAAAGCATCCTTTGGCTTCATACCACACATCAGCTCTGGCTAGTGATAGTAATCTGTGAGATGTAGTGGCTGGATCATAAGTGTCCCACTGGCTCTCAAATTACATATTTGTGAGCACTTGAGCTACAGTTTCTATGCTCAGGGCAGGCGGAGCAGCCAGCAGGGCAGATGTCCTTGCCCAAGGACAGTTAGATCATTTAAACACTCAATTGTTACAAGGAAATCAGCAAAGTCTTCTGCTGCAGCAAAGATGACAGGTTTTCCTGAGATCTGGCAGCAGAGCTAGTGGCGCCCAACCTTGCTCTGCAGTGCACGGGCTTTGAGAAGAATTTAGGAAAAATGTACTTGATTTACATTATTATGGTGACTTTTCTAACTTATCCCAAGAGGAATTGTGGGCAAGAGACAAATTCAGCAGGGGGATTTCGAAGCGCTATGTGATGCAGAACCTGTGCTGCCCAGGAAGACTGTTCCTGTGAGGAGAAGTAGTAAAAAGTAATGCTGGTATTCATCTGATAAGACAAGGGACCTTGGATCATGAGATATCTTGAATGTCTTAGAAAAAACAAGAAGACCCAAGTATGAGTCTCTTAAACCTTTCAACAGAGATCTAACAGTGTGCTAGTGAAACAACATTCAGATGTTACCACGAATTTCACAAGACAGTGTTTTTGTCTTCTGTCTGTAGTTCATCTAAAGCTACTGAATTGTGATTTATACAGGCACTGGCTATTTTTACTGTTAAAGGGACTAAAAGTGACATACGAGCTTCTTCCTACTGGAATTGAATTAACCTGAGTGCAGGATTTTAAGATCACATGTTCTCATTCTGGTTCTGAAGTTATTTTTGTTTTCAAAACAGCTCCCTAAATAATACTGGCAAATGCCAATTCAGGTTTTCATGGCATAGCATATGCTGTTACTTCTTCTAATTAAGAGAGTTTCCAAAGTTTCTTACAGATCCCGATACACATGCATGCACGCACACGAACACAAGCCTGCACATGTGTCTATGCAAAAGAGTTGAAAGAAATCAAATGAAAAATGCAAAATGGCATGAAATCTGAAAAGTGAAAATAGATTAAGATGGTCTTAAAATGTGACTTTGCTCCAAAATGTACTGACAGAAATTTTCACTTTGTGAGAGTACTATGGTTAAAAACACATTTTTTCATTAAAAAAATCAGGAGTATTAATTTGTCACTTTATAATACCCTTAACCTTAGAACACTCTTCAAAGATAAATAAATTATTATCATAATGCAAATGTCTCTCAGCTCACAGTGCTGAGGATGGAAGGATACACAGGTTGCATTCTCCTCAGAACAGGGGATGGGCACACTGCTGTTTCCCTGCTTCTTTCCTTGGTTATTGTGGTCTAAAATGAAGCTGTAACATTTTTTCACCCTGTGTCTCTGGGATGACAGAAACTTTTTCTTAGTTCTGTGAATGACCACTAACTGTTGATGCATGGTCCCAAGGTCAGCAACTCTGTTCACAGGTACAAGGAGAAGGACTTCAAACTGCTGCTACTCCTTGGCTAGGGTGAAGTCACACACTTGTTCTAATGGGCTTGTCAAAGTTGGCAGATGACTTAAATATGATTTAAACTCATTTTTAGTTTCTGCCTTCAGTTACTAAACCACTTTGCTCCAAAATATGTTACTACACTCCTGGTTGCCATTTTTCTAGGCTGATCAGCTGGCCTATCTTAATGGTGATGAGATGGATTGACAGTAATCTCTTGCTGGTATCAACTAGATAACAAGTCTGCATATCAGTGAGCTTTAGTAAACGGTTGCAGTGATCTCTAGAGGGACTTTGTATATTTGGTTTCGGCTTTTACTGAGTAATATGTTGGTCACAATGAAAAGTCCTCCTTCTCCAAGTAAATTTTTTTTCTTTGAGGTTTTAATAAGACATTTATACTCTCTTCTATTAGCAAATTTTTATCTTCAAAGGAATAACTTATGTTTTATACCATTTGTAAAACTGATAATCTTTCGGTCTCTAATGAAATCAAGCATGATTTCTTCATTCTTAGTCTTTTAAAGCTCAGCTACTACGTCAGAGGATCACATGTCATGTTTACTTCCCTTTTATTTCCCTGGGTGAGCTTTATTGCAAGATACACATTGTTTTGCCTATAGACAAACAGGCTGACTAGCCTTGTATCTGCTATGCTGCTGGCAAGTACAGTCAATAAGCACAGAGGCACTCTTGCTCTGTCTCATATTTAGACAATATAGTCGTCACAACAGACAACACCTACACAGAATGTCAACAAGCTCCAAGTCCATGTGATCAGGTTTTGTCTTTGTCTTTCATCAAACTTCGATCTAAGAGAAAACAAAAGCTCAGGCTAAATCTCCACCTGGTATAAATTGATCGAGCTCCATTGAAGTTGGTTTACACCAGCTGAGAGTGTAGTCTTGTGTTTGTTGACTGGAAGCTAGCTCAAATATCCTATCCAGGTTAAGTGTGGTTAAAATGATTGCATCTATTCTGACCCAAACAGCTGAAGCTGTTGCTTGTGGCTACAGAAGGTTTTGTCTAAATAGAGCATGAGGCAATGTCTCTCCCAGAGGTCCCAGTTCACATGTGGGGGTGCTGCAGCATGGCTGCAAGTTGTTCATCACTGTATTAGCAACTGATCTAAGCCTTAAGATGATTGCAATATAATTTGAGAAACTCTGTTTCTGTTGTTTAAAAGTAAATTGGACAAACCTGGTGTGACTTTTTCATTTGATTACCCTGCTACTAAGTTTGAATCTACTTTAACTGAAAACCAGTTTCTGTAGCATAATTAAGGAGCACACATTAAAAAAAAGACAAAGGCTTGCCTGATTTGAAGGTGGCCTGCCTGTAGTCATAGGATCTGAATACTGGAAAATAGAAAAACTTCCTAAAAATTGCAATATTAGAGAATTTCATATAGAAATAAAAGATAAAGGAGACAATTAGTCTGAAACAGGTTTAAAAGTAAACAATTTCTATTTCTTTTCATTATATTTTCAGTTTTATCTGTCAAGGCTTAATATAACTGCTGTAAGTTACATGTACCAACTGTAACAGACTTGAAAGTGAGCTTGAATGTAGTAGTAATCAGAGGAGTCCCCGAATATCCCCTGTGGCATTAACCTCCAATGTTACTTACTAGTGTTATTAAATCTATCATCTGGCTGGTGATTGGAATCAGCATTTTCCCTGAACATTATAATTTTCTTACATGTAGCCAGAATTGAGTTACATACAAGAACGTTTTTCTGCTGCTTTACAGCCAGATGTCATTGCCCTTTCTGGCTGGACACAAGATTCTTCCAAAATGAAACTTTCTTTTGTTGGAACACCTGGGTGGAGAGCAAGGTAGAGGAAAGCTGACAGAATGGTTAAGGGGTGGCCATCCTTGTTTCATGGAGGGCAGCCAGAGGCTCTCATTAGGCTCTAGACTCTACAGGAAAACTTGCAATGGGTTTCCACACCTCAAAGGCTACAACACCTTTGAATAGTTTTAATTGGTTATTGTTTCATTTAGATAATCAGCCTACAATCTCTTCTGGACAATCAAGAACTAAAGATCTTGCCACATATACTACTAGTACCTGCTATATTACGAATCACTTTGAATATAAGTTCTCACTAATTTAAAAAAATTTTCATCAACAGAAGAGCTGGCATTAGATTTTGTCTCTTGTTCTGTTATTTTGCTAAAGGCTTCTTGCACTTCCTTGATAAAGTGGAGGCAGCCTTTAAAAGAGTCTTGATGGATACCCATGTGACCTTCATACAAAGTGAAAATCAGGTTCATGATAATTTGTCCACTGGAATCTATGAATGACCTGGGAAATGGATTGTTGCTTGACTATGCATTTATTGCTGCTCTTTACTATTAAGAAAAAAAAAAGGTTAAGATTGTAAAGAAGAGGCAAAACATTGCATTTTTAAAGATTGGTTATGTTAGATCATAGATATCAGATTAAGAGCTTCTTTGTATTTGGCATAGTAAAAAATAAAAGACCAAAATGAAAATTTTTATCCTAAAATTGTAGGAAAATAGACATCTCTGATACCCCAGGTTGCACAAAAGCCATAACATTATTGGTTGTTTTGTGAGAGCACTACATTTAGCATAGGACAGTAAATTACAGTTTACTAACCATTTTCCAATTTGCTTTCATAATGTAACATTTTTCCAAGCAGTTCTACTCCACCGGGCATCCCTGCTTTGGATTATTCATCTGTTAGGTAACTCATGAACTCCTGCCAGCCCACTGACTTCCCTGGAACCAGTCGTGTTTGCTAACCCTGGGCCTTCGGTTGTTTACAACCCCTTTAGCTTTGTATTGTTTGGAAATTCAGCATTATTCTAAATCAGCTAAGCAAACAGGAACAAATTTGACACTTCCCTTGAGAAAAAAACCCTAATAACAAAACCAAAAGCCAACTACTAGATATTATGTTGTTATGTAATATGTAACAATTATATATATATGAACCTCAAAATGAACATTGCCAGTTATATAGCTAAAATAAGGGGGCATGGTTTGACTCACATAAATATCTGCTGTGCAGAAATGGAAACAGAGTTCCCCTGGCACTACAGTGCAAAATCAAAAATCTACAGATCTGAGCAAATTTGGATTATAGCTTGATTACAAAACTAGAGAGACAAAAAGGATATGATTACTGTATTATTCAGCAGTGAACGGAGGGAAGCAGGGGCAAGACTATTTAATGCTTCAGATTAGCTGAGAAACAAAGTTGCTCAGTTTGTGAGGCATCAAGCTTTTGGGGTGATGGATACTCACTCGCTTTAGCAGAAAGTGACCTTCAGGCCTACTGAATGCTGGCTAGTGATAGTTTTGTCATACTTACACATGCACTTTGATATTACTTTATAGTGCATATAATCCCATTCATCACATTAGGACCGCGCTGGGGCTCAGTGTGTTCAGCGTAAACAGCGGTATAAAAGCTCAGTCATATTGCTAGCTGCCAAAAGTTACAGAACCAGAACTGAATAATTTTTTTTGAAAACTTCAAGAATCTAACATTCTACTTGCCTTATTGTTTAGTAGTCACACACGTAGGAAAAACGATTCAAATTCTCAGTGGGTATGTTCTTATTCTGCAACAGAACAAAATGCAGAGAAACCTGGGCTGACATATACATGTCCGAAAAAGGATCGGCTAGGGTTGCCTTAACTCTTTACTGAGCCATAACTAGAAAATTGCCCTTACAGAAGGCTTTTTAGCAAAGGTATGTTGTTTCATCAATATATTCTACATGTTTGCAAGCTATACTGCATTACATTGCAGAACATCAACAACTATGTTATATTAAATTTTATATAAACATCATAAACTACAGACCTTCTGCAGATAATCTGCAGTCCATAGTAACAACAAATGCGATAGAAAACACTTCATTCTCCCATCTTAGTTTGTGAGGTTTTTGGACTCTAGGATGTCTGTTCCATCCAAATTGCCTTTACTATTCTCTCTTTCCTTTTATCTGCAAATCACTGTCCTTGCCTTTCATCATACTGTGCATTGGCCACAACAGTCATCTTGCCTCTCTCTGCCACAGTTCCTGCTGCCGACATTGCTCATTCCTAATTGTTCTTAATATCAGCGCCCTCATTTCTTGCCTTGCTTCTGCCTGGCAACAGGCCCCCACCTTTACCACTGTTGATCTAATTACTTCTTCTAGATTAACATTTAGCAGAAATATTCATGTCTTTAGCAGGATCGATTAACAGCACACCTCAGAGAGCAGTGTCACTGCTTAAGGGGAGAACAATTATAGCTTATATAAATGGACAACTTCTGAAGTGATTAAAGTGATCTGTAAAACTGTCACACTAAGTGAATGCTCTAAAAGGCCTTTGTTCCCTTCCAAAAAAACAAAGCCACAAAAGAAAGTACTGTAGTTTGCAAAACTGATATTGAAATTCAAGGACTAGGCAGATTTCCTATGCTGTAGCGACTACGCATTGTTTAATTCTTCTCTTTTGGCTTGATTCTTATTTATAATATCGAAGGAGGAGAATGTCCTTTTCATGATGACTTGGAGTGGGACAATTCAGAGGAAATCCCCAAGTGAAACAATGATTCATCAGTGGTGACTCAGTCAGGATTTGTCCCCTGAAGTCAGCATTAGCCCAGTGCTGGGCAGATGGCAAAGCTGCTGGTTTGTGTGGTAAAAAGCCAAGCTGCAGTCCCAAACATTTCAAGCAATTAAAGAAGCCAAAGCAATTTTTGTAAGAACAAGGATTTTACTATGCTCCAGCCATGTTTTATCATTGTCATGTTTTAATGTTTTTCCAGGATTTTCAATTCAATAAATCATAGTTTTTGATAAAGGACAAAACTATTAACAGGTCTTTAAATGGTGGTTTGGTCTAAACTGGATGCAAGCAGCCAAAAAGTGTGGTGAAAGCTGGTGGCTGAGCTAGATATCTAGGGTTCTCATTTGGGCTCTGGTTCCACTGACTATAGGAGACATCCATGGATGAAACAGCAGCAGTCCAGTATGTTAGAGAGGATCTGCATATAGAGACTATAAGAGCAAAACATGTCAGTCCGTGTGACGGGAATCACATTGAGGAGATGAGGCATTTGGATGGAGAAAATAGGTCACTGCAGTGTATTTTGATCAAAAATCTCATAGTCTGTAGAACAAAGTCTACGCATAGTTTTCAGTGAGTTCAGTAGAAGTGGAAGACTGTCTTCCTCCATCAACCTAGAAAACCCAGTTTGGTATTCACAGCATGGGGCTGTCTCTAGGAAGAAAACTCATTGTTCAGAGGCAAAAATTTCTGTTTATTTCTTGTGTGCCAATTCATCACAGATAATTTTAGGCCTGCTTCAAAAGCACCAGAGACAAAATTTTCTAGTACCTTGTGCCTAAAATATGAACTAAATTTTTTGGATCTGGTGCTCTGTGGAAAGCGGTCATACATATGATGTGTGAAGAAGTCATACTCAGACCAGTGGGCATATAAATACACAGCATCAATAATCTTTGTCTTCTCTTTTATCTCCTAAGTTTAGGAGTTCTTCTGACTGTGAAAATATTTTGTAGGCACACGTGTATAGCCAAGAAGAAATTTAAGCCAGAAACTTGTAGGTGAATTTTTCAGCTACGCTCTACCCCGAGTTAAAATAGCAAAAGTTGTGTATGAAGTCTTGGCCAGATCTTGTGAAACCTTTACCACACTGCTAAACCACGGGACTTTCACACACCAGGTTATATTTTCTGCAGTTGGTACTAGGTCGGACAAAGCTGGAACGAAAGAGCAGGAGTTATGAGATACCAGTAAATGTCAATGTTAATGTTATCCAGTGAGCCAGCTACTTCTAGCCTGAGCCAGTGCTTGTTCAAGCACAGTCAGCTGATCTATGCTATTGCCATGTACTTGTGGTAGGAACAGCAAGATCTTTTGAGGCAGAGATAGCTGGAATAGGCAATCCTTGTATGTAGATGGTTGGGTAAACATTTAGACTGGGGAACAGTGAGTCAAATTTTCAAATCCCTTTGTAGGAACTGTGCTTTCATCTGACAATTTCAGAGAAAACAAACTCTTCGCAATATGAAGAAGGCCATCCCTCAGAAGAACAATAAATTCCTACCACTCTTGGCAAATTATGCCAAGAATCAAATTTATGGAATAAATTTTATTCAATAAAATTGGTTAAGAATTCTTTTTCTGTGAACATAAGGGTCCAGATTCTGGATCCAAATGCCCTGCTAAATGTTGATCAAGAGGTTGCTTCCAAAGGTTTTTTAAAGGTCCTTTGTCATTCCCCACTTCTCATGCTGCTCCCAGCTCGACTCTCTGGGCAGCACAGCCTGGTGCCACTCTGATTTATTCTGGAGGACCTGAAGTGGAGGCCAAGGTGTATGTGCCATAGGAGCACTGAAGTCACTTGAAACTACTCATGAGCACTTGTCTGGTTCCATAGGAGCCCTAATACGGGTGCAGTTATCCACAGGCCTTGGGGCTGTGAAGTGCCAGCCTAACTTCCCTTGTACAAACCAATTTAAACAGATGTTGGACTGAGATCCTTGCCCACAACACAGAGGGTTTTTACTGAATTGTCATCTGGCCTTGTTTGCCCCTCCATGTGCCTGGTATATCTGGTTGGAAATCAAGATGTTAACCTTTATGGGATAAGAATTTTATTTCTATTTTGTGGTCATAAGAAACACAGTGTGGAAACTCTGTTCCTTATATGGCTTTACATAACAGTGTGACATATGCTCTTAAATATTTGCAGTAATTTAATTCCTCTTCTGAGAGCCAGGTCAAGCCTGTGTCATTACAGTTTCCATTTTCACAATTTCTTATAACAGTGCTTTATTTCCTTCAGCCAAAACCAGCACAAGTGCTAGAATGCAGTTTATAAAAATATAAAGGATTTGCTGACTTGCTTAGAAGTAAGATAGGCAGATGGAAAAAACCAGCAAAATTCATGGATTATTGTTTACCTTTCTATTCTAATGCTTGATGCTTTTCCATGAGTGTTTTTTTGTGAAATCATGAAGAAAATAGTGATACGACAGTTTGAAGTTAAATATGCAACGTTTGTTTAAATATTGAAGACCAGAGAAAGGCTTACTATAAAAAGGAAACTGCAGTCCCTAGTCTGATACATTTCCAAGTTCCAAACCCACCTATTTCCCCACACAAATTTTTGCTGTTGATTACAGTATATTACAGAAGTGTTGTTACCTACCACAGTATATAACCAAAGCCTGAGAAGCTCTGTGTAGCTGGCTGTTTGTATTCTTCATGGTATGTCTGCAATGGAGTTCAAAGGGATGTCTTCAGTTCATGTAGTCATACTTAAGTCGATTTTAAATGGTCTAGGTCAAGCTTAGAGAGTAGTAAAAATGACCTGGGTAAATGACAAGGTTAGATACCTTGTCCTGAGCTGCTGTTGGGAAGCTACTGTCAGCATCTGATCTGTATATTGTCATGCAGAGATAGAGAAATTTTTCTTGCGAGGGACCAAATTGGCTTTACAAACAACTTTTACACACCATAAAGTAATATGTAACTTAAAATCAAGAGGCCGCAGATCCTATGAAGTGAAGTCACAGTCTTCATTTGGTTCCCACCCTGAAAGTTCCCTCCAGCTTGGAAGTTTCCTGCTTAAAAAATCCCTTCTTGCTAAAAGCTAGACTCAATGTATATATAAAAGCTAGACTCAATGTATATATAAATGCTATAGACCAATATCAATAGCTCCTCAAAAGACAGAGGCTAGAAGGAAAAATACCCACACAGAAGCGATACATACAATATCACCGATTTCAACTCAGCAACAAAGTCAAGCACTAAATCCAGGTAACCTGAATCTTACACCTGCAGTCTGTGTATGCAGGAAGGGAGTTTAATGATGCCCAGGAGTGATTTCTCAAGAATGTTTTATGAATGGAATTTGAGATAAGCACCCCAAGGTATAGCTTTAGTTCTTGTGTGCTGAAAAGAAGCACAAGTTATCCAGCTACTGAATAGACACAGCATGACTGGAGAAAGTTTGTAATTAAAGATCAGGAGCCAAAGTTATATCTCGGCCTCCTAAAGATTTATTGGGTTATCTTGACAAGTTGCAGTTGTGTGACTCTGCCGGTACAGATGTACGACTGTCCATGAGCATGCACACAGAGCATTTCTGAAATGCATCACGGTGTCTGTGGAATGTGGCTGTTATCCCGGCAGTCTCCATGTACTTTTCTGGAGCAGATGTATATCTGCACCTGTTTGCCTTCCCTGTTCATTCCCATCACTGCTTCAAAGGATCTCACGCTTTGCAAGCGACTGCCTGTTTGCTGTGCAGCCTGTGTCCTCCTGCAGCTTCTATTGAGTGCCGTGGCAGAGGGCTACCAGCTGCTGCCTCACACATGGCCAGATGGGCTTGGGGTGCAAAGGCAGGGTGTATCCTTACAGGGACGTGTGCATTGCCACGTGAGGATGGGTTTCACCATGATAAAGAGCTTAACTCTCATGGTTACTCATCACTCTTAGCAGCAGACTTTGTGATATTATTATCTTCTCTCTTTTTTTTCTCACTTGTTTCACAGGTAAGCTACCTTCTTCTTGTGTATTTTAACTTGGTTCTCGCAAACAGGAGTTACCCAGGATGAACACATGCTGCAACCTATGCAGCACAAATCCCAGGATGTTCCTTGTTTGATAGGTAGCCTGATACTTCAGGAGGGAGAGAGCAAGTGAATGTGTTAGCAGAGAGAGACCCCCAAGGAAATGAAAATACAGGCTGTTAGGACCACATGATATGAGATAAAGTTGATCAAATGAACTGACTTGACATACTGACTGGTTCCTGGCAACGTGGTACGTCACCCAAAAACCACCATACAGCTTCTGGTCAGGAATTTGAGCATCTCCTTCTAAGTACAGGGGCAATTCATAATCTTCAGTATAGGCATGACCTTTACTTTCTAAGTTTAGCAATCTGTCTTTCATAAAAAATGCCTTTTTAAGAGAACTAACAGGTTTCTGTTAAAACGTGCCAATGTTGATGAAATTTGATTTTGAAAAAAAATCAGAAAAAGTATTTTTTTAAAGTCTATGTCCCTTCTAACCCTTTTGTTGTTTAGGGATTGATTGCTATTTTAAACTTAAAAGGTATAAAACTTTAACAACAAAAGAGTTCAGCAAAATGCTTTTGATTTATGCTTAGGTCAGATGACCTGTAATGAAGCATTTTCAAAATTTCTTTTTGTGAAATAGTTCTAAATGATGGCTTTCCAGTCCCCATTTTGATTTTTTAGCTGCCAATATTTCTTTTTAAGGAAATCCATTTCTTTGATGAACTTTCTATTCATGAATTACCTTTTCTTCATTTTGGTTCCAAGGAGTAGATGTATGTGGCTGAGGCAACACCCACAGAATTTGCTTCTTTACCTGGATTTTGAGTACTAAGTGATTTTTCTACTACTCTTGCACTGCATGACAAAGTAAAACCCACCAAACAAACTAAAGGAAGTTCTCATGCTTCAACTTTTCATCAACATACCTTACATTAACGCTTTGTAACACTTGTTGCTGCTTTAGTAGTACAAAGCAGGCAGGGGACTGGGGAGGGCCAGCCAATTACCTCTTTTGTTCATGATCTGTCCCAAACCAGCAACTCTCAAACATTTTGCCTTGTGCTCCTTCCCCATATTACCTCCCCAGCAAATCTCTGGCCTCTGCTCCCATAAGGTGCTATGAGAAGGGACTGACAAGGGTGAACCAGCAGTTGTGGTGAGGAGGAGGAGGGTGACACCTCAAGAAAAAAATATAAAGCATTCCCCATCTTGAATTTATAAAGTTGGGCAGAGGAATCCTGTGTCTCCTAGGGCCTCCTAGCCACCTCCTGCCAGCCATACCCCCACATCCACTCACAACAGTTTTGTGTCCATGCACCTCCACTCAAAAATCCCTGAATTTTCTTTGAGGTTTGTTCCAAAGGTCATGGGCTGCTGTTTTGAGCTAAGTGATGAGAAAAGGGATTTTCACAAGTGGTTAGCATCTAGGTGACTGACTGGTGGGAGAATGGAAATTTTGAAAGATTTGTATTGCTGAAATTGAAAACAACTGTTCATAAAGACCTGTTCTGTCTAAAAAAAATGTATGCCATGAAAGAATACATGAGCAGGCATAAATGCTGTATCATAGCCTATATTCAAGGTATACTTGCTAGCATACACACGCATATGCACAGAGTGTGTATATATGCATATATGTGCATATCATCAGAAGCTACTTCTCAGTTGTGCCTATCAAAATGGTGTCTGTGGTGGAAGTGAACCATCTGCTTCATAGCACTTCTATTTTTAAGATCTGCAGTATGGCAGTTTAACACATGCAATGTCACTTCAAGCCCTCCTCCCCCAGATGAACTCCAATATGTCACTGGGTCGTCCCATCAGCTCTACGTTGTCTCTGTAAACAGAAACTCCCTGCAGTCTGAGTCAGCAGCTGTACTGGAGCAGGACCTATCTTTAAGACTTACAGAATGTGTAATTTGATGTCAAAAAAACCACAGGAGGGTATTTGCCACCTGACTCTGGAATGGACAGCGGCTCTTTAATAGGAGTTTCTACAAGTCTGTCTTTACATACATAGATGAAACACTTCTGTGGCATTCGCTTGACTTTTCCAAGGCTGGAAGAAACCCCTCCACTTTAAACTATTTTTCTGGGAGTTCTGACTCTGAACTCCTTACCTGCCTGCACGCCATTTTAAGACTAATGTGCAATGTGCTTATCAGTTTTGCATATCAGATATGTTAAGTGCATATCATATTTACTTTCAGTTTTGGGATTTAGACCTAAACCCCCTTCATGTATCAAGGAAATAAATATAGCAATTCAAATCTGACCGAAAAGCCTCTGTGGTGTAAAAAAACCTGACAGGAACATGAGCAGACCTAAAGAAGCGCTATGAAACAGCGTGTTGACATACAGCTGCTTGCATTCTGCACCCTGTTAGAACTTCTGCACACATTTCAGTGCCCTCCTGCCAGCACAGCTTCTATGAATTCCCCTCTAGCATTATCATTAAATGTACTCAAGAAATAGCCTACAGATAATGATTCTTGTTGACACTATGGGAGGGCAAAGATGCTTGTGCTAGAAACTGCTACAAGTATTTTCCAGTTGTGGGACACATAGTGTGTATACCTGGGTGGACAGGTTCCTTCTTCCTGTTGCATTTTCATGGAAAAAATGAGTTTCATGCTGGCTTTCACCACAAACCCTGATGGAATGGAAATATAGTTAATGAAATCACATAAATTTCTTGTGGCTGATGAAATGGCATTACTGACACTGCTCTCCCCTTTATTCATAAGCAGGTGGCACAGGTTTATCAGTATTTTTTGTCTTTTATTGCTTGAAGGGTTAAAGTCACTTATACCAACAAGTGACTTCTCCAGAAAAAAACCAACACAATACTTTGTCACAAGTTATGTTGTGTGGGAGACTAGACGAAATGGAATTAGCAATGTTCTCCACATCAACAGCGCACAGCATGATCTTGTTAAAGAATTATACTGCCTCATAGTCCTCAAACAAATAACATTATGCTATAATGGATTGTTTTCTACTTCCTAAGCAGAAGATGGTAGGTTTGTTTTTCCTATTAAACCTAATTTTCATTTCAGGCACAAGATAAATGATACATTGATGTATTTACTTATCCTTTTCTTGAAGTTTACAGCTGGGAAGAGGAAACTTATTTTGTGAAACTGTTGGTGTAAACAAAGTTTACTCTCCTGATTCATAATTTATCATTTTTTTCTTTTCTGTTGCTTTGAATCTGAGTATTGATGGAAGAAACTGTTGGTTAATCAAATGCACTTGCCATTCTTGATAGCAAACAAGAATGAATTGTTAAATAGACCATTTATTTCATCTTGCTTTCACAAATGGGAAAAAAATTATTCCTAAGTCAAACTAATCATAACAACTCCCCACTTCTTGCTTTTCTTTGCTGTAGCCTGCTGGCAACAAGATTGACTGGGAAAAGGTGTCCCGATCGAAGCTTAGTCCCTTACCCTGCAGAATGTCTCCTTAATGTATAATTGATAATAGCAATGTGAGCATGGTTTCAGGTCAATTAAAAATTTTATATCTTTTTTTTTTTTTTTACTCTTCTTGTTCAATGTTTCAATCTCCAAATGAAACATTTCCAAATAAAAAATAAAAAAGTATCTTTCAAAAAATATTGAAATAAAGAATTCTAACTTTAACAGAACAGGAACTTTTTTTTTAAGCCAAAATTATATAACAGATGTTAACACTTACTTATAAATAATGTTGGTCTACTTGAGAATATATTAGATGTAAAATTAAAAGTCTGAAAAATATTATGCCAAGTACGTAGAAACCTTTATACACTTTTGGCCCCTGGTGATTAGCCACTAATAACTGCTTTTCTGCATTGGATTGAGAAGGAAGTAATCTCCCAGCAAATTAAAAAGCCTTAAAGGCAAATACAAATATATAAGTGCTCATCCTATTCCTGAATTTCCTGTGCTTATCCCATCTTGTTGCCACACCCCCCAGTTCATCTTTGCCATGTCAGTGTTTTCTGCCAAACTGAAAAGAAAGTAATAATTGTACAGTAGCAAGGATCTTGTCATGCTCATTTTTCTTTTTGTGGTCATGCTTGCTTTATGGTATCTCAGTAAAATATGACCTCCCCAAACACTGCCATCAGCAGCTAGTTTGGAACAAAGCTCAGTCTCAAAAAATATTAAACATAACAAAAAACCCCAGGATGTCCACAAACTTTGAAAGATGGTTATATCTTCCATGATGGATCCCACTTTGGCATTTTCAGTGAATTACAATATGTGTACCAAGGGCATGTCACATAGTTTCCTGTTGCTTTTGTCTTTCCACTCAGTGTCAAGGTAGTATAGTCCATTACAATAGACTATACTATTATTCTTTCCTGAGAAGTGATGAAGACAATGACCCACTGTGATCAGGAAAGACCATTGTACTTCAAATAACACCAAGGCGTTGGTGAATTTAGCTCTTCCTCTTTGAGTCCTCCGCTGAAGACTACAAACTTTGCAAGAGATTAAAGTATAGAATTATGGATGTTTTCTAGAAGGTGCAGATGACGATGAAGGCAGAAGAGCTTGTGTTTACACCTGCTCATCAACACACACCTGGTAAAAAAGACCAGATTCTGAATTTGACTGTATTCCTCCTTTTCCTCAAAAAAAGAATCTCCCTCAAGCTTTCACATGGATCAGATAGATGATGACTCTGAGTACTCTAACCCATTAGTTTGCAGCCTCAACTCTATCCTTGAGTAAGCAGCATTTAGAGCCTCCTCCTCACTCCTGTATCTCCAGCATATCTCTTTCATGGCTGAGCAGGCCTGGCAACATGGTGGACGGACAACTGCCCCATATGACACCGCCATAATCCAGTACTAAGATACCAAGAGGAGGTGGAATGATATATACATAACAGACACATGCCTCATGGGAATTCTGCAATATATTTACCTAAACACCCTACGCATTTCCCAAATACTGGGATGATATAAATAGATCAGTAACAAACTATCAAGAGGAACAACATTTTTGCAACAGAAGTAGTGGAGGTAAAGGAGATTAGGGAAAGAAAGCTAAAAAAAGAATGCAACAAAAGACCCAAATAAAATGAAGGGGATATTTGCAGAGGAGAATTAATTAACACTCACTATAAGAGACCAAAAAAACCCACTGGCTGCTCACAGGAGCTGGAAAAATACATTAACTGTGAAGCTGTGGATTTCCCTACTGAAGGGGAAACTCCAGTTAGAAGAGATACAGTTTACCAATCCACATGTTCCCTCCCCTACCTCCTGGGGTTTTGGCTTGCAAGTTGGGGGAATCCACCCATTATCTTCTGTCAGGCTGCCACCTGCACGCTCACTTCTAAGTGGCTGCTAGATGTCAGCAACGCTTAGAGTAGCGTGAAGGCTGGTGAAACCAAAGCCAATGTAGAGCTGCATTACTGTCCTAGTGTTTCTTTCTACTGTTCATAGTGTTTCTTCCTACTGTTCTAGTTTCCTAGTGTTCTCTGCAAGTTTAGACCCAATGAAAGACATGATTGCATTGACCTTGGACACTAAGGCAAGTAGTATTTTAGTAGTCAGGCCGAGAAGATGACCCAGAGCTGGTTAAGGGCACTGAGGTTCTGGATTGAACACAGAAGTCAAGGTAGGCACCTTGGAATAAGGTTCACTCTAAGGTGGAATTTGCTTACAGCTAGCAAACAGAGAAAGCTGATCCCTTCTTAGAAACTGAGCTCCTCGTTTGGAGATGTAGAAGTCATGACCGTCTCTCCCTATCACATCCTTTCTAAAGAGTAGGCTCGAGGACAGTTGTTCTTTCAAGGAACCAGGCAGGAATTGCTTTTATAAAAAGATATAGCTGACAGACACAGTGCTCTTTTTCAAGTGATAGCTTCAGGGTAAAAGCACTCGTTCAGGACTGGGAGACATCAACCAGGTCTAGACCACAAAACAAAGCAGGGCATGGGACTGTTATCTGTCTCTGAGACCAACTTGCACAGACAGATCATGTCCACATAACATATCGCTTGGCTCTGCATCTCTCTTTGGCCAACAATGGTATTCTTCAAGCCCTACATGGAATATTTCTTTCTGAAGTTTATTTTTTCCCACTGGAAGTGCCTGAATAAATGGGGGACTAGTGATGCAACCCATCAGAGCAGTGTTTTTATAGCATGAGACTGATGATGGGGTCAAATGTGGTCTTGTCTAAACTGTGTAGAGGGTGAGACAGGCTACGCTAACAGGCAAGTAGTGAGGATGACTAGCACTACCATGTTTGAGTTTGTTTTGTGTGACAGTATGAGCCCAGCTTGGTATTCTAGGTCTTTCTACATTTCCTTTCTCCCAGAACAATCTCAACCATGAACAAAAGCGGTGGGAGTGCAGGACTTAGTGAGAGTTAAGAGTGCAAGGCTGGCTGGATCTAAGCGTCTACTCTGGAGGAAGTGTGCCTGGGGTCCCTGTCCTTCCCTGCGGGCTCACGTATCTTGCAGTGAACTGCCCTGGGTAAAATGTAGAACTGCACGACTAGCTCCCTGACTGCCTGAGGAAAGAATTGGGCTTACATCTGCTGATGAATCTCTGATCACTTGGCAGACTTTTAAAAAAACAAAATAAGGAGCCTGTCCATGTATGCATACATATGAGCATGCGTGTATGTTGGGGGGGGCTGTTCCAACACCCACTCTTTTGAAGAGATGCTGCTTACAGATGCATTTTCTGAGGAGCTTAATTCTGTCAATATCGGTATGTTTGAAGCCCCCCCGCTCCGAAAATTTAGACAAAGTAATTACTAGTAGTCATATTCCGGCAATGCTTCAGTGGCTGGGGCAGTCTGTACATTCACAGAGCAAAAGTCTTCTAGGGTGAGAAGGTGAATGATTTTTTAATTATTATTTCTGCCCTCAGTTTTATCTCTGATCTGTTCCATGTCTTTTATTAGATGTATTTCTGACTTGCCTTGATTTCTGCATGTTGGTGCTGAAACAGGGTAGTCTTGGGTCTAAAACACATGGAAGAAGAAAATTACTTACCCCACTGATCAAGTATAGAACTTGGAACTGATTTTTCAGTTCTCTGCTTTAATTAATACCTACTGCACCCTTTCTGGGAGTGGTGTGGTTTAGGATTATTAGAAGACTGACCTTTGAATATGGACCCCTCTGACTCCTTTCCTCTGCAGATTAATTCTGTTATGTCAATATTTATGTTATAATCTCAGGAATGTCTGTATTTGTGTTTGGGAACTTATCCAGAGTTTGCTTGTCTGGGAGAAAATAGTCTGGTTTGTGTATGTAAAAGCTTTTTCAGGTCAGGAAGAAAAGAAGTAGGTCAAATTTTATATCCTCAAATTTTGATCTGAGGGATGGGAAAACAAAAATAAAAAGGCATCACATGACTTAATGCTTATGCTTTGAGACTTTTTTCCTACTAGAGTTACTCTGAGGACACTCACACAAATCTGTATATACAGATACCAGGGCAGTGACTAATAAACAAGCTCAGTTATGTGAAATGGGGCACATCAAGTTCATTAACAGCTGTATGAGCCAGGTATTCATCTATTCTCGCTTCCCTTTGTTTGTGGTACAGACAGGGAGAGTAAAAGGCAGAAGAATAAGTTTCTCAAATATTCAGCTGATATTGTGTGGAGATGCTATCTGCACACTGAAGAATATACTCTATTCACCTCATTACTATGTCTTATCAGTCCTAGGTCAAGCTGTCATTTTTTTTAAATGGTCAATTACAGCTTTAATTAAATTGACTTAAACCTTTAATGACAAATTGTGTAGCTGAAGCCTTTCAGATCCTTTTTCCTCTACGAGTTACAGCTTCTGAAATCGGATTGTGCGGTGACACCATTTCTAGGTAAGTTTTTTAACAGCAACAACAGAGGCAATAACGTCCTGGACCTTTAATTGCCAGGTGTCCGTAAAATGGCTCTTCTCTGGGGAGCTGAAAGGAATGCAAAGGGAAGCATTAACTGGCTTGGCTGGCAGCCTAACCTGCAGTGGCTTCGCCTGTACTGTGGGAAAACTTACTGCAGTGTCACAGCCCTGTTACTATCAATTAGTGTCAATATGCACAAAGAACACCAGATAGAAGGCCAATGTTCTGGAAATATAACAAGCAAAATGATGTTTTGCAGCAAAGCTGAACTTCCACTTTGTATGTGAAAGAGGATCCAGGAAAGGAAAAACAAAAGCAGATTAGTCATACATCTAAATTTAGGATTTTTTCCATATATGCTACTGTTTCAGATAGGTCATGGAAACTAATGAAGTCAGTGTTATGAGATGAAAGGAATCCCATGGTGACCTGATATGAACTCAGGGAAGCCTGATAGAAGGATTTGGCAGGGAATGTGGAGAAGGACCTTTTTTATCATCCAATGGCTCCTTTTAACAGCAACTCCTATCATGCTGTCAGCTCAGCAAATAAAATTGGCTCACTTCTCAGGCTTCCCCTCCAGTATGTTCTAATATGACAATTGACTTGATTTTCTGACTCTGCGTGAAGGCTGCATATGATTCTCCCCAGAGGAAGAGGAGATCTGTTGACCAGGAGAAGTGTTGCCCCACAGAGAGCATACAGACCTCCTTCTCAAAGAAGTGACATGGCACACAAGACACCTGCTTGCTCTGCAGGCATCCTACTCTTTGCTGGTAGCAGTGGACAAAGCTTAGAAATAAGGACTGTTAACCCTTGGTTATTCATTTATCTTTGTAACCTCTCCTCTGCATTTCTCTGTGCTGTGCAGTTCTGCACTGGTGCAGTAAAAGAAGTAAACAGCCTATAGAAACTGAACCTCATGACATGCAACTATTCTAATTTACATGTTTGACAATGGTAACTGCCTCCCGTGGGTAACACGGACAACACTGACATATCCTTGCTGTCAGTGTGTACTCGTCAAGACCAGAGCAGAGCTTGCAAATTGGAGCACAGTTTGGTTAATATCATTAATAGTCATTGCGATCAATTTTCTCGCATCTAAATTCATCAACACGACTGTAATAGCTGAAGCCTGGCTTAAAATCCATCCTAGGCTATCAGTATTTGTGGGTCTCTTGCCCTGGTATACTGCTGTATTTATTTGCTTACATTTGTTTAATTCATTTATTTATGTGGAAATGACCTTGCTATGTGTTTTTAATGGGTTTTGGAAATGAATTTTTGCCCTATCTAAGGACATAGTGCTCAGGTGTTCAGTGTGCGCAAATCAGAATCAATCCATTATTAATCATAATTTTGTAAGCCTGCTTGGAAAATGATAGTGTTAATAGCAAAATTTATTATTGTTTTCCTGCACATTTTTCTAGATTATACACAGTTCAGAGAACACCTACTGTGTTCTCCCCCTCTTAGAAAAGGGTAATGCGTGCGAGTTCTTGCTGGTGGTAGAAATAACGCAGTATTGTGCACAATTACCTGAGCCAACACTAAACAATCTGTCCTGGATACTGGGAGCAACCCAAGTTAGTACAGAGTTCTGACTGGGTTAAAATTATGGCTCATAAAACTGCTGGCACCTGAGTGAATTCATTTAGAGCCGTCATCAGCATCTCCATACAACATTGCATTGCACCATTTAGACAAACTTTGAGGCCCAGGGACTTCAGTCATTGCTGGGCAGCAAACATAGGGGTTTTGAGAACCTAGCTTTTGAGGTTAGCTCTTTGGCTAAGTGTCCAAAACCAGTGTGATAGTCCCTGATGAATAGCTTGGTTGCATGATATGCTGATGTTGTAAACTGGTGAGGACCCTTTCCAAGGGTGATGAAGCTATTGGTTTTGGTACATCTACCTTGGAAAGCAATAAAAGAAACCCTGGATGACTCAGCCAGAATTCCTTCTGATGACACCAGTTGCAATATGATTCCCTTTGCAACCCTCAGCCTCTTCAGTTTACTTGCATCTTTGGCAGAAAACGTACCCTTGAACAGTGATTATGCAAGAGCAAGACTGAAAGAGTAGTTCAGAAAAGTCACCCTCTAGTAAGACCTAAATATCTTTTATAGAAATATTCTCCTAATCTGAATATAACAGTAGTAATTGCCTATAAATCAGCAGCTCTTTTTCTTTCAGGTATCCTGCTACATAAAGAAAATAGTTATAATAAAGTGGGAAAGTTTTTTTACTCAAGATGGCCATACCATCTTGGGTAAAAATAACGTATTTCAAGGAACAAAAAAAGAGGCACTGACCTACTCAAACTTGATTCCACTACATGGTAAAACACCTTCATACCTTCATGGTATTTTTCAAGTAGTGTTTGATCTTCAATTCTGAGCTTTTAGCGCATGAGTTGTAGACCAAAATTCTTGTTTGTCTGTCTGCTTACATAGTCTTCAACATATTTTTTTCTGAAAAGAGGACCTGAGCTTCTGTAAATTTTATCAATTCTCCTTCTGATATGTCATTAGGTTTCACAAAAAAGCAATACAAAGCTACCAACTCGAATTGTCAAATGGTCTTCTGTGTACTCAAAGGTTTGTACATGTCCATGACTGGCCTATCTTGTGGATTAAACTCTCTTCATGCTTCTGGACAGAAAGCTTTGTTTAAAATAAGATTGTCTTTGTCTTGTAAACCAGTACAAATTTGATCACTAATGTGTATCTCTTTTTGGCATGACTTTTTATTTTTGAGAAACGGACAGAATTCCAGCACCATTATTTCCCTTACTGTGGAGATCGGGAAAAAATAGTAATTCTCTTTCCCAGAGATAATAAATGAGACACATTTTCTTGGTAAGGTGAGTTCCAGCCCACGTGAGACTTCAGACTTGTCAGCATGAAGGTGAATGAGGGGTCCTCATACATGGTCTCGTGTCCATATACGTCCATTGTGTTAGAGCTCAGCTATATGGGTTGGCTTTTTTCTTTTTTTTAGAAATGTAAGCACAAGGGGTTTACTGTAGGCAAAAAATAATAGATAATATCCAATGGAGTACTTCACAGATGTAACATTTAAAGAGATTGGCAAACATATTCTGCCCTTATGTGTTCTGTTGTTAAATGTTTATGTAAAATATTAATAAATATTTTTAAGAGTGCTATTTAAACTTGTTTACTGATTAAGGTTCCCTCCTGCCCAAATTGGAGGCCTGAATATCCTGTTTTGCATAACTCTTTTGCCTATCTCACACTGGCACATGGAACAAGACTGGACAGCAAGAAGATGTAGATGAAGCTTTGGATTCAGCAGCACAAAAGCCTACATAGCCAGGCCAGAATAGTCCTAGACATAACTGACATAACTGAGCTAGAAAGCACCTCAAAGGATTGCTCAGTCTGCCTCCGTGCCCAAGAGAGGATCAGCTCTACCTGTGGTACTCCTGACAGCTTATCTGATTTATTCTGAAAGACCTTCAAAACTGGAGACTTCATGATCATCTAACACAATCTATTTCAGTGTTTCACTACTTTATTGTTAGGAAGCTCTTCTTGACATCTTAAATGAAGTTCCCTTGTTGAAATTTAAAACCATTGCGTTTGGTCATAACCATGCACGTGGAACATGTTGTCTGGGCAGGCAGACTTTAAAACATTCGAAGACTACTAATAAGATTTTCCTCTCTCTTCCCTTATCTAGGCTAAATAGCCCTAGTTCTTTCATTTTTTCCCCCTAAGCCATGTTTTCTAATCAATTATTCATTCTTGTTGCTCTCCTTCTGATGGCCTTTAGTTGCTCCAGCCCTCTCTTGAAGTGCTTTGTCCGGTCCTGGACAGAAGACTCAAAGCAAGACCTTGCCAGTGCTAACCCTCCCTCATCTTAGAGATCACACTGCTCTTTGTCTGATTTTGTTTTCCTACAGCATGACTGCTGATTCAAGCTCAGGTGGTAACAACACAATTTCTACCACCTCTCATAAAGAACAACCTGTCTACCCCTTCCTGCCTTATCTAGATTATTCCTTCCAACAGTACGACTTTGGTCNTTTTTCCTCCAGCTCATTTCTTCAAATAATCAACATTATTTTGAATTCTGGTCCTATCTTCAAAAGTGCTTTCAGGCCTTTCCAGTCTGACATTGTCTGAAGATCTAAGAAACATGCTCTTTTTTCTATCATTCAGGATTTTTTCGTGAAAATATCAAGTATCACGCCCAAGACACACATCCAATAAGCTTCACTAAATACATCCTTACATTTAAAGGTGAACACGAATGTGAGAGAACAACCTGCGTTAATGTATAAATTGAGCCAATTTACTTCTCT